>CM053592.1:175139707-175230773 GCA_028646515.1 Pseudochirops corinnae
ATGGATAGATAGATAGACAGACAGACAAATAGGATAGATAGATAGATAGATAGATAGATAGATAGATAGATAGATAGATAGATAGATAGATAAATAGATAGACAGACAGGATAGATAGACAGACAGACAGGATCAATAGATAGATAGATAGATAGATAGATAGATAGACAGTTAGACAGATAGATAGACAGGATCAATACATAGAAAGATAGATAGATAGGATAGACAGATAAGATAGATAGGACAGATAGGATAGATGGACAGATGGACGGGTAGACAGAGAGGTGGAGAGATGGAGAGATAGATGATAGATAGATAGAATAGACAGACAGACAAACAGACAGATATATAGATAAAGTAAAATAATACCAAAGAGTATTTTTTGGGTATACCAAATAACAATTTGATAATGCATGGTTATAGATCTGTAAATTTTTGTTAAAAAAAAAAAAAAAGATTGTAGCTTTTACAGTAACAAAATAGTACCTAAAGTTTTCTACCTCTAAGTGTTATCTTCAGACACATAATTTTAGTATGTATATATGATTATTTTGCATTGGCTTCTTTTTTTTTTCTACTCTAGCTCACATTATTGATCTGTGGACTTAATTTTGATGTGTGTTAAATATACCAGAGCAGAAATTAAGTGAGCAATGAGCAACTTCTTCCCAGGGAGATCCACTGTGGCTTTCCTGTCTATCTAAGGCACTGTGTACTCTGAAATATTAAGGCTTGCTGGTAGTACTCCAGGAGGGGGATAAATTCAACTTACATAACAGCTAGTGTTTCTATGGTATTTTAGCGCAGGAAAATGAGCTTTGATCATTTAATCCTCACAATAAACCTGGGAGTTAAGTACCATTACAATCCTCATTTTTATAGATGGAGAAACTGAGGCTTGGAGAAGGTAAGTGATTTGTCTAGGGTCACACAACTTCTAAGTATCAGAGACAGGATTTGAATTCACATGTTCCTAATTTCAAGTTCAATACTCTATCTGGAGGTTGCTCTATAGAGCACTGCCACATTACTTAGTGAGCACTGCCACATTACTTAGTCAGCACTGCTGGGGAATGAAGCATTCTACATGACCTAGCTACTAGATTATCAAAATGTATCTCATTTGTAATTAGGATTTGAATTCACATCTTCCTAATTTCAAGTCCAATATTTTATCTGGAGGATGTTCAGTACAGCAATGCCACGTTACTTAGCCAGTTTTGTTGGCAAATGAAGCATTCTACGTGAGCTAGCTACTAGATTATCAAAATGTATCTCATTTGTAATCATCATCCCTCTTTTAATTGTTCATTACGGAAATTTTAATAAAATGAATTACATATTGACCATATGGCTCACCATGACCAAAGAATCCATCCTCAGCTGTGTATCGTACTGGTAATAAGAGAATTATTATTTCTGGACTTAACTAGACAGATAACAATCAGTATTGTTGGAAGGAAGAGCCACAAAACTGATATCACAGATCAAAAATATCTAATTGTTAGAACTTCCCTTGTATCTCAAATAAAAAATGCTAAACACAATTCAATCTTTTCCTGCTGACTTAAGATCACTATTTTCTGAAGTCCCTTCCATCTCTGAGGTTCTAGAATCATTCACAATCTATTATAACATACCTGGTGCCATAAAGGGTTATTGAGTAGTGTAAAATTGTTTCCTCTACAGGAAACAAGCATTTGTTAGTTAGGCAGCTCAGTGGCACCATGCATAGAGTGCTGAACCTTCAGGTAGGAGAATCCAAGTTTAAATTTAAATTTAAATTCTGCCTGTGACACTCAGCCATGCCTGTTCTATGTGTGAGTTCAAATCAAACAAATGGGAATAGTGCCTTACATACCTGTTGCAAAGAACACGTGAGCTAATTATGTGGAGTGCTTAGAAACCTTAACTGTGCCATATAAATGGTATTATTACTATTCTATTATTATATGTGTACTCTGTAATTATTCTCTTCTTGTTCAGCTGCCATTGGATTCTTTTCCCTATCAGAAACTAGATGCTTCTAATTCCCTCCCTAATTTTATCTACAGTTTTGTGAGTGGTGGCTTGCAAAAGGATCTTGCCTTTATAATGTGACATGGAGCTTCAGACAGGTTGCATACCTATTAAGTATCCATGCAATGCTCTAAGATTTTTTTTTTTTTATGTCTTGGCTCAGAGATATATTCCATATAGTCCATGTGGCCTCTGAATAAGTGAGAATGGGGCAAATTCAGAAATGACCATCCAAAGATTCGCGTGGAGTTCTTAGTGTCTTTTTGGAAGTCTTTAGGAATATGTGTTTCTTCCTGTACTATTTAGCATTTTAAACAGTGTCTTAAATAAATGTATGGACTGTATGCTGACCAAATTTGTAAAAGGAATAAAGAGAGAAAGAAGAACTAACATGAGGGATGACAGTGAGGAGTCAAAGATATCCAGACAGGTGAGAGTCATGAGATAAAGCTAAGAAGATGAAATTTAAGCGTAAATGCAAAATCTTATACTTAAGTTAAAAAAAATTAAAGTAACTTCACAATTTGAAGATGGGGAGATGTGACTGGAGAGCAATTCACATGGAAAATTCCTGGGCACTCAATATCTAGCAGCCAAGAGAGCGAATAAGGTCTTAGGCAAGCTTTCCATGACTAGGGAGGAGAAAATCCCTCTGTAATCTCTCCTGGTCAGACCACATCTGAAATACTGTACACTATTCTGGGTACCATTTTTATGTAGGAAACTGATAAGTTTTTTGCTTCTTTGTTTTTGTTGTTACTGTTGTTTTTTAATTGTGCTCATCAGTGTTGAGGAACTCCACGTATGAGATTCTTCAACTGAGGCAGATCACAGAATCATACATCTAAAGTTAGAAGAGAAGGCAGAAGTCACTGAGTTCATCCCTCTTTATTTACAGATGAAACTGAAGTTTTTGCATACAACTCGTTAGGGGGCACAGTGGATAGAGTCCTGAGCTGGAGTCAGGGGAAAACCTGAGTTCAAATCCTGTCTCAGACACTTACTAGCAGGGTGACTGGGCAAGTCATTTAACCTTGTTTACCTATTTCCTCATCTATAAAATGAGTTGAAGAAGGAAGTGGCAAACCACTCCGGGATCTTTGCCAAGACATTCACAGAGTCACAGAATCAGATAAGACTGAACAACAACAACAACATGCAGCTAGTAAGTGTCTGAGGAAGAATTGGAGATAAGGTTTTACTGATTCCAAGACCAGCATTTTAAAGTTGCCTGAAGGTGCTAAGGGGGTAATCTCACTTAACTAGGGTCAAAGGGCCAGAACGTGCCATAGGTAAGATTTGAATCCTGGTCTGTCTTCTGGACTTTTAAGAAAAGTTCAGCTCACTTCTACATTATACTGCTATTCATTCTGGAGGAAAGGAAGGAAGGAAGAGAGGAAAGGAGGGAGGAAGGAAGGAAGGGAGGATGGAAAGAAGGAAGGGAGGAAAGAAAGAAGGAAGGAAGGAAGGGAAGGAAGGGGGAAGGGGGAAGGGAGGAAGGAAGGAAGGGAAGGAAGGGGGAAGGAAGGAAGGAAAGAAGGAAGGGGGAAGGAAGGAAGGGAGGAAGGGAGGAAGGAAGGAAGGGAGGCAGGGAGGTAGGAAGGGAGGGAGGGAGGAAGAAAGGGAAGAAGGAAGGGGGAAGGGAGGAAGGGAGGAAGGAAGGAAGGGAGGAAGGAAGGAAGGGAGGAAGGGAGGTACAAAGGAAGGGAGGGAGGGAGGGAGGAAGGAGAAAAAACAGTTATTAAATATTACTGTGTACTAGGTGCTATGCTGAACTGGGGATACAAAAGCAAACAAATGAGTTGTTGCTATTATGGTCTGATACTCTATTGACACACGGCTTCAGTCACCTGGGAGGGGTATGGGACTTTTAATAAATGCCAAGCTGCAGTGAAGTAGGACTGCAGCCTGTTTCCCAGGACTGATGCCATCCCCACTTGCTCCAATGCACACTGATTTCTCCCTCCTCTGAATCCCGATGGCATTTATTGTCTGTACCCCACAATTTTGCACTTGATTACATAGTATCTTGCCTCCTTCTCTAGTTGTTGTGTGTGGTTAAGTCGTGTTTCCCCAACAAACCTTGTGAAGGCAGGTACAATGAATTTTCTTTCACATGTCAGGCTCAAAACACATGGCTCAGTCTTATCTCTGGTAAACCAGTGCATGCAGCTAGGGAACGATGGTCCATTTCATCATGGTATGATAAGCTTTTACTAAACACAGACCCACAGGAAAAGCACTGGAGATACAAAGGATTAGCCTGAAGGAGCTTCTATGAGGGGTCATGGGGGAGGGGAGATAACATTTATATAGACATAGTTTCCATCAGGACCTGTGATGCAAAGGTCAGACCTATAAGGCAGGAGGGCATCTCCTTGATGTTCTAGTCCAAAGCCTTCTTTTTATGGATGAGACTGGAACCTAACAAGGGTGCGTGACATACAGACTGTTACACAGGCGATAAGCAGTGGACTCAGCATTTGAACTGAGGTCATTTGATTCTAGTGCATGCCTTTTTAATTTTTTTTCCTGAGAGGAATAGCCACTGAAGAAAAATCCTCTCCCAACACAGGTCATCCACTTGCTTAGGTGACTTGCCCATTGCCTCACAGCTAGTCTGGGTCAGAGCGGGGATCTGAACCTAGGTCGTGCTGTGACCCCAAAGGTAGCTCTCTGCCCAGTGTCCCACACTGCCATCTCGTATACACAGATATGTAACTGCAGTGTGGTCTGAAGAGAGAAAGAGAAATAACAATCGGTGGAATGGGGAAAAGCTTTCTGAAGCGAGCAGCATCTGAGATATGCCTGGGAGGAAGCTAAGAATCCCAAAGAACAGAGGGCAGGAGGGAAGGGTGCAAGAAGGGTAAAACCTGAACACAGAGGAAGGCAGTGAATCCTGGCATGGGGGTGGGGCACGGACAGCAGCAAGGAGGCCAATGTGGACGTCACATATAGCATAGAAAGGAGAGTCAAGTCCTATGTCTTAATATACTTTAAGGCCTTTAAATGGCAAACTGAGGCATATATACACATATATATGTACATACAATACTATATGAGTACATAAGCACATATGTTTACATGCAGAGTCGGAAGTGCACCTGAACATAGATACACATATATACATAAAGGCTCTGTGGTCATTTAGTCATTTTTCAGTCATGTATGACTCATGACCCCTTTTGGGGTTTCCTTGGCAAAGACATTGTAGTGGTTTAAATTCTTTTCCAGCTCATTTTAAAGATGAGAAAACTGAAGCAGAGAGGGTTAAGTGACTTGCCCAAGGTCACACAGCTAGTTGTGTCTGAGGTCAGCTTTGAACTCAAGAAGATGAATCTTCTTAACTCCAGGCCTAGCCTCTGTTCACTGTGCCATAGCTATCTATCTGTCTATCTGTCTGTCTGTCTATCTATCTATTGTAATGCCTTGCACAAGCAGCTTTCCAGAAGAAAGCTACTGTGAACAGCTTTTAAGGTTCTGATTACACAGGATAGCAAACACTCTATTCTATAACAAATCAAAGCAAAACAATCACGGAAAATAAAGATACAACATTCACAACATTACAACTGATCACAGAAAATCACTATATAGTATTCACAACAGCTTATCATTAAAATGGCCACACAGTTTTGATCAAAGTGGTCACAATATTTAGAATAAAGAACAATCATCTGGTATCCCTAAGGAGGTTTGCCTCCTTACTCAGTCATTCAGTCATCTCAAAGTACAATAGTCAAAGTCTTTTACTCATGGGGCAACTAAGTTAACTCAGTCACTTATTTAGCAATCAATTACTAAATATCATTAATCACTAAGTACAATCATTAGAAAATATACAAACCCTCCACCCATGGCTCACTAGTAAACTACAATTTCATCATAACTCGGTAACCATGGAGAGGTCTTTTCTTCATCTTGACTTGGGCCGGTTCTCAGATTCCCTGGAGCCCCTTCCATGGTCCCAGATGCTACCTGGATTCCCAGACTGTCACCTGAGTTCAATGGCAGACAGCTCCCAGTTTCTGGTCCAGCTCTCCAGGTAGGTCCTGCTCCACACCGAAGTTCACAGGTTCTAGTCCATCTCAAATCCTTCACAGTTTCTGTTCCTAGGAATTCAAGGCTCAACCAAGCCACTAACAGACAAAATCCCTACATCCAAATCATGTGTCCTCAGTCCTTGGGCAGTTTGGCTGGCCCTTGGACCCAGAAGAAATCTCAGCTGGCTCCCAGAATGAAAGTAACTCCACCCAAGTTTTCAAAATCAAAATCATTCTCTCCAGTCTGGCAGGGGGTGAAGGGGGCGGGGTTTCCTTTTCAGCCTCCTGGGCTTCTTCTGTTCAGAAGAAGTTCCACCACCACAAGTTCTCAGGAAACTCTGACTGTCTGTCTTTTCTCATTTCTCTTCTGTAGCTGCTCTGCCTCTAGCATTGTCCCAATGTCCCAAGAAATTCTGACAGTCCCTCCCTGGGGCTTTTCCTTATGTACACACAGCATTAGCTTCCTGTTACATTAGTAACAGAAGCCAGGAGTTCATACCTTCTGCTTCCCCAACAGTGGCTTGCTGAATTACTAAGTGCTAAGTACCTGCTACTTTCGCTTAACTTGAAACAAGGTGATAAGTACCTGCTTACTTGCCAATATACAAAGGAGTCTTCAAATTCAAATTAATTACCATTACATCTATCTATCTATCTATCTATCTATCTCAACCTGCCTACCTATACACATATATAGATATATCTATATATGTGTGTATGTATATATGTGTATATACACATACATACACATATATAGACACATATACTTATACACATATATACATATACACATACATACATATACAGGTATAGCTTGAGTACAGACACAGGCATAAACATAAATATACTGCATAGGTGTTGCCTTAGAATTCCCTTTAATCCATTATCCTGGTATGGAGAAACCCTAGTTCCTCAAATGTTTAGCCAGAACAGAGTAACTCTGGTGCTATCAAGCTAAAACAGTGTTTCTCAACGTTCCTAATACCGTGACCCTTTAATACTCGTATGTGGGTGCATCTGCATGTGGGTGGACCCGCCTGGAGACAGATAGAGGAGTGGTGTCTCGGTTCCTAAGACCATCAGAAATGTGTTTTCCAATGGTCTTAGGCGACCCCTGTGAAAGGGTCGTTTGACCCCCAAAGGGGTTGTGACCCACAGGTTGAGAACCACTGAGCTAGAAAGATTTTAAGAGGAAGCTCCATGTTTATCAGCTGAAGACCAATCTAGCTATGGCTGGAGAAACTCATCACCTCCTTTGCTATAGATTCAAAAGTTTGGGACAACAGGAATTCCCCCAAAGGATCTGCCAAGTTGGAGAAGAGGGAATTTGATTTGCATCAGTGATAGAGACTGGGGTGGGGGGAAGTGGATGAGGGAGGCCCTTTTCCAATGAATCCATGCATCACTAGGGTATTTAATTTAAAAGATGTAACATAATAACACAATAAGCATATACATAATATATGTATGTTATGTATTTTCTATCTATATACACACATATAAGTGGTATTTGATACTCTATCACAAAATATGCAACTTTAGAAATGAATAATGATGGATTAGATAATTATACCAATAAATTGAAGAAATTGCCAATTACCAGATTCCTTCAAAATGTGACCTAAGCAAAAGAGCTATTATTTTCTGAAAAGTGATTATTTTAAAACTAGTGGTGCTATGAAATACAATTGCATTTAGCTGAGACAAGTGAGGATTCCTGTGTCCCCAACCTCTGAAATAATATATTTTAATATAACTCTAATCTGAATTTTATATGTAGGCAAATCAAAAGAAATCTTTTCTACCAACAAGCTGCTTAACTCCAAAGCCCAGCTAACTATGGGCTATATTTTTTTTTTACATGTAGGTTAACTTCAATGTTTGGGGACCAAAGATACCTAACTTTCTTCAGAGAATCATACAACTTTAAAACTAGAAGATAACATATTATATAGAGTATCAGAATTGGAAGGGACGTAAGAAAAAAATTTATAGATATTGGAAGGAATTTGAAACCAACGAATGTCAGAACTGGGATGTTAGACCTGGAAAATCCCTCAGAACATAGAACATAAAATATCAGAGCAGAAAATGCTCCCAGAACACAGAATATCAGAGGTGGGAGGGACCTTATAATAATAGAATGTTAGGTGGCAGCTAGGTGGCACAGTGAATAGAGCACTGGCCCTGGATTCAGGAGGACCTGAGCTCAAATCCAGCCTCAGGCACTTAACACTTACTAGCTGTTACCTTGGGCAAGTCACTTAACCTCAACTGCCCTGCCTTTCTCCCTCAAAAAAAAAAAAAAAAAAAGCAAAAAAATTTAAAAAAACAACCCACAATAGAATGTTAGATCTGAAAAGTGGTCCTAAAGCATAGAATATTAAAACTATAATGGCCTTTAAACATAGGTAACACTAATGTGGAAATATGTTTAATACGATAGTACATTGTATAGCCTATATCAGACTGAATGCTATCTTGGAGGGTTAAAATTTTAGAACTCAAAAAATAATACAAAAGTGAATATTGTAAACTAAAAATAAATAAAGACAAAAAAGCAAGCAAGGAATGTAAATGATGGAATTTGAAGAGTGAAAGGATTAACTTTAAATCTCATACAACTCAACTCGATATTTTAAAGTTGAAAAAGCCAAATCCAAGAGAGTTGAAATCACATAACTAAGTAGTCATAAAGAAAGGCAGGTCTAGAATCCATCCGTAATGACCAAGGTACTGTCCTTTCTACTACAATGCACTACTTTCTTAAGAACATACCCAGAAATAGAATGTATCCGTGTTGTATGAGAATGTGTCCTTGGGTGGTCATTCATCCCACTTGACCCTAGCTAAACTCCTAACCACCAAGACTTTTTAGCCAAGCCAGTATCTTTTTGTGGGATTCATTTGTCATACATCTTATTGTTTTCTTTTGTTTCTGTCTCTGTCTCTCAGTCTCTGAAAGCCAAAATTTGTAAAATGAGGAAGTTAGTTTCAAAGGCCTCTATGAATCCTTTCAGTTCTGAATGTATGATCCCATGAAAACTAACCCTGCCACCCTTTGCTAGGCATTTTCAACTACTTCTAAAAATAGCTTCTCACAACGGTTAGTCTTAGAGCATAAGCTGCTGACTTTTTTTTTTTTGGTCTTGATTCCAGGGAAAAACTAAGCAGGAGAATGTAAAAGAATTGCACTGTCCTTAAGAGTAACATGTGGAAGTGCCCTGAACCAGAAGATTAAGGACAACAGTGTTAAATCTGCATTAGGGAAAAGAGGAAAAGTTAGGAAGAGGTAAGAAGACTAATACTTAGGGGAAGGATGGAGTGATGGTAATGGAAACCTAAGAAGGAAAGAAAAAGCCAAAAGTCCCCAGAACTACCTAACTCCTATTTCATGATCATTGTTCGCTCTGTTATTAAGACTCACAGAATCAATCACGGTACTTGAGAATCAGCATTCTCTAATTCAGCCCATACACAAAGAATCAGCCCTAAAACTACTAAAAAGAAACTTCAGATTGGGGCAGAAGAAATGAAGAAACAAACCAAGAAATTTAACAGAGAATATGGAACACTTAGAAGGCAGCACTAGGCTGTCCTTGCTGAGCACAAGCAAAGATGACCATTGGGTGGTCATGTAGGTAACAGATGCCTCCAAAGTACAAAAACTATGAAAAGTTCTTGGTAATCTCTGAATCAGTTATGGGGAAGAGGAGAGCTACAACAAGACTGAAAAAGTCCAATTTGTTGTTGTTGAGTTGTATCAGTTGTATCCAACTCTGGGATGCCATTTTAGGGTTTTCCTGGCAAAAAATTAAAGAGTAGTTTGCCATCTCCACATTGTACAGATGAGAAACTGAGGCAAACAAGGTTAAGTGACTTGCCAAAGTCCACACAGGTAGTAAAGTGTCAGAGACTGGATTTGAACTCAGGATTTTGAACTCCTCATTCCAAACCCAGTGCTCTATCCAGTCTGCCACCTAGCTAGCTACCCTGTGGAAAAGCCCAAATGTGACCCTAAATTTGTAAAGGGGAAAAGAAATAGACTTAAAATTATGGGTCAATAAATTCAGCTGCAAAATGGGCAGACCACATGTCTAAAGAGGTAGTGCTTGAGTACCAGGGAAAAGCAACAGTGAGCACTAGAAGCCAACATGTAATCACTGAAATCATAACAAGTTATGCCAAACTCACCTTTTTTGATAGGGGAACCAGATCTATGAGACAGATTGTAAGAATGTTGCAGACACACCAGAGTTTCACAATGGATAAAATCTCTCAAAAAATTATTTTGAATGAGTTAGAGTCATAGAGGTTGGATAACAGCAGAATTAGGTGAAGTTAGAACTGATTGATCCCAGGGACCCAAAGGATGGGTGAAATATAAACTCTTTTGGGGGTATATAAATGCCTATTGAATGAATAAAGGAGACTGATAAATTTATATTGAGTATAATCCACTTGGGAGGTGGGGAAGGTCATAGTTTTATATTTATAAATATACAACTAGCACACTGCTTGTAACATACTCAAACAGGCCTAGACTTTTACTCATTAGGGAATTCCTGTTAATGATGAAGATAACGGCCCATCCATTCTGGCCTGTCTGATGAGACTCTTGTCTATACCTTCTTAGATGTTCTTTGTAAGGGGTCTCCCCAATGTGTACTTAATTACTTCTTGTTGATTGATTGATTTAGTGCCAAAGGAGCTGTCCTAAGTGCTATTCTATTATTTCATCAATGACTTGGTTAAAGGAATAAATTCAATACCTATTCAATGTGTCTTTGAACCCAGAGACTGGACTAGATAGCTATTGTATCAGATGACAGAACTGGGATCCAAAAAGATCTCAGCAGGCTAAAACAAAGGGCCAGATTTAAGGGGATTAAAAAAAAAATCAAGGCTTGCACTTAGGTTCAAATAAATCAAGTGTACATGTACAGAATGGGGTTAGAGAGTTCATGTAAAAAAAATAAAGTTCCTTGAGGTTTTATTTCATTCCCAAGTTCAATATGAATCGATAATATAACAAAGCAGCTAACAAGACTAATGGGAGGCTAGGTCACATTAGTACCAGAACAGTTTTCAGAGTCAGGGCAGTAAGAGTCCCATTGGGCTGTGCTTGGGTCAGAACTTATATGGGGTATTGTGTTCCATTCTGGGCTTACCATTTTAGTAAGGCCACTGAGAAACTGGAACCCATCCAAAGCAAGGAAACTGGGATGATAAAGGCACACCAAAGCATGGTTCAGGGAGATAAGCTCAGGGAAGTGGGAATCCTAATCCCAGAGAACAAAGACTTTGGGCTGGCATATCAACTGTCTTCCAAAATTGGAAGACTCTGCACATAGAAGAGGGATTTGATTTGTTCCGCTCCCCAAGGGCAGAAATTGGACCATCAGGTAAAAGTTTTGGAGAGGCAGACTTCAACTCAATATAAAGGAGAAATAAAGGCGCTGTTACATATTTAAGAGGGACCTAGTTTCTGAATGAGGAAGACTTGGTTCTAGGCCCATTTCTGACACATGCTAGCTATATGACCATGGACAAGTCATTTCTTGATGCCCAAGTAACTCTTCAGGATTACCAGGTGCTAATTCTAATTGGCAAAGGGAGATTACTCACTACCAGGATTTCTCTACCCAGTGGAATTACAAATCTAGATATAAGAATGAATAAATTATATTTTAAAAAAACTCTCATCAGATTTACATAACTTCATGCAACTTTAGAAATGAAAAAGATTTCAGGAGATATAAAGTCCAATCCACCCCCACCCAAGAATTTCCAATTAAAAAAAAATAATCAAAAACATCTAACATGGTTTTCTACCCTTTGCTCAAAGACTCTTCTCTAGAGGGACCCTAATAGCCCTGAGTTGGTCACCAATCGATAAAAATATATTAAATGTCTATTACGTGCCAGGCATTGCGCTGAGCCCCGCTTATGGAAAGTTCTGGTTGTTAGAAAATCTCCTTTGTTTTCTTAACATTGAGCCAAGAGCGGAATAGCATGACTCAGATGACCATTGTCTGGGGAGAGCGAAAACTTCTCAGGCAGTTTTGGATTAAACTTCCCCCCCTCCAATACAGCTGTCAATCAGCAGCAAGCCCTTTCTGATTTCCTGCCTTTGTGGGCTCCTCCTCCCAGCCAGTGGGAGTCTCAGACAGCCCAGACTCACTCCTCCTCCCTTTCTTCAGGTCCCTGCCCCCCTTTCCCTGGCTGTCAATCAGCATCCCTGTTCTTTGTAAATCTATTTCCCAGCCACTGAGAGATAGTGGCGGGCTTCTCTGTGACTTGCCATTGGGGAAGATTTGGGGGCTGAGAATTAAGTTTGCCTCTCAGCCAATGAGAATGAGACAGTCAGGGAAGGGGGCTTGACTGCATTAGGGTATAAATTCTTGTTCTGTATCTGGTAACACACCTCTTCTTCATGATCAGTCACGGGGAAGACCGCCCTCTTCTCCTGGGGAAGAGAATAAATTGCTGTTTAAACTAAGACATCTCCAAATTTTAATTAAATTTTTGATGGGGTTTTTCATCTCAAACACCTTGAATTTCCCACCTTTGGGCGGCCTTCAGGTCAAGGAAAGGGATGTGTTTAGGCGGGGATTTCTACACTCTCGGTTTGAGTTAAAGTAAATGAATCCTAAAGTGCCTTCAGAATCTAATGATATAGAAAAAGGCTGAATTTTCAGTCGGTGGAAAATCTGCTAGATACTGGTCCTAGAGTCAAGTCAGGAAGACCTGATTCCAAATCCCGCTTGTGGTACCTAACTTAACTTCCTTCAGGCTCACTTATTTTTCTCATCTGTAAAATGGGTAAAACAACAACATCTAACTCCCACTGTTGTTATGAAGATCAGATGATGCATCATATGTAAAAATCACTTTGCAAACTTTCCAATGATATAACGATAGCACCTGAACAGGGCTTTAAGGTTTGCAAAGATTTTTCTTTATGTGTTATTCCATCTTGATCCTTTCAACAACCCTGGGAGGTCGGTGTTACTGTTTTCTCCATTTTAAAGATGAGAAAATTGAGTGGCTATGAACTTAAGTGACTTGCCCAGGGTCTTACAGCTAGTAAGTGGCTTCCCAAGCCTGGGCTCTCTGGAGGGCAACACTGAGCTTCCTCGGTTGTGTAATGCTAGGAATTGGTTTTATTGCTATTGTGGTTGAACTCTGAGTCAGTTCTAGTTCTAAAATTGTATGAGTCCATATATCTGCAAAAGAACAAAGGCAGAGAGAAAAAACTGAAGTAAGTGAAGGAGGAAAAAGAAAAAAAAAATCCCATGAAGTGCTATTCAATATGGCCAGTATCCTTGACTTGCTACTCTATGTTATACCACATACTGTTCTGGTAGCAATACCACTTAAGGAATCCCTTGGTAAACAGCCTAACCTCATGTTAAGCTGGGATATTGGCACCTCTCTTCCTCAATAATTCCCTAGCAGTCACTGAAAGTAGAATGGCAGGAAGTATGAGAGTCAGTCTTTATTCCTTCCCTATTATCACTACTTAGGTTAAGATTTTCCAGAGTTCTTGGAGAATAATGATGATAATGACAAAAACTACCATTTTGAGGTTGGTAAAGCATTTTACCAATATTATTTCATCTTATACTCAAAACAATCCTGGTAGGAAATGTTATTATTATCCTGGTTTTACCAGTGAGGAAACTGAGGCAGGCAGTCATCAATTAACTTGCCCAAGATCACATAGCTAGCAAATGCCTGAGGCAGGGTTTGAACTCAGGCCTTCCTGACATCAGGTTCAGCATTCTATTCATTCCCCATCTCCCCTACCTGTGGTCCAGAATGCACTTTAGCCACACAGGGTGAGACTAGATGCAAAGGGTGAATGTTACAGAGAATCACACCTAGGTCTTAATGGGAGGGAAATTTTTCTTGCCCTTGGGACTATCTAACAGTGGCATGAGATTCCTTGGGAGATATGGGTCTGCAGGCAAAAGCCGGATGATCCCTGGTAGCTATATGGGAAAGGAAATTCCTGTTTGGGTACAGGCCACTTGGATGGCCTCACAGATCTTTAGATTCCATGAATACCTATTCATGGCAAGAAGATTCTTGTTTTCAAGCTTCCTGATGTCCATCTCACATACAGGCTGTTCTCCAGCCTCCTGGCTTATTGTGGACAGCGCCGAGTTTTAGAAAAGAAGGTCACTACACTGTTCAGCTTCAGTATTAGCACCTGGCTTTGTGATGGTGCTTTTCACAGAGACGACAATCTCCTGCTATTCACAAGTGAGTAAAACAGGACTTGTTATCTCCCCTCATGCTGTCTGAGAGCAAGGATAGTTCAGCCTTGTTTTATAGCAACTGAGCAAGATAATACGTGTAATTGAATAGTTAGTGAATTTATTTCTCATCCATTCTTGATCATTCTTGAGGAGAGAATTGAATAGAGAGATGAGAACGCCAGGGTTGCCTATAAAAACCCAAAGACCTGATTATTCAGGATGTCTATTTCAGGCTTTTGTGGGGTACCTTCCTTCTGCCCCCTTGTGGCTGTTTGCTTCCTCTCTGGCCCTTTTACCATATGGGCAAGGATGGGGAAAGAAACTATAACTCCAGTTATTTCATTTTGTATCCAAGGAATAATTTTGATAAATGGGTTATGGCTGGGTAGGAATGGAAGGGAAAGGAAAGATTACCAGTAAGGGAAGAAATGAGGAAATAGGATCATTTGAGGATTTCATTTTATAAAAGCTGTTTCTTCCTACTACTAGCAGAGCTGATGAAGTCAGAGAGAAACCAGTAAGTTAGGATAAAAATCAGTTTTCTGATAGCCTATTTGTTCTGAATGCCTGAACTGAGAAACAATATGGCACACGTGGAAGGATACTAAGAAGAGTACGAGGTACTGAGTTCAAATCTCATCTGACTACTTACTACCTGAGTGACCTTAGACAACTTATTGAATGACTTGGGTCCTCTGTTTCCTCATCCTTAGATAATTCCAGATGTTAGTTTATGCTTCTAAATGTGGGGGAGGACCAAAAAAAAAAAAGTACTAACTTTTGGTGAAAGACATCTTGGAGTAAAAGATACAAAGCCAGCCTTAGGATCAGAGAGGGCTGGGTTCAAATACCTCCTCAGCCAGTTAGCATCATAGGATTATAGACTAGAGAATCAGAAGGGATGTTATTGGTCACTTAGTTCAATGTCTTCAATGATTTTACATAGAAAGATAGAAAGATGGATAGATAGATAGATAGATGGATAGATCAATTATAAATATAGACAGATATACACATATTTGTATATAGCATTCATATCTCTAGTGTGGGTGTGGGGGAGGTAATAAAAAAAGAGAAAGTTACATGATAACTTTATATTTTAAAGATATACATAATAGATTTCAGTTTCATGTGTGTATTTTTAATCCTACTACCTTATGAAAATGTTCGTTTCATTTAATAAATTAAAAAATACTTATTTTTATTTGTTATGTCTTATTAAATGTCTTCCTTTTACAAATGAGGAAGTTAAAGGTTAAGTGATTAGCCCATGATCATGTAGATTTGAACCCAGGTCTTTCAGATTCCAAGTACTTTCACTTTGCAAAGCTGCTACATGTATGACCATGAACAACCCTAAAGTATCAGAGGAGCAACTCTCTAAGACTAAGGCACAGAATAACACAGACAGTAAGGTTACATAGAGTACCACCATTTCTTAAATTTATAATATCACATCAAATTTAAAAAAAATACTCCATGAGAACTTGCTTTTCCCTTTCCCTCTTCTCTACCCCACTGCTCTAATCCACTGGTCACTCCACCATCACTCCCACTGAATGTCACTTGTTCTGTCTCTTTCACTACCCAGAGATGAGGGAGTGAGTGGAGAAAATGGAACTGAGAGAATCCTTTTCCTTGGATATGTCATTTTCCCTCTCCAAACCCAAATTTCCAAATTCTGTTCAGTAAAGTGAAAGGTTTGGACTACACAATCTCTATGGGCCTTTCCAGCTCTTAAGTTCCCTATTCTGAGATATCCTGGGCTTCTAAAAATTCGAAGATATCACCAACTCCTAATCCTCTCTTCTACAATTCAGACCGTATGGCTGTATCTACCACAGGAACTGTACAAAAATTGTAACCTTAAAAAAAAAAAAGCAGGTACACAGACACTGAGAGGAAAATGATGGCCTACGCTATGTTCTTTTGTCTTAAAATCATCATTATACTGGATTGGGAGAGCCATCAGATTTGCTCCAGGCCATTAAAAGGCAAATTGGACATTAATTGTTGTGTTTGAGTGCTTTCTCCTGTGCAATTATCAATAATGAGATTACCATAGAGTCACCATTACACACACACACATACACACACAGACACCCCACACACACTTTTCTGGTGTGTTTATTTCTTTACTACTCCTCACTAGACTCACACAAAATATCTTCAAGACTGTAACACATACCTTAGCTCACAAAGAATCACATAATGCATCCATTTTGCTACCATATAAAATACGATTGTACCCCAGTGGGTACAGTGTAGAGGTGGATTTAGCTAATCATGCTTTATTTTACTAGTGGGGAAATTGAGACCCAGAAAGGTTGCACAGGTCATAAGTGGCAAAGCTGGGGTTTGAATCTTTGTCTTATGGCTCCAGATTCCATGGCACCACCTTAGCTCCATCTGACACACTTTAAAAATTGTACAATAGAAACAACACTCTCTTGAATGTCAGAGGATTTCAGTTTAAATATTGTCTTTATCATTACCGAGGTGAATCTGGGCAAGTTACCTGTCCTGCCTGGGCTTCCCTTCTTCAATTGTCAAATAAGAGGTTTCTAACTCTATATTCCCAATTCTAAATCGTTAAGTCTCATATTTTATTGTCCACTTGAATTGCCGCACTGCCAATTATGGCCTGAAAAGTGGCCTCCATGCCATGCCATGGACAAGTCATGATATAATCAGATGGGATGTCTGCTCAGCATGTGTCCATTGGAAGAACAATGGAGTGAGATAGAAGAGAGATGGAATGATTTAGAGTTATGGAACCATAAACTACTGAAGCTAGAAAAGACCAGGGGATTCATCAATCCAAGTTAACCTATCAATAAGCATTTGTTACGTAGCTACTACAGGCCAGGCACTGTGCCAACCATCTATATTCTTCAGAGGCAGAAATCAAGGTCCAGAGCTAAGAGGCTGCATTTTTGAGAGTAGAACTGACCTGGCAAACAGGTCAGGCATGGAGTGGGATTTGACTTGTGCTGCGTAGAAGCTTCATTTCCCAAATGTCAATCCTACTATTTGTCATTCCCACTGCTTATCTTCATTTCTATGGAAGGGGAAGGATGTTTAGCCTTAGTGATTTCTCTATTAAAATTCAAATAACTCTTGCTAAAGGTTAGGATGTTAATTGTCACTTCACAACTTTACATTTGCAGCTTGATTACTCCAGAGCCTCTTTTTCCTCCTTCTTAGGTGCTTTTCCTCCAATGAGTGATTGGGTGACACTGTGGTCATGCAGTCTGAATTGGAAGATTGGTGTTTTGTCCGAGATCCAGATTGAACCATGAAATTTCTACTACTTTAAAAAATTAATATGGGTATATTTCTTAAAATCGGTAACCTTAGAAAACACCATACAAAAAAAGCAGATGATTTTGTAAGGCAAATCTTTAAAAATACCTTTCTCAATAATCTTTTAACTATCATCAAATATAGCTTAGTCTAACCCAAGTCTTGATCACAGAGTGATGAAAAGATGTCTAAATTACCTTCAATCTTCATTTGGCAAATTACCCCAATGATGCCAATGCACAACTCTGGGACTTTGGAATCAAAAGCTATTCTAATATAGGTTAGCTAGGTAGTGCAGGGGATGGAGTGCTGGTCCTGAAGTCAGAAAGACCCATAGGTTCAAAAATCACCTCAGACAATTAATCACTAGCTGTGTGACCTTAGGTAAGTCTCTTAACCCTGTTTGCCTCAGTTTCTTCTTCTGTCAAATGAGTTGGAGAAATAAATGGCATACCACTCCAGTATCTCTGCCAAGAAAACCCAAAATATAGCCAAGAAGAATTAGACACAACTGAAACAAGTGAACAATAAATACATGGAAAGAAGGATTGGATTCGGAGGCAAGGGAGTTTGGTTCAAATCGTATCACTGTTATTCGTTGTCTTTGTAACCTTAGGTAAGTAACTTTTCCTCTCCTGTTATTCGTTGTCTTTGTAACCTTAGGTAAGTAACTTTTCCTCTCCAGCCTCAGTTTCCTTATCTTGCATCTATAAAATAAAAAAGGAAAAATGCTATCAAAATCCTTTCCCACTCTGAATACGACTATTGATCATGTTAGCTTTCTTCAAATTTGAGTTTTGTTTTTCTTCTCCATCTCAGTTACAAGTAGACAATCGATCTCGCTTAGGCAGCTAGAGCCAGTGCAAAAGAATTAACTTAGATCGTCATCCCCGCACTTGTTATTAGCTAGCCCCTTCTGGAAAGTCCCTGTCATTTCCTCGGTTATCTCTTGCTTTCTCTCCTAAAGAACATTTAGAGCAATACAAAGACAAAGCCAGGTAGCTGCATCTTTACACTAAAAGAACAAGTGCCCAAGGCATTCTCTCCCCTCTGAAAGGGTTGAGTGTTCTACTTTACTCATAATTCTAAAACATCCTCTGTCCCAAAAGTCAGCATTTTTCTCACCAACATCTTGAGATATTTTTTTTTCTATAAATGAATGGTGCCTTGGAAACAAAGTTTTCAACAGTGTTTTTGAAAAGCAATGAATTAACATTTGGAAGCGATATTTGAACAAGCATCTTAATCAGTGTTAATCCCTAATAGCTAATACTGCTTTTGTCTATCAAGTAGCACCAGTGCTTCCTCAAACACAGCTCTGAACAAGTCTCTCCCATGTTTGATAAAATCCAGCAGCTCCTTCTCTTCCCCCACTTCACTCACCTGAGGGCACATTTTGCATTTCCTCTCAGAGCTTGGGGAAAATAAAAAATCTTAGTTACAAATCTTCAAGCAAGTCTAATGGTGGTAAACCATCATGGGTCTTTGCAAAGAGTCCACAGTGTGTAGTTTTCTCTTCTCCTATCTTTCTCAACTGAGACCCAGGTGTTTTGATAACCTTGAGTTAATGGGTGTTTCTATCCTCCTCCTCTCTTCAGACATGGAAGATGAAGTCCTTATAAGACTAGCTGCATAACTCACTGGTAGAGTGGCAAAGGATTGTGGGTATTATCTGACTGAACACCCCCAGAGGCTGCTAGAGCTGGACAGAGGACTAGACTTGGAGTCAGGAATACCTGAATTTGAGTCCAGCCTCAGATACTTAATAGTTGTATATAACCCTGTGGAAAACACTTAACTGCTGTCTGCCTCAGTTTCCTCATCTGTACAGTGGAGATTATATTAGAAACAGGATTAGTACCAGTACTAATTGGATTGACTAACTGACCAGGATTATTTGTGAGGGTAAAATGAGACAATAATGAGTGTACTAAAATTCTCAATGCTTTGATAATAGCTTAAAACTTGCCCAAGGTCACAGAAGTAGTAAAAAGTAGCCTCAGGATATGAAGCCAGCTAATAGATTACAAGAGCCCACTGTAAGTTTTAAAGGAATAACTTGAACCCAGGTCCTCTCACACTGTATTTCTTGAGTTCAAAAATCCGTCACAAATAGAAGACCACTGCTAGGGAGCAGTTTGGCTGAAAAATGGTCTTTTGCATTTAGTGACCTAAAACATCATTGTGGGTCAACAATGAGATGTAGCAATAAAATGCTCCTTGAGGCTACATTAAAAGAAGCCCAGGGTCTACAAAGAAAAAGTGTCTTTTAACCTGCTGAGACAACCTCTGCAGAATTGGCTTCGGTTCTGGAAGAGGAGTGTGGGAACATACACTCATCACCAATCAATCAATGAGCATTTATGAAGTGCCTGCTTGCTCTAGGTCAGCCACTGTGCTAGCCTCCAGAAATACAAGAAAAAACTCAAATAATCTCTGCCCTTGGAGAATTCACATTCTCTAAGCATGGCTCTCTGCTAAGAGTGAAGATGCCAGTGGATTGACTGCTCATCACTGTTTTAAAAAGCCCTCTAGCCTCAGCTTAAGTAACTGCTTAGTCTTTTCATTTCCTATACAAGGAAATATTTTCTGATTATTGCCCTCCACGGCCAGTGGGAGCTATAGGGGGTACTAGCAGTCAGGCTAAAGGAGCAGGATAGACACTGAGATTCTGACCTATTTTAGTCTGTTTGCAGCAAAGCTGTTTTTCATTAGGGGAGAAAAAAGGAGTAGGGGTGCCTACATCCAACTCTAGGACAATGATGTTTTCTTATTTCACTAAAAAAAAGAAAAAAAAACTGAAAAAGAAAAAAGAAAAAAGCAGCAAAGCCCAGCCACTTGATAGTGGTAGAGGGTGGGGAGCCTCAGGAAGAATGAACTCTTAACTTCTCTCTTGGCTTCAAAGTCTGGCTCTGGGCCAAATGAAAAATTGCATCTGAACTCCTACCCAAGCTTCAGAGAGGCAAGCCCCATATTCAGCAGTAGACAAGAACTCTTGAAGGTGAACTGCCTTTCAGGAAGCTTTTCGAAGTTACCAGATCATTTTTTATCCTGAGCAAAACTGTACTATATTCCACTGTCAGCTGACTCTTGGACTCAGTGCCCAGGCAAAATCTCAAATTGTAGAATGGAATTTCCTTGAGGGCAGAGACTGGTTTTATTTTATTTTATTTTTAGATCTGAGATACATTACATTCCCTGGCACATAGCAAATGTTTACTAAATGTTTGCTGAATCAAATTTCATTGCATCATATTGAACTGAATGGTCCTCTATTGAATAATTCCAGTTAGGACAGGGCGGGAGGGCTAGCCAGAGTAGAATCCTGCTGGCCTCTTTCAGCAAGACTGGGCATGACTGCTTCCCCCCAAAATATGACATTATAGAGTTTTAATTCCAGAAGTGACCCAACGAGCTGAGAGATTCTGGGGCCCACAGATTCTGAGCTGGATGGACTCGTAGCAATCAGTTAGACCAGGGCTGTCAGATCGCTATAGAAGATCATCTGTAGGCTGCTTACTAACTTAGTTTTAAAATGTCACATTGCCTATTCTGCTGTATTTTTATTTGTTTTGTTAAATATTTCTCAATTACTTTTTAATCTGGTTGAGGAGCACTCAGGGTTACTGCAGGTCATATGCAGCCCTCAGATCTAACTAGACCAACCCCTCATTTTTCAGAAGAGGTAACTGAGGCAGGTCCTCCAAATCCAGACCTAGTATGTTCTTCTGCTGGCCCATGTGGCCCCTTCGTTTTATACATGAGGAAAAAGACATTAAAAGAAGGGATACCCTTGATTTTTTACTTCATTTTTTTTAGAAGTTCACTGTAACAAACAACTGCCAGAAGACAAATGGGAGGACTGGGGCAGCTAGGTGGATGGTGCACAGGGCTGGAAGTCAGGAAGACTCTCGTTCCTAAGAAATAGGATCAAATCCAGCCTCAGCTACTTAGTAGCTGTGTGACCCTAGGCAAGTCCTTTTACTCTGTTTGCCTCAGGTCCTCATTTATAAAATGAACTGGAGAAGGAAATGGCAAACCACTCCAATATCTTTGCCAAGAAAACCCCAAATGACATTGTGTGGGATAAAAGACCGCATGGACCATTACCTAAATAAATCCAGAGGTTTCTCAAGGTAAAGACAGAAGCTCTTTATTCAAAAAGACAAGTCTCTCGAGAGTTGGGCATCACCTACCCCAGTCAGTCTGGTATAGGGAGGCGCCTCAGCAGAGTTCAGCAGCAGTTATATACCCCTGTACAAACAATTCTATGAAAAACCCAAAAGTTCCCAGAAAACCCACAAAAATTCCCAAACCTCTCCCTAATGCTGGATCAACACCCTATTGGTGGGGTGTCACGATCTCACAATCTACGTAGGACCTTGGAAAGTCCCATCTACAAAATACTGAGAAATAAAGCCATGAATACTCTTATTTAGCAGAAATGAAGCTGTTACAAAAACCCCCACAGGAAAAAGGGAGGGGGAGTGGAGATACAACATTGGTTTACTGAAAGTTAGATAATTTGCAGGAATATGAAACTTAGGCCTATAGAACTCCTCAGCCCTAGCTCAAGTTTGGCGACAGTCTTCCCCATTTTATGAGAATGCTTTCACCTGTCTCATTCAACATCACACAGAGTTGGACACTGTTGAACAACAAAAACAGGGAAATGGTGTTCCCTAATTCAATAGATTTCTGGATGGTTGTTACAGGTGGTGAAGGCATCTACATTCATCCTAGAGAAGAACAGATGAAACATTCTCACCCTCATTCAAAAACAAAGTCACAATGAGAATATCATATGACTTTGTTTTTGAATGAGGATTAAATTTCATTTTGGACATTTTAGGCTTAAGGACATTGGTTTAGTCTCGAGGTTTATATTGATATTAAGTGCAGCATTATATATCCAAAGACAACAAGCTCTTATGAAGGAGAACTTGGAAGTTTTCCCCCCTGAAGCTTAGTGAATTCTCAAGAAAGCGTGTGCAAAGGGGATAATAAAGTACAGTCAAAACACACACACACACGCACACGCACACACGCACACATGCACGCACGCACGCACACAAATTAGCTTTAAGTTGTACTAGGAATTTTCCCTATCTCTGTATCTTCCCTCCTTCCTTCCTCTCCTTCTTCCTTCTTTCCCTCATTTCTTCCCCTTCTACCCCCTTCCTTTCCTTCTTCCCTTCCTCCATTCCCTTTCTCCCTTTCCTTCCATTCCTCCCTCCTTCCTTTCTTTCTTCCTTTTCTCCCTCCTTCCTTTCCTTTCTCCTTCTCTCCTTTGTTCCTTCCCTCTTTCCTTCCTTCCTTCCTTCCTTCCTTCCTTCCTTCCTTCCTTCCTTCCTTCCTTCCTTCCTCCTTCTTTCCCTCCCTCTCTTTCTTTCATCTAACTCTACCACACTTTACAATATATGTTTTGGGAAAACAAAATCCTATTTATAACTCTTGATCATAGATCAAAACTAGGAATTGGCCCTATGATGTCATTTATATATGGAAGTCATAAATGAGGAAACTCTCTCTCTACTAATGTCTTAAACTAATACTCTGAACTCTCTAATCACTGGGAGTTTAAATGCCTTTCCAGGGCCATAGAAAAGCACTACATGTCAGTATGAACCCTTTTGTACTTGGCTCTGAAGCCAGCTCTCTATCAACTGCCCCAGACTTCCTCACTCTATAACCTTTCAACACCAGTTTTATGCTTTTCAAAAATTTGACTATGGACAATTTAAATTTCAGTGTGGTCTGCACTGCCAAACCACAGAAAGGATCTCAGGAATATCCTTGCCTGTTTCTGGACAGATTAATACACACAGACTAACCATGCCAAAACAAATGAGACACGTATGCCAGGATGAAGGGGCAACTCTGATGCCTGGAAGGCAGCTTTGAAGTAGACCATGACAGCCTGAAACATGCTAGCTGTGAGGAGAGTTAGCATGGAGGTCTTGCTGATGTTTGCCTGTGGAAGACTCAAACATTCTACCGATTTGCAGCTTCTATCAAGAAGAAATTTCTGAATTCAATTTCCCCCAAACAGACAGGAAGATTTTCTTTCAATCCCTCAAATACTCATGGCAGAAAGAATTTGTGGCACTATACATTACTATGAAGATGTGTCAATGAGATCAATCTTTGATTCATTGGGTTTTTTTGGACCCAAACCAAGGACTTTTTAATACCCTGGATGGTAAGATTTAGGATTCCCAGTTGACCCTGTTTACATTCCTTTCCCTTGCTAGAATCACAGCAACAGAGATTTAGAGCTGAAACAGAATGTGGAGGTTATCGAGTCCAGTCCTCTTCTTTGACAGATGAAGAAACTGAGATGACAGAGGCTAAAAAAGTAAGCCAAGTCCACACAGTGAGTAATCATCAGAAAAAGAGATTTAAAAATAGTTCCTCTAACTCAAGAGGCTGTAGTCCTTGCACTACATAATGGCACCTTCTGAAAAGGAATAGAAATACTTAGAGCACCTACTTCAAAGTGTTCGATGAGGCTCAAATGAGATAACATGAATAAAGTGCTTTGCAATGTAACATAAATGTCACTGCAATTATTTATGATTATTATTATTAAGAACAGCTAGGTGGCACACTGGATAGAGTGCTGGGCCTGCAGACAGGAAGACTCATCTTCCCCAGTTCAAATTTGTCCTCAGACACCTACTAGCTTGTGTAACTCTGAGAAAGTGACTTAATCCTGTTTGCCTCAATTTCCTCACCTGTAAAATGAGCTGGAGAAGTGGCAAACCACTTTAGTATCTTTGCCATGAAAACCTCAAATGGGGCCACAAAGGGTTGGATACAACTGAAAATCTACTGAACAACAGCAAATTATATTATTATTACCATTCTGTATAATGTATAGCACTACAAACACTTGCGGAACAGGCACAGCTGTGTTTCCTTTGCACATCTGATTATTTAGGACAGCAAAAATGCTGAAGCATGTAAATATGTAAGAGAAACACAGGAGGGGCAAAAGCTTTGGGCACTCTAGAAAGGACAAAGGAGAATGAAGAGAGAGAATAATGGCCACTTAAACTTGATGGCTTTCTTTAAGGCTTCATATGTGAAACTCAAATACCTGTGGCAATTGGTATTTGTTTGATGGGAAACTCTAAAGAGGAATATACTATATCTATCCCTTTTATACCTTTGTATGTCAAAGTGAGATCAGAGGATCTGAGATCTATGTCACACATAGAGGTTAAAATCATCACCATTACTTGGTCCTTTACTATACATTATTATAACATGGAATCAATAATGAATTAGAAATCAAAGGAACTTGATTCAAATCCTAAATTCAAAACTCCTACTGTAACTTGTGACCTTGGACAAGTCCTGTATTCTTTCTCTGTGCCTCAGTATCTCCATATGTAAAGTATTGGAGTTGAACTAGATGCTGTTCAAGGTATCTTCAACCTTTAATCTCTTATCCTGTCATTTTGGGCCTATGTGACAGGTAGAGTAACTAGTTCCACAATCAAAAAGATAGAGTGGGTTAGACTGTTATTTTGTAAAAATGAGGTAGTACTTCTAATGACCCCAAAGCTTCTCTCAATAACAAAAAGAAATCTTAATCTCAACATCCTTCTGGTGATACAGCATAGTGACGGATCATGGAATAGTCACAAGACTGCAATGAAAGGAAAAGATGCATAGGGTGGGAGAGACATAAATAGGTCAGAACATGTCACCGACGATCCTCAAGAAGCATCACTAAATATACACTGAAAACCAATTCATGCTAGTATAGCAAACGAGGGGCAGCTAGGTGACACGGTGGATAGAGCACTGGGCTTGGAAGCAACTTGTGCTTGCTAAGAATTGAGGCGATGCCCATCAATTGGAGAATGGCTGAACCAACTGTGGTATATGATTGTGATGAGATACTGTTGTGCTATAAGAAATGGCAAGCAGAATGATTTCAGAAAAACGTGCAAAGATTTACATGAATTGATACAAAGTAAAGTGAGCAGAACCAGAAGAATGTTGAACACAGTAACAGCAACATTGTACAACGAAAAACAAAGAATGACTCGGCTATTCTAAACAATACAATAATCCAAGACAATTCTAAAGGACTCATGATGAAAAATAATGTCTCCAGAGGAAGAACTGATATTGTCTGAATACAGACTGAAGCATACAAGTGTCTTTCTTTCTTTCTCTCTCTCTTTCTTTCTTCCTTCCTTCCTTTCTTCTTCCTTCCTTTCTTCCTTCCTTCCTTGTTTGAATCTTTTTGCACAAAATGACTAATATGGAAATGTTTGACATGATGCACATGTATAACCTTTTTCAGATTGCTTACACTCTCAGGAAAGGGGGAGGGAAAGGAGAGAACACTAGAATTTAGAATTCAAAGTTTTAAAAAAATAATCAATGTTAAACATTCTTTATACATGTAATTGGAGGGGAGGTGTGAATAAAATATTATTTTAAAAAAGATGGGGGCAGCTAGGTGGTGCAGTGAATAGAGCACCAACCCTGGAGTCAGGAGGAACTAAGTTCAAATCTGGCCTCAGACACTTAACACTTACTAGCTGTGTGACCTTGGGCAAGTCACACAATCCCAACTGCCCTTCCTTCCCCCCTCTAAAAAAGCAAAAAAAAAAAAAAAAGGATGTGCCCAAGAAACAGAGCGATATTTGAGTCTGGGTCTTCTTGACTGTAGACTCTATCCCACACCGCATAGTGGCAACTTGATAACCAGGAGGATGGTGATGAGCTAACTGCAGCTTCTCAAAGATTATAAAATGAAAGGTTTTCATCAATTAGTTCTGAATGTTGACAGATCACTCAGAGATTGCAGAACATTCTCTTAGTGACTGAATAAACATACATTTTCCAGGAAATGATTTTAGAGACAAAGAAAAAGGATAGAATGTGGAGCCATGAAGGCATTTATAAGACTGGGCAATTTGTCAAAAGTCACTACAATTAGAATTCCTAATGTGCTTTAGTAAAAATCTATATGGTGTCCCATGTAAAAGTGAATTTATATTCCTTCTGCCAAGGGCAATGTCACTTTCCCTGAACCATGGATATTCAAACAGAAATGATACTCAGGTTCCTTGGATGGCTGCTCCTTCAGTGGTCACAGAGAAAGCTGCTAAATGTGCCATATCTTACAAGAGCTATTTAATGTGTCCCTTTAAATGTCTCACAGGTCAGTAAACTGAGGCACCTGATGGCTAGGTAACTTACCTGTTCATGAAAGAACTGGGCCCTGTGGGAGCACACATCACAATCATGCACAATTATTGACTCTCTCCCTAGAGTATTTGATCCTGAGAGTTCATGCAGGAGGGAGCTGGAAGCACTGGCCTTGTTTATTTTATCATTAATTGATGAACAAAGTGAAAAATAAAAATAAAAGCTTTCAAAGAAACAAGACCGACTGCTTCAACCCAGTATCATGATTTCCTTCCACACAAATTCTGGTCCTGGAAGGAAAAGACACATGTCAGTGAGGATGTGTCCTACCACCAATGACCTATAAGCACAAAGGCTGGAAGAAACGTTTCCCTTTGGTCTGATCTACTCTTGGATAACTGAAAGAGTAAGAACAGATTAGCCCTCAATTCTGTCTGTCTGTCTCTCTCTCCCTCCCCAACCCCCACTAGAATGAAAGAGGCAGAGCCAGGCAGAGAGAGACAACACAGGACAGAAAAACAGAGGCAGAGACACACAGAGTCTGACAGGAAGAGAAGAGAGAATGAGAGAGATAAAGCAAGACAGAAAAAGCAAGAGACAGACTCAGAGAGAGTACGGTGAGAGAGGAAAAAGAGGGAAAGAGGCAGGTAGAAAATGATCTGGAGAGAAAGGGAGAGATAAAGAGACATACAGACCGAAACAGACAAAGATACAGATTGGATGAGAGACCGAGACCAGCAGAAAGTGAATATCTAACCTATTGCTTCTTCCTGCTGCCCTTGAAAAATGAACCCTTGTAATTCCCAGGTCTTTCTGCATTTAATTTTCTCAGATGTAACAGCTGGCATTCCATGCATTAAAAATACACAGGATTTTGAACTAGAAGGGGCCTTAGAGATCAATTCAAAACCCTACCTTTGAAGATGAGAGGAAACTGTATCCCATTGGGGTCAAGGGTCTAATACAGTGGTTCTCAACCTGTGGGTCACGACCCCTCTGGGGGTCGAATGACTTTTTCACAGGGGTTGCCTAAGACCATCGGAAAACACATATTTCTGGTGGTCTTAGGAACCAAGACACCACTCCTCTATCTGTTTCCATGTGGGCCGGCCCACATGCAGATACGCTCACATATGAATATTAAAGGGTCACAGCGTTAGGAAGGTTGAGAACCACTGGGCCTAGTATCTAAGTGGCACAGTGGACAGAGTGCCAGGCCTGAGGTCAGATGTCCTTGCTGATGAGTGGTTGAATTGTGAATGAGTTTTCATGAACCTATGGACCACAGCATGCCAGGCCTTTCTGTCCTCCACTACTTCCCAAAGTCTATCTTAGTTCCTGTCCATTGTTTCCAAGGCACCCTTTTGCCACCCCTCCCCCACTTTTTTTGTCTTCAATCTTTCCCAAAATCAGGAGGTTTTCCAATGAGTCTTATCTTCTCATTATGTGATCAAAAGATTTAAGCTTTAACTTTAGTATTTGACCTTCCAGTGAAAAGTCTGAATTAACTTCTTTAAGTACAGACTTATCTGATCTCCTTGCTGTCCAAGGGACTCTCAAAAGTCTTCTCCACCACCACAATTTACAAGCATGGATTCTGCATTGCTCAGCTTTTCTTAGAGTCCAATACTCACAGTCATAAATTGGTACTAGAAAAGCCATAGCTTTGACCATATGGACCTTTGTTGGAAAGTTTTGCTTTTTGTTATGCTTTCCAGATTTGTCTTAGCTTTCCTTCCAAGGAGCAAATGTCTTTCAATTCCAAGACTGTAGTCCCTATCTGCAGTGATCTTGGAGGTCAAGAATATAAAATATCACCCAGCTTCCACTTCTGCATCTATTTGCCAAAAAGCAATAGGACCAGATGCCCAGATCTGGATTTTTGATGTTAAGGTTCAAGCCAGCTTTTACACTCTCCTCTTTCACCCTCTTCAGGAGGCTTCTTAATTCCTCTTCACTTTCTGCCATCAGAGAGGTATCATCTGTATATCATATTGTAGGTATTTCTCCAGACAGCCTTGATTCCAGCTTTTGATTCATTCAGTCTGGCATTTCACATGATGTACACTGCATATAAATTAAAGAAATTAAGGTGACAATATACAGTCTCCTTTTCCAATCTTAACTCAATCATTTGTTTCATGTTTCTTTCTAACTGTTGTTTCTTGATCCACATAGTTTTCTGAGGAAATAAAATGATCTGGTACTCCCATCTCTTTGACAACTTGTCACATTCTGTTATTATCTACATATTCAAAGACTTTATTGTAGTCAAGCAGAAGTGATTTTTTTTTTCTGGAACTCCCTTGTTTTATCTATTATCCAGGGAATTCTGGCAATTTGGTCTTTAGTTCTGCTGCCTCTTTGAAAACCAGCCTGCTTTACAGATAATTCTTGGCTCAGCTATTGTTGAAGCCTTGCATGAAACTTTCTTTTTTTCTTTTTCCCCTTTTTTAATAGTGTTATTTTCCCCAATTACATGTCAAGATAATTTTTAGCATTCATTTTTATAAGATTTTGAGTTCCAAATTTGTCTTCCTCCTTCCCCTCTCATCTTCCTAAAATGATGGGCAATTTGATATAGGTTATACGTGTGCTATCATGTGAACCATAGTTCCATATTAGTCACAGTTGTGAAAGAAGAAACAGATCAAAAGGAAAATTTAAAAAAACACAAAAAAGAATAAAGTAAGTGAAAAAAATATGCTTCTATCCATATTCCAAGTCCATTGGATCTTTATCTGGTTGTGGATAGCACTTTTCTTGGTGAGTCTTAGATCACTCTGTTACTGAAAAGAACCGAGTTATTCATAGTTGATCATCACACAATGTTGCTGATACTGTACACAACGTTTTCCCAGTTCTGCTCATTTCACTTTGCATCAGTTCATACACGTCCTTCTAGATTTTTCCAAAATCTGACTGTTCATCATTTCTTATTGCATAATAGTTTTTCATTACATTCTTATACCACAGCTTGTACTGCTATTCCCCAACTGAGAGCTTAAAGAATCTCAAGCATAACCTTGTTGGTATATGAAATGAGTATAATTGTTCAGTAATTTTAAATTCGGCTTCAGACACTTACTAGCTATGTGATCATGGGTCAAATCACTTAATGGATTTGCCTCAGTTTCCTTATCAGTGAAATGAGCTGGAGAAAGAAATGACACTCCAATATCTTTGCCAAGAAAACCCCAAATGGGGTCACAAAGAGTTCAGCACTACTGAATAATGACTGAACGGTAAGAACCTTACTCAAAGCCATACATAGTGGAAATACAATAGGTAGGATTGAAACCCAGGTTCCTTGGACTTAAAATCTAGTGTTTGCAAAGTTAGAACAATCTATTTACTTGTTTATTGGACAAGGTGTTTTTTAAATTGTCATATGAATGAAAAGGTTTTGGCAAAAACAATAATGAAGACAAAACCCACTCTTTTTTTTTTTTTGCTTTTTGGAGGGGGGAAGGCAGGGCAGTTGGGGCTAAGTGACTTGCCCAAGGTCACACAGCTGATAAGTGTTAAGTGTCTGAGGCCAGATTTAAACTCAGGTCCTCCTGACTCCAGGGCCCGTACTCTATTCACTGTACCACCTAGCCACCCGCAAACCCACCATTTCATTATAAATAGATACTATCCTATAAAAAGTCCGCAAAAATTACATGAATACTCCAAGGATTTATGATTTCAACGACTACCATTACTCCTGGTGTGGGAATTCCTTCCATATACACAGATTGGGAGGAGTTTATAATTCCATGAGTCAGGTGATTACAGAATTTAAAGTTGGAAGAGACTCCAGAAACCATATGGTTCAATCACACTTTTCTCCCCATTTCACAGAGACTCATGGAGTTTTCTGAGCCATCTAGTAGATAAATGATTTGTCCAAAGTCATATAGCTAGAAGGTGTAGAATTTGAACCTGGTTATTCCTGACTCCACAGCATTTTATTCACTATGCTACACTTCCTCTTAAATAAACTATGGTTGTCAACATATACAATCTAATATAAAATTTCCAGAGTAAAGCACTGATTTCACAACATCACCACTTGTTCAGAACCCTCCAGTTATTATTTTTCCTTACATTTGTTAGGAGATAGAGTCCCAATTCCCCAAGCTGGCATTGAAGGCTTTCCCTAATGTGGTCTCATCCTTACTATACAATATTTTCACCCGATTTCCCAATGGCAACCAATTACAAAGTATATCATACTAAAACACACACACACACACATACACACAAATGAATTAAGGAAGGTTTAAAAAATTAATATCAATATAGCATTAAGCACTCAATTGTCTATAGTATTATAATCAAAAATTTCACTTTTTTACAACACTTTATGAATTGCATGATGTTTTCCCCATGCACAGTACTACTGCCTTATAAGGTAGGTAACATGGGCATTATTTTCACCACTAAGGGTTCAGAAAAATTAAGTGACTTGATCATGGTGAAATAATTAGTCAGTTTCAGAGGCAGAGTCTGCACCCTGGTTTCTCCTGTTTCCAAGTCCATAACTCTTTTCCCTATACCACAGTGCCTCAACTATAAAAATCCTTTAAACCTCCCCCCCCCCCGCCCCATGAGGGTCACTCTAACACCATAATGCACCATTCACTTTCTTATTCAGATTGACATTTGTTAGATCTCTAGTATTTTCAAGCTTCACTTATTGAAGATTCTGCATACATATTACATTACCAATGCTAATACTCCCATCTAAATATTAAGATATGCAGTAGTATGCAATCAATTTCTTTTTCCATTCTTTCTTTTATTTTTTAAGGTTTTGTTTTTTTTTTTTAATGGAGTTAAAGAAACTCCATTTTGGAGCTCAGGCAAAGTTCAGTCTTCAGTTTTACTTCTGGGTTAAGTTTCATGTCGGATCCTATTTAGAATGCCCACTCGTCCATGTCTATCTCCTTCTCTGGTTCTGAAATATGGAATAACTCTACATGTATTTACATACTTCCTGTCTGTTTATTCAGCACGTCTTCTCCAGTGGCTACAGGTTCATGCCAATGGAATAAGTGGAATCAAATAAGGCCGGGGGAAGAGCCCAGTATCTGAGAATAAGGTCAGGAAATGTCATTCTTTGAATGGAGGATAACAAGAATTCACATACAATAGATGAAATTAGCCTCATGCCCAAATCTTCCTAGAATAGTCCACCCCTAAGAGACGAGTTGTAAATGTGGTTCTGATGAGATTATAGCATCCCCTAAAATGCCATATGAAATGTAACTGATGGAAGATAAGGAGTCATCTTGGAAACTGTCAAGATGAAATATCTTAAGGAAGGAAGCTTTTTATTCCTAATAAGTCATGCTGAGAGAGGGGGAGATAGAGAGTATAAAAGCTTATTATTGTTTGTCTAGGGTGGACAAAAGGAATGGGGGAGGGGGAAGGGCAGCATGATAAGGAGAGGAAAGGGAGAGGAGAATTGGAGATTTCTGGTCTTCTTCTTGGTTTATATCCTCATAGCTGAGAAGCCTTAATCAATCAATTACCAAATATTAATTAAGGTCTACCCAGGACTGTGCTAGGCATTGGAGACAGAAAGACAAAAGGTTAACAATACCTGTTTTTAGTATAATATAATATAATATAATATAATATAATATAATATAATATAATATAATATAATATAATATAATATAATATATAACATAATATAACATAATATAATATAATATAATAACAATACCTTATATTTTTATTAGGGAACATAGATAGATAGATACATACATACATAATTTATCTTGTGTTTTTTTTTTAAAGTTATTCTATGACATCTTTAAATTAGGAGTAATCCCAAAGGATTACTAGAGGCAATATGGCACAGTTCATAGAGAAGCAGTCTGAGAGAAGAAGACCTTGAGTCAAGAGCTGCATCTGATCCATTCCGGCTGTTACCCTCCACAAGTTACATGTGCTCAGAAAATATCTAAGATTACACATTTCAGAGAAGGTGTTGACTAGCCTTGATAGAGAGTTTCCTCATCTGGGGATTCCATATGTCAGTGAAATCACAGATCCGGTCTCTATCCCCATACAAAATAAATTCAGACTAAATGCTACCAATTCTTAAAATTATCCAACTCCTTTCAAATTTCTTTCCTCAAATAACTTTTTGATATTGAATGGTTTGTGAAATAAACTTCCTATTAAGATTTTTCATTGAAATTTTTTTTTAAGCTATTTGGTTTGGTGATCAATTCTTATGATCTGTGCTAGTCTAAGTCAATGAAAAACCTGGGGAATAACTAGGAATTAAGTCACTCAGGTCCTGTTCTTGAATAGGAAAAGTTAATCACTAGATCCTGGGGTACAGTCTCTGATGTGCTGTAGAACCCTTTCCTCTGTTTCATACTTCTTCCCCTACATCCAATAAATTGTCAAATCCTGCCATTTTTATTTTCACAGTACCTTTCATATCCATCCCAGTCTCTCTATTCATACTCTCCTCTTTCAGGCTCTAATCATCTCTTGCATGGACTATTCTAGCAGATTATTGGACTAACCTTCGAAATGTTCTATTTCCAGTCTCTCTCCTTTACAATTCATCCTTTAGATAGACAGTCAGCTAACCTTTATTAAGTACCTACTATGTGCCAGGCATTGTGCCAAGTGCGAGGGATACAAAGAATGGTCAAAAATCAAAACCCAAACAAACAAACAAACAAAAAACAACAGTTACTGTTCTCAAGGACCTCACAGTCTCATAATGGGGGAAGCACATGAGAACCACCATTCATAAACAAGCCAGGTACAGAATTGGAAACGATCTCAGAGGGAAGGCACTAAGTTAAGGAAGCCTGGGAAAGGCTTCTTGGAGAGGCTGGGAGTTTAGCTGAGAATTAAAGGAATCCAGGGAAACTACAAGGTAGAGGTGATGATGAGAGCATTTCAGAAATGGAGGACAAGTGGTGGAAATGTCCCTAGTTTAGAAGTGGAGTACTATGTGCAAGGAACAAGACCAATGCCATGTCAACAAAGATAATAAAGGGGAAGGGGAGGAGAATAGAGTAAGATGATTGGAAAGACATGAAGGGGCCAAGTTATGAAAAGCTTTAAAAGCCAAACAGAAGATTTTATATATGATCCTGGAGAGGAGAGAGCTGCTGAACTTTATCAGTGTGGGAAAGGAGTGCGGGATTATATGGCCAGATATACATTTTAGGAAAATTGGTTGGACATTTGAGGGTAGGATGGGTTGGGGTATGGAGAGACAAGGCAAGGAGACCAAGCAGTAAGAAGTCTACTTCAATACTCCAGATGTGAGGGGATGAGAATCTACAGCAGAACAGCTGTAGTGTCAGAAGAAATAAGGTAGCCTACCTGAGGAATATTAGGAAGGTAGAAAAAAGCAGGATTTGACAATGGATTTGGATACAGAGCGTGAGAGAAGGATGCAGAAGTTCAGGATAACATCTAGTTTGTGAGCCTGGGTGACTGGGGAAGATGGTGACACCCTTCATCATAATAGGAAAGTGAGGAAGAAAAGAGAGTTTGGAGGGAAAAGAGATGATTAGCCCAGTTTTGAATAGGCTGAGTTTAAGATATCAATGACTTCCAGTTCTAAGTGCCTAACAGGCAGTTACAGATGTTAAGATTGAAGGTTGGGGAAGAGGTTAGGGTTAAATAAACTGATCTGAGAATCATTTGCATAAAGGCACCAAGGAAAAGGAAGTGAGCTCTCCAAGGTCACTAGGTAGTAACTGAGCTAAGATTAGGGCTAAATCCTCTACCTCCTAACCCAACAGTCTTTCCACTATGCCATACCTGACAACCTTTTTCAAGTTCGTGTTTCTTTTTTGTTTTAAATTTATTTATTTGTTTATTTTAGTTTTTAACATTCAGTCCCAAAATCCCTTGAGTTCCAAATTTTCTCCCCTTCCTTCTCCTCCACTCTTCCCCTCCACGGCGGCATGCAATCTGATATAGGTCCAAAAATACCTTCACATTAAACATTAGGCAAGTTGTAAAGAAGAAGTATAACCAATGGAGTGAATGATGAGAAAGAAGAAACAAAACAAAACAAAAAAGACAGAGAGCAAGTGATTTGCTTCAGTCTGCATTCAGACTCCATAAATCTTTGTCTGCATGTAGACAGCCTTTTCTATTATGAGTCCTTTGGAGTTGTCTTATAACCTTGCACTGCTGAGAGGAGCCCAATCTATCAAAGTCAGTCATCAAGATACACTGTGTCTATAATCGTATACAGTGTTCTCCTGGTTCTGCTTCCCTTACTCAGCATCAGTTTATATAAATCTCTCCAGATTATTATGAAGTCCATCTACCAAGTTCATGTATCTTGAGAGCAGGGGTTCTTAACCTGGTATCTACAGACAGATTTTAAGGCATCCATGAACTTCAATTAGAAAAATGATGTTTTTTTTCACTATCATCTAACTGAAATTTAACAGTTCTTAAAATGATGAATGTAGTCAATAAACAATAGTGTTATTTGATTTCACCAAACTGCTTAAGAGGTTTATCACCAACACAAACAGATGTACACCACCACCACCACCATCACCACCACAGAATTAAGAATTCCTGCTTCAGATGGTCAAGTAATATTCCCATTTCCTAGTTGAGCAAACCAAGCCACAGCAAATGATGGCCATTTAGAACTGGCTGTAGCTTTGTACGTTATATCTGTATTTTTCAAATAAGTAAACTGAGTCACAGAGATCAATGGTGCTTGATATGTTCATTCAAACCAGATCTGATAACACATCTATCTAGTTTTCAATATAATTCACACAGATCACACAGAGAATGGGCCCTATTCCCTACAACCAGTCCCACAATCACATTAAAAGGATGGTTTAAGATTTGAGATGCAAGGATTCATGCCAGTTTGATGGAGAAAAGTTACTGAGGATGTCACTCAAAGCATAAAGAAATGACAGAGGAATCAGGGAGGTATTTCTCTGATGTCTTTCCAGTCCCCTTGCTGTCTGAGAGGCCCATGACTACAAGAGCAGGGCTGCCTCTCCAACAAAAGGCTTTCTTGATTGGAAGTTACTGTATTAATTACGAAACCATCTATTTGCTTCACTAGCCCTCTCTTCCAATCCTGTTCTTTCCAAATTGTTCTAAAAATAAAGAGCATTTAAGTGAAATATTACATGCTTTCTATACCCCAGAGAGGTTCCTTGGGGAAAACCCTGACACTGCCATATTCAATACAGCCCTTGTGGATTGGCACACACAGTGCAGACTTTCTTGGCAAATTCAATCATTCCTCTGGTGGCAGGTGCTGTTGGTTCTATGGCTTCCTTAAAGGACTGGAGTTTACTGCCTTCACTTCTAGGCAGAAGGGTACAGATAGGAAGGTGAAGTGAGTTAGAGACAGCCATTCTATTAATAGTGATGATCTACATGATCTAATTAAAGAAACAAAAACAGCTCTCCTCCGATCAAATTGAAACTTTTAGCATTGAATGCCTTCCCATCATCTGCGATTATCTAGATTTTACACTGTGTTTTTGTTAGGCACATACTTATTTACATACCATCCCCTCCATTAGAATGTGAACTCCTTGGAGTGTTTTTCCTTTCTATCCCCAAAGCACAGGGTCCTTGACACAATAAATGTTTTCTGACAATGATGTAGTATCCTTTACTGGACAGACAACTGGACTCACAAACAGGAAGGCCTAGCTTTGATTTCTACTTCACACTCCTCACGTGAACATGAGTAAGACATTTTTCTTCCGCTCACCGGCCTTTATTACACCTTATCTGTAAAATCTGGAAGTTGGAAGTCATGACAACTGTGGCCTGGTCCAGTCCTACGATCCCAGACAGAAGTTGTCAAAAGGGAAATTCGAGGTTAAGATGATGGAAAACAAGTCTAACAACCAAGATTCCCTGAAGTGGGACATGCTGCCTTGGGAAACAGTGAGTGTCCACTTGTTAATTCCAGATCTTAGAGCCTAAGGCTGGGAAGGCCACGGGTCAGGGAGGTTGTTTGTTCAGGTCTACTTTGGAACAGAGAGCCATGGAGATCCCTTCCAGTGCTGAGATCCTGTGAGTATTAGAGAAGTAATGAGCATAGGAAAGAGTATCCCCAAGGGTTGTATGACCATTCATGGGATGTTGGAGAGGGGATTCTCAGGCACATAGAGCTGGGAACAGGTAGCTTCTGATGACCTTCCAAGAATTCAGATTTTCTGATTTGTGATTAAGCAATATTTCATTTCAACATATTTGAAATTATTAAGAATAGAAATTATTCAAATGACTCCATATAAAATATATTATTAAGGGTGATGACTATGGGTGTAAGAGTTTATATTTTATTATCAAATTTAAAACTCACAGCAGCCGTTGGAGGTAGATAAGAAACTTGTTGGTGTGATGTCATGGAAAAAGCACTGGATTTTGGAAGCAGAAGATTCAGCTTCAAATTCTTATTCAGACACTTTGGTTGTTGTTGTTGTTGGGGGGGGAGGTCACTTGAATATTCTCTGCTTTATTTTTCTCATCTGTAAAATGGAGACCAATGACACTGGAATGACTCATCTTGCAGATTTATTTTGAGGAAAGAATTTCTTAAAGTGTTCAAGGAAAAGGAAGCTCTTAAAATGAGGGGATTGGTCTACATGGTCTCTTAAGTTCCTTCCTACTAAAGGATCCTATAACCCCATTTTATGAATGTTAGAATTGAAGATCAGAGAGGCCAGGTGATTTTCCCAAAGTCACACAGCAGAGTCAGAGCTCCACAAACAGGTCGATTGAATATAACTCTAGTTTTCTTTCCATTTTATCATATTGCATCCCTTAACTCTGAATCATAGAACTCTGGAGTTAGAAGGGACCTAGTCCACCCAATATCTGAATTAAAAAAAAAAAAATTCTCTGTACAATACACTTGAGCATTACCCTAGGATGATAAAACACAGAGCTGGCTGGGAACCTAGAGGCCATCTACTTCAACCTTCCCATTTAGGAGATATGGAAACTGAGGTCCATGGAAATGAGCAAATATGTCCAAGATCACATAGCTAAAAAGTAGCAGAGCTGGAATTAGAATACAGGTCTGAGACTCCAAATTCAGTACCCTAAGTTCAACTCTCTTTCCATGGCACCCTGCTTTCTGATCCCTTTCCACAGCACGATGTTTCCTTGAGATCTCATCTATATACTGCTTAAAGGTGGCCAGAAAAATCCCATTCCCATTTTTGGATGACTTCACATGTTAGCTTATTTTTCTGGATGTCCAGCCTGAATCTCCCCATGTAACAACTGCCCATCACTTGTAGTTCTGCTCTCTTAAGTCAAATGGAACAGATCTGAATCCTCTTCCATTAGATCAACCTTCAGATACCTGGAGATATCAACATATACCTTGTAATTCTTGTCTATGGATTAAACACCCCTACATTACTTATATTTACCCTCATATTGCAGGCCTTTCACCATCCTTGCCATCATCCTAAACAGGTCCCACTGGTTCATACACAGTAAGCGCTTGGTAAGTTATTATTAGTTGATTTATATAGAATTCACAATTAAGTAGAGAAGCAGTTGGTACAGGCTTGTACCAGGCACCATGTTAGGCAGAGGGAATGCAAAAAACCATTCCTGCCATCTGCTAGGTCATGGTAGAGAGGGAGAGGTAGGGGATGAGGCCGAATTGCTGAAGTTATAAAAATGCAAGCTGTTCACACAAAACCCAGATGAGGACTATTAGTTAGGTCACATTCAAGTGAATTCTGTATAATGCTGGAATGTGAGTCCTGAGTCCAAGGGCCTGGAATCAGCCCCTGCTATAACACAAAGGGGAAATGTCACAGTCAAGGCAACTGCTTTGGGGAATCACTGGAGAGACGTCTTGACTATGTTTCAGAACTTATAACTGTGAGGCTCTGGGCTCATGGAAACCACAAGTTATGTACAGCAAGATGATTCAGGGTCTGACCACAGTGCTCAGAAACCATCAAAATGAATGACAAATGCATTCAGGTTTCCAGGCATGCTTTCTTAACCTCGGAGATCACAAATATCTCATCTGAGTATTTTCCATCATGCCTCCAAGGAGCCCCTTGCAACTATTGTCCTTAGTAGGAACCAAACACACACTTTGTACTCACTTCAAAATGACAAGGATGTATCAAAGTCAATTCGAGAGACTCAGGGGATGAGAGAGTAGCAGATCTCTCAATGCAAGCCTGTAACTAGGATGAGGCAATCAGGACATTGCCCAAGGTCGCCTATATTTAGAGGGTCCTGAGAGCACTCATACTTCCTCAGCAGTTTGGAAAAAAATATCACAAAGTCCCCTATTGGGACCATTATCCAGGGGTGTTTGTCTTTCCTGCTCCATCTACCCAAATATATTTGCTAACATAGTGGGCTTGAGGGGATATCCAACGCTATTTGCTTCTGTAGCATTTCTTGAAACTTTTTCTCTGACATGATAAATGTTAGTTCACATGTATTCTCACTTTTAAGACAGGTTTCAGAGCCAGACTGTGATTTACGTCAAGTTTGACTTCAATGAAACCTAACCGTCCTTTAGACAACACACTGGTTCTGCAGGTGCACAGAGTCCTGCTGCCACCCATCTACCTGGAATCTGCCATCCTGGTTATCTAATAACATCTAGACAGCTTCCCACACTCTACAACTTTCTATTTATGAACATAGGATCACAAATCTAGAAATGGAAGGAAACTTATAGGCCATCTTGTTCAATTCTATTTTTTGAAACTTACTTAACGAGCATTTATTCTGTCTCTACACACACACACACACACACACACACACACACACACACACACACACACACACGCTTCCTACCAAGTAAAAAAAAAAAAGAAAAAGAAAATCTTGATAACAAATATCCATTGTCAAACAACACAGATGCTTGTGCTGGTCATGTCCAAGAATATTTGTCTCGTTCTGCTTCCTGATTCCATAATCTTATTGTTGGGAGAGAGGTAACATGCAGTTTTCACATTTTTTGTGGAATTTCTTTTCTTTTATTCAGTTTCATTTTACAGATTGAGATGTGGAAAGGCTAAATAACTTGACCTGTTCAAGGTTACCCTGGTAGGAAGATTAGAACCCAGGTCTCCTGACACCAGAGTCAATATTCCTTCCACCTTACCCCACACAGTTTCCTCCTCATCCTCTTCTAAGCATCCTCTACCACAGTCTCTTGGGCATGCTTCTGGCAGGGTAATAATGAATTAATAGGATAAATGAGCCACTGCTCATGTTTCAGCTCTCTTCAGGGAGCCTAATACCTTCTTAACCTAGTCAAAAACACATGTTTTCAGAAGCACCTTAATGGATGATACTAAAAGCAAGCATTGTGGGCAGGCAGGGAGATGGTCCTCAAATCAAAACCTAATAATATCTTATATTTGTAACGATGCTTTTCAATTTTTCAAAAGGCTTTCACATCTATTATCTAATTTGGCTCTCACAACAGTTCTGTAAGACAGATTCACAGACTCCTAGGAAGGATGGTGCAGTAGAAGGCATATTGGACTGGGGAAGCACAGGCATAATTTATCCCTGCTCTGGCCCAGACTGGCTGGGTGACTACAGGCATTCTGAGCCCCTGATTCCTTCCCTGAGAAGAGGGGATAATCACACCTACGCTGCCTACCTCACAGGATTGTTGGGATGACCAAATGAGAAATGCCCATGACATGCTTTACAAACCCTACAATACTATTTATATCTCAGTGATTATGGTGGTTATCAGAGCTGGAGAGTGTCTTGAAAACACCTAATACAAATCCTCCATTGTGCAGAAGAGGAAATCTACACAGTAGTAGAAAGTCTTGAAGTCAAGCCAATCATGGTTTCAAATCTTGCTTCAGACATTTACTGGCTGTGTGATTTTGGGCAAATTGCTTAACTTTTCTGCTCCTCGTTTTCCCTATCTGTAAGAGGAGGAGGTTGGATTTAATGACATCAAAGGTCCCTTGTAGCTCCAAATCTATGACCCTATCAAAGGGGTAGGGACTTACCCAAGATGACACAGAGCTAAAATGAGGGTCTGAACAAAGCTCTCCAATGGCAAATCCAGTACAATGGCTGTGATATTACTATGCCTGCTATACAGACCGGAGAACTATGACACAGAGAGGTAAGTCACTTGCTAAAAGTCACAGGACCCACAGAGGATAAGATTCATCCTGTGGTTTCACTGAGGGCCTGAAATACAGCAAGGGTCACTTACAATCTGCTTTGGGTCATTCTTGAAGGCAGGACAGTAAGAGAAAGTAAATCATGGCATGATCTTGTTGTTCCATTTCTATCTACGTGTATATGAAGGCCAGACAAGCAGACACATATTTGTACTATTCTTTTATGCCCTTGCCTCCCACAATCACATCCTACTAATGCCTCATAGATGGATATCATACCTACATCTATTTCATTTAGCCCTAGATAGAAGTCCACTGCTGTTGTTCATTCGTTTTTTCAGTGGTTTCTGAATCTTGCTGACCCCATTTGGGATTTTCTTGGCAGAAATACTGGAGTGGTTTACCATTCCCTTCTCCAGCTCATTTTACAGATGTGGAAACTGAGGTAAACAGGGCTAAGTGATTTGCCCAGGGTCACCCAGCTAGTAAGTGTCTGAGGCCAGATTTGAACTCAGGAAAAGGTGAATCTTCCTGATACTAGGCCAGGCACTCTATTGATTGTGACACTTAGCTGCCCAGACGTCCATTATACATGTTTAATTTGACAAATATTTATTAAGCATTTACTGTGTGTATATAAGAATTCAATTGAATGCAACTCAAATTTTAAAATACCTATTAAGTACTTACTTTATCTAAGTCTCAGCTAAATTCCACCTTGTACATGAAGCTGTTTCTAATTCCTTTTAATTCCAGTTCCTTCCTTTTGTTGGTTATTTCCTAGTGATCTCTTGGGTAGCTTGCTTGGACATAGTTCCTTCTGGTTGTATCCCTCATTAGGTGGCGAGCCCCTCAAGGACTGTTCTTTGTATCCTCAGCACTTAGCACAGTGCCTGGTATGTAGTAGGCACTTAATAAATATTTATTGGCTAAATCATTGGACAGTGGGCTGAGAGCATGAAAATGAAATAAGAAAATACAAAAACCATTGTTGTGCATATTAGAATGTGACTAAAAGCAAGGGAGAAACTGGAGAAGAGAGAAATCACTTTGAGCTTTGTGGAGTCAGGGATCTAGGGGCTGGGGAGATGCAAAGACAGAGTCAGGGATCTTGGGGCTAGGGATATTTAATGGCAGAATCAGGGATCTGGGGGGCGGGATGCAAGATAGTCAAGGATCTGGGGGGGTTGGATGCAAGATAGTCAGGGATCTGGGGGATGGGGGAGATGTAAGAGAGTCAAGGATCGGGCTGGTGGTGGTGGGGAAATGCAAAAACAGAATCAGGGATCTGGGGGCCTGGGGAGATTTAAAGACAGAGTAAGCGATCTGGGGCACTGAGGATATAAAAAAAAAAACCAGGGAAGACTTCACTGAGGAGGCAACGTAAGTTAAGCTTTGAAAGATGTTATCAGGCAGAAATGGGGGTAGGGTAATGGAATGACTCTTGTAGGCATGGGATATGATATGAATATAGGGAAGGAGACAAGGAGACAGGTAGAGGGCAGGATGATGAAAAGGGTAGGTTGTTGGGTGGATGGAATGAGTGGTGAACAGTTTACTTTGGTTGGAATTTAGAATATATGTGAAGGGAAATAGTACGAGAGAAGTTTGGGCAGTAAGTTGGAAACAAATTGTAGAAGGTATTGAATGCTGGGAAAAGAAGTTAGAATTTTACAAACAAAACACTGAAGGTTTTAGAACAGAGGACTGTTGTGACAGAAAACCATTAGCAAAGAATGATTTTGCCAGTAGTTTGGGGAATGGATTGATGAGAAGAGAAGACAGAGAATAACCAAGTGAGATGCTATCACATTAGTCCAGACACATGGTAATTAGTGCCTGAACTAAAAACTTTAAAAATGGAATGAAGGCAATAAAGGGTAGAGAAGTTTTTACAGGGACTAGAACTGGGAAGAATTAAAAACTGACTGCACTGGGGGACAGAGAAGGAAAGGGATGGTGACTGAGATTTTGAGTCTACATATCTTGGAGGATGGCAGAGTAACCAACAGAAAGACACAAGGTAAACCAAAGAAAGGTTTGGTAGGGGGAGAAATGATGTGTTCACTTCTAAACATTGTGCATTTGAGATGTTGAGGAAATTTAGTGCAAAGGAGAACGATTGATTTTGGAGTCAGAGAATCTGAGCTCAAACTTGATCTCTGCCTCTTTCTATCTGTGAATTTGGTCACTTAACCTCTCTTGGCTCGTGTTCACATCTACAAAATAAAATGATGGCCTCTGGGGTCTCTTCCAAATCTCAATCTGTGATCCTATAACATATTCAGGTAGAAACAGTCAGCAGGCAGTTGATAATATAGCACTTCAGGCTCCGAAGAGAGGTGAGGAGGTGGAGATATAAATTTGGGAGTGATATTCATGGTGGTGATATTTAAAGCTTTGGAAGTGGATGAGATCACCAAAGGAGAGAGACAATCTTTAAAGAGAGAAGAGAAGAGGGTCAAGGATGAATCTATATCTATGGAGTAGAAGGAGGAGGCTGAATCAGTGAAGGAGTAACCAAAGAAGCACTCAGAAAAGTAGAACCAGAGAGTGTCATGGAGACTAGGGAAAAAAAGAATGTATCAAGAAGTCAGGAGTGGTTAATCAATCAATCGATCAATGAGAATTTATTAAGCATTTATGAGACAACTGTTATGTAGAAGGAAAAAAACTGAATAAAATTAAGAGGTCACTGGTGGGGCAATAACAGAGTTATTAATGATATTGAAGAGAGCTGTTTGGGGAGTAAAATTTGAGAGAAGTCTATTGACAAGCTATAAAGGAAAATCCTTTTTTTCCCTTATAATTTTGGAACAACAGAAAAAAATGCTAATTTGAGGAGTAGCACAGTTAAAGGAAAGAGGTTTTTTGTTTTGTTTTGTAAGAAGAAGGGAGGTTTTCCATATGTATACAATGAGGGAGGAAGAAAAGTTTGAGAGAGAGAGAATAAAGAGCTGAGATGTTGATCTGTGGAGAAAAGTCACCAAGAAACAGGGCACATTGGATAGAGTGCTGGGCCTGATATCAGGAAGACTTATCTTCCTGAGTTCAAATCTGGCCTTAGACACTTACTAGCTGGGTGACCCTGGGCAAGTCACTTAACCCTGCTTGCCTCAGTTTCAACATTTATAAAATGATCTGAAGAAGGCAATGGCAAACCACTCCAGTATTTCTGCCAAGAAAACCCCAAATGAGGTCACAAAGAGTCAGACACAACTGAAAAACACCTGAATAGCAGAATGGAGAATACAGGAGGGAGTGGGATCAAGGACGTATAAATAGGGAGAAGGCTTTGCCTTGGAAAAAAGGAAGATTGTATCTTCTGAGACCAGGTGGAAGGAAGACTGGATGGATGAGGACAAAGAGTAACAGGAAGCAAAGACCTACAGACTTGCACGGGAGAGTAGAGATGATGGTTATCTTCATTGTGAATATATATATATATATATATATATATATATATATATTTTTTTTTTTTTTTCCCCCTTTTCCGGAAAAACACATGTAGATCCTATAAAGCCCTAATATACTTCCACTCTATGAAAAGAAATCGGTGTGCATTAGTGAACATGTTAGTGAGTTCATAAAAAAGCCAACTCTGTTGTACAAACCAGTTAATTTCCCTGAAATGGATTCTTTTCCTTCCTTTGCTGTTTGTACTAATAGATTTATTTGGACACAGGAATGAAGAATTTCAATGAACGAAAGTAAATAAAGTAAGAGCTATATTGGGGAAATCTTGTTTTTGGTATTAGGGAAATGCTTTTAACTGCCATCATAATAAAAGCCAAAGACTGTCTACACTGGCCAAGTGAAGCAGAAAATTGGAACAGTTTTCCAGCCCATTTAGGCTAACAAACTCATGCTATAGAAGACAATCACTGCTATTTCCTAATTGATCCAGAAAAGCTATCTACAATGCTCCAACAAACTCATAAACCTCCATTTACCATGGCTTGCATAGACCTGGACATAATCATGTCACAGAATCATAAAATTTCAGAGCTGGAAGGGCCCTGAGTAGCTGTTCATTCTAACCCATATCTGAGTAGATGTCTTCTCTACAAAACACTTGATAAATGAACATCCAGCCATTACTTGAAAGCCTACAGATGGGAGGGAGGAGCACAGTTCTATCACCTTTCACAGCCACCCTTGGCACTCTGAAGAACTCTAATTGAAGAACTCTAATGGTTCATAAGTTTTGTTCTGAATAAAAGTCCAAATTTAATTCTAGGCATCATCCATCCCCTGCTTTGAGTTAAGTCCTCGGGAGGGGTGAAAGAGGTCGAGGCTAATCTCTCTTCCATATGACTGCCCTTTGGATCGTTGTAGATGGCTTCTCGGCCCCACTGAGACATCTTGAGATCTACATCCCCACACACTGAATGAACTAGATGGGGCTTCTCCACTCCAGTTACCTTCCCTGGGAGACATTCCAGATTATCAGTGCCCTTCCTAAAATGTGGTCAGGGCAGTGGACAGAGTACTGGCCATGGAGTTGGAAAGACCCATCTTCCTGATTTCATATGTGTCCATGGACACTTACTAGCTGTGTGATCCTGGGCAAGTCACTAAAGGTTTTTTTTTTTTTCCTCAGTTCCTTCATCTGTAAAATGATCTGGAGAAGGAAATGGTGAACTACTGCAGTATCTTTATCAAGAAAAGTGCAAATGGGTCACAACAAGTCAGACATGACTGAAAAAAGACCGAACTACAACAAAATGTGGTGGGGCCCAAATATGCTCTTGACATAATCTAACTGGGTTAGGGTAGAAAGGGGATTACTCCTTGCTTATTGCTGGATGCTACTCTTCTTTAACGAATACCAGGATCACCTCCGCTGCTCTGGTTGTCATATCACACTTTCAGAGACAGTATGGTATTGTGAATAAAGAGCTGTGTGTGAAGATAGGAAAACCTGGGTTCCCATCTTACCTCCGACATGTACCAACTGACTCTAGGAAAATTCCTTACCCTCTCAGTGCCCCAGGTACCCCTAACAAAGGAGAAATAGCAGAGAAGGTGTTAATCCACATGGAGATTGAAAACCACTGAAATCACAGGTGGCACCACCTGTGCCTTAGTTAACCAAAGATATTCAAGACTGTTTGTGGTGTCATCCAGGAATGGTCAATTCCCACCTCCACTAATATGAAATAAATGTATTAAACTTCCCACCCTTCCCAATCAAAGATCAAATGATCATGATATGTTGGTTAAGTTGACCAGAGTTGATATGATTTAATATATATCATAGTGTGTAGTGAACTCATTTCAATTAGTTCTGCCATTGATTATACATGTGACCATCAGGAATTTCATCACAGACCTCCTCTGCAAAAATGGTGGTGATAATACTTGTAATAGGGTCTTTGGGAGATTGAAGTGAAAAATGAGATAAAGGATGTAAAATCCTTTGAAACCATAACGTTCCATGTAAAACAAAGAATGACAATTTCCCTGTGTGAATGGCTTTTAGGAGCCTTGTTGGGTAAAAGCTCTCTCCTATAATATATATTATATATATAGCAGAGAGGTGATCATAATCACAAACAGGGTGGCATGTATTAGATATTTTTGTGTTGCATGATCTTAATAATAATTTAATAAAATAAAACAAAACAGTGTTTCAAAGTTTACAAAGGGAAACAGAAAAGATGAACTCACTTGAGCCTAACAATACAGTTGATTACATTCTATAGGCATTATTACCTTCATTTTATAGAGGAGGAGTTAAGTGACTTGCCCAGGGTCACACAACTAGTGAGTATATCAGGTAGGATATGAACTCAGGTCTGCCTGACTTCAGGCCTGGAGCTCTGTCCACTCCACCATCTAGATGCCCTGTAAAAAGCATAATTCAATCTAAATCTCCCCTTTCTACAAGTCCAGTACTCTTTCCACTGTAATGGTTCTTGCTTCAATGCCAGATTTATTTGTTTTAAGTATTTTTGATGTTTTAGTAAGAAACCAGTTTTGATGAGCTGACAAAAGATTCATTTTTTTCCTACAATGAATGGCATTAAAGTAACATTCTAGTTGATGCCTATATAATTTAGAACTGAATGGGATCTAAGAGCTCATCATGTCCAAACCTCTCATTTTACAAATGGGGGGAAACTGAGTCCCAGAGCAGTAAACTAATCTGCCCAAAGTCACACAGGAAGAAAGTAGCAGAGGTAAAATTTGAATCCATGTTTTGGGACTGCACATCCAATGTCTTTTCTGCCAAAAGTTCAACAGCATGGGAAAATACAGTGAGTAGCTATATTAGGCACCACAGCGATCACTTAACAAAATCCTTTTGGCTTGGATTGTTGCTCTTAGAAGGGAAAGTTCTCATGGCCTGTTTGTTGGTATTACATGGAGCATTCTAATTTCCCTTTGCAGAGACTTAGGTTTTGTTTGTTTGTATCTGTAAAATATGCGATGTCAGTTCATTTATGCTCGTAGGTCCCTTCTAGCTAGTCTTATATTCTATTACGTGAAAAGTAATAAAGGCATAGTCTACCTGGGTGGTCTAGGGGTTAGAGTGTTGCTGTACCCGGGAATCAGAAAGACCTAAACTCAGATCCCAGCCTTGGACGCTCACCAAGCTTTGTGATTCTACCCAAGCGACTTAACCTCTATCTGGCTCAGTTTTCTCATATGTTAAATGGGAATAATAATAAGCTGCTGCTTCTCAGTTTTGTTATAAAGATAAAAAATTTGTAAAGTGATTTGTCGCCCTTAAAGCTCTATTTAGGTGCTAACTACTATTATTAATAGTTGTTGTCACTGTCATTAGCATTATTTTGGTGTAAAGGAAAGAATGCCAGACTTGAAATCGCTGTCTGTGTCTGAATTCCAACTCTAAGACACCCTAGCTGTATTACCCTGGGCATGTAGCTTAATGTCTCTTAGCTCAGTTTCCCCTTCTGTAAGTTGAAGAGGATTATATGTGTATTGTTCATTTCACAGGGCTGGGATCAAAGTGCATCAGAAACCATAAAGCACTACAGAATGTGGGTCACTGCCCTTATCATTATTTATGAAATGCAAAGATATGTGTCGAAACACAAACATTTTTATTTATTAATCAGCTGCAATCAAAGAGGAACTTTCACTTTCAACAAGTAGTTTTCCTTGGAGAGGAACTATATGAAGTCAAGTATAATTCATGAATTTAATAATAATAATAATAAGTGCCACTCATTTTCTTAAAAAGCCCTTTAAAGGTCACAAAACACTTTCTGCATAATAATCTTACCAGAAAGTTCAAATATCATCATGTCCATTTTACAGATAAGAATATTAAGACTAATGGAGGTGACACATTCATGTTTAATACATTATCAGAGACAGAATTTGAACCCAGGGCCACGACTTCAAGTTCAGTGTTCTTGTTCTTTTCCTTTGTTCCCCTTCTTCTTCTCCTCCCTTCAGTCACTTATCCTATTTTGTGGATTTTGCCTGAAATCCATCTTTAGCACGTAATATCTGATTCAGAATGACCAATTCAGGATTGGACAGACTAACTTTAGTTTACTCCTAATGACAGAATTGGGGCAGCCAGGTGCCACAGTGGATTGAGTGCCATGCCCAAAGTCAGTAAACCTGAGTTCAAATCCAGCCTCAGACACTTAGTAGCTGTGTAACCCTGGACAATTCACTTAACCCCATTTGCCTTATTACTCATTTATAAAATGAACTGGAGAAGGAAATGGCAAACCATTTCAGTAGTTTTACCAAGAAAACCCCAGATGGAATCATAATGAATAGTATTAGGAACAACAACAAATCATAGAACACAGAATTTCAGAATTGAATAGGACCTTAGTGGCCACTTAGCCTAGTCCAGATGTGAAAGAAAAAAAAAAATCCATCTACAACACAAATGACCGCTGGCCTAAAGACCTTCATCGAGGGGGCCAACACAGTCCATACCACTTTGGGATAGCTCTAATTTTAAGTAAGTTTTGTTATAACAAACCTATATTTTGTTTCTTCTTAGCTTCTAATTACTGATGCTTGTCCTACTTTCTGGGAGGAAAGAAAACAGGTCTACTGGCTTTCTAAGTGACAACCCATTAGATACCTGAGGATAGCTACCATGCTCTTCCCTCTGAGTCTTCTCTTCTCCTAACTGAACATCCCCAGCTCCTTCAGTGGATCCTCCTGTGTCATTCTTTCGAAATTCTTCACCATCCTCTGCCTCCCTCTAGATGTCCTCCAGCTTGCTAACGCCATTCCTTAAGTGTGGTGTTTAAAACTAGTCCCAATAATCCAGATGTGGTCAGAGACAGTGAGATTATCATTATCTCTGGGAAGGCAGCCTGAGATCACATCAATATCAACCACTGTTCTAAACTTAATGGATTTCCCAACCAGAAAGTAGTCATTACCATTGTGTTCATGAAATCAATTTCAGAATGTACAATCAGTTTAGACAGTAGTTTTCCAGTGACCTGATCATACCCCAGGGGGTCATGGCAGCTCCACACAGAATGATAAAATCTTGAAGTCCATAAAGACAGGTTAGATTAAGCTATACCAAGTCTAAAACACTTTTCACATCCTTGAATGGTAAGATGTTCAAGATGAAAAGGACCTTAACAATTATTCTGCACTATTCTATTCATTACAGAAGGAAACTGTGGTCCACATAGGGATCTAGTTCATGGCTAATTAAACAAAAACTATTATTGTCAGAGCCCGGACTAGAACAAGCAATGCATTTTTTTTTTTCATGGTGGTAAGAATAGTGTCAAAAAACAAGAATACTATAAAGAGTATGGAACTTAGGATGAGTGTGTGTGTGTGTGTGTGTATGTGTGTGTGTGTGTGTGAGAGAGAGAGAGAGAGATAGAGACAGACAGAGACAGAGACAGAGAGACAGAGAAAGGGAGAGAGAAGAAGGAGGAGGAGGGGGAGGGAGAATAAGGAGGAGGAGGAGGAAGAGGAAGAAGAAGAAGAAGGAGAAGGAGGAGGAGGAGGAGCTGCAGCAGCATTTAAAGTGCAGCTTTATTATATGGGGCAGTTAGGGGGCACAGTGGATAGAGCACTGGCCCTGGAGTCAGAAGGACCCGAGTTCAGATCAGAAGTCAGGCTCTTACTGCGTGATCCTAAGCAAGCCCTAATCGCCTCAAAATAAAAGTGCTTATTATATGCCGAGTTCTATGTTAAGCATTTGAAATACAATACCAAGCAAGGAAGACAGTTCTGCCATGAAGGAGCTTGTATTCCAATGGGGTAAGAAAACACAAAGTAATACAGACCCATGGTCAAAAACCTAGTTTGAACTACTGTCTCTGTCACCTGCTCCTTATATACCCTTGGGCAAATCACCCTCTCTGTGCCTCAGTTGGTCTGGATGATTTCTAAGGTCCTTCCAGCTCCGAATCTGTGATCCTCTGAGTCTGGGGTCTAATCTGCATGTCATCTCCATTTTACAAATGAGGAAAATAAAATTCAGAGAGGCTGCCTAAACTGCCTATTGTACCCTTTTCCAAACTCATGGGGCATCAGAATATTGGGGGGCTTGACCTAAACCCCAAAAAAGCTAGCTCTACATCAGCACTTTGGAAAGAGTTGAGAAAAAGAGGTATTGATTGGATTCCTTGCTAACACAGGGCCAGAAAATAGAATTTGTGAAATTAAATGATCAGAATCTTGAGGTCAGAAAGTATATAGTTTTAAATTCCCAGATGCCTAAGGCAGCTTATTATAATGGGCACTTTGTAAATATGTGATAAATTGAATTTCATCCATATTCCCCAACTTTGTGAGCTAGGGTAAGGAAATATGTTGATTTCTATCTGTCTTCTGACAGGAAAAGAGTTCAACCTGCAGGCAAACAAGCTGTCTTTTTTCAAAGGATTGGCTTGTAATTAAAGGTTGCAATGAGCAACATGCAATAAGTATAATAAAAGACTGCTTCTCTCTTTGATGTCTGTGTGCAGACCTAAGAACATGAAGCACAAAAAATCAGCAGCATAACATAGACACGATCAGCTCTAAGATTAAAAGAAAACTGTTTGGAGATTTTAAGGCTGCAAAGAATCTAGAGTGAAGTTTCACCAGGCACTGAATGTATAATCACATAGAGCAAAGATCATACAAAGTAACAGCAGGGAAGGTAAGTAAATTGTCAGGGGAATATAGTGAGCTTAGAGTCAGGAGATGGGACACAGGCCCAGAACATCCAGAAGATGCTCCTCAGCCAGAATATTCCATCTACTGACCAGCGGTCTTTTTCCTGGCTGTCTCCCATGCCGGGAATGCTTTCCCTCCTCATCTCTGTCTCCTGGCTTCCTTTAAGTCTCAAAAAGAGCCTCACCTGAAACAAGATGCCTGTCCTGGTCCAGATCTTAGCATTTTCCTCTCAGACCACTCTAAATTTATCTTGTATATATCTTGTTCATACATGCACATTGTTCCCTGCATTAGATTGTGGGTAAGGAATGGTTTTTTGTTTTTCTGTTTGCCTTTCTTAATACCCCTAGCATTGAGTACAGTGTCTAACACAAAGCAGGGGCTTCCTAAGGGCTAACTGGTTGAGCAGGCTTGAGTCCTGGCTATACTATTAACTTGTCAAGGGCAGCTCAGTGACCTGGAGGATAGAGCCCTAGGCCTGGAGTCAGGATATGCCTGGGAAATATCTCGTTCAGGGTTACATGGCTAGGAAGTATGATTCTGAGTCTAGCCCCCGAACCATATTACCTTATCTCTTGAAGGACAGACCAACAGGAACCACGCTTTGGTAGTTCTTACCAAGCTGGAAAAAGCTTCATGTTGGCGTCAGGTGCCCAACCTACTTACATTTAGAGAAACTCACCAGCAGGTTTGGTCACAAAGGGATGAATTTTTCAGGGACAGAACTCTTGAAGACCATTTAAATTGTAGAGACTGATCTGTGCTGATAGTGGGAGAACTCACAGTATTAAAACTACAGAGGCTTAAAATAAATGTACTTAAAACAGAAATTGGAGGGGGAGTCAATAGAGGGGAGAGGAGAAAAGAGGAGGGAATGAAGAGAATTTTATCAGAGAGCACCAACCTCTTAGGATATGCATCCTCCTCATGGGGCTTGCTTGCTTCCTCTCCATGGCAGGTTGGACACTACTGTCTTACTTCCTTAAATCTCCAAATCCTCTGGAAGATCAGTCTTTTTTTATCCAATCCCAAATCACTCTAGAGTGCCATCACTGTAACACCCTTCTCCTTGGACCATCTACTTTCCTATCTCGATAGATGCAGTGCTGGGATTATTTTAAATGGAAAAAAAAATGATTAAGTGAATACTATTTTCCATGCACCTTGTTAAGCTCTAGGGGTACAAATAGCAAAGGGAAACAGTCTCTGATCCTAAAGTTAGCTCACATTATAAGGGAGAAAATTCCACACAGATGGATTCAATTGCAAGTCACATAGAAAGGCATAGTGGTCCTTAGGGGACAGCGTCAATACAGTTGGTAATACATTTTCTTCAGCGTTATTTACATAACAAAAACCTATCTATTTCTGATGTTGAACCATTTGGATATGCCAAGGACTTTGGTGGTTCAAATTTTCTTTTCCGGGTCTGAAATAAATGTCTTTTTTCCCCTATTTACATGCAAAAGAAATAATAATAATGTTCATTTAAAAATTTTTGAATTCCAAATTCTCTCCCTCCTTTTCCTCTCCCCCTCCATGAGGCAGTAAGCAATTTGGTATAGGTTATGTATGTGCGATCATGCAGAGCACATGGAATAAATATCCTGAAACAGACAATGTATAAACATACCATGTTCATAAAACTAGAAACCTCACAGGGTGGCAAAGAATTTTCTACCATGACCATCTTGGGACTCATCAATAATAGTTCTCTGAGTAACATATTCAGTAGTTATCAGTCTTTTTTTTTTTAAACCAGGGAATTCACATTAAGCAAACCTCTGTCAGTGCCAATTGTTTCTTGCTCTGAGTCTTGTCTGTGGTATTGAACAGTTATGTGATTTATCCAAGGTCATACAGCCCACACTTGGAACCTGAAATTTAGGTCTTTCTGATTCTAAATTCAGTCATTTAGCCACTGCACTATGCTGACATTCAGGAGGCAAGGGTCTAGCAAAACAATTCCACCTAGATATAGGAACTGCAACTCTTGAAGTTGCCACAGATTAACCACTTACTCCAGCCCAAGCAGACCTGAAAGCTAAAATGGTCATTCATACCACCTTGGGACAATTCATTAGGCTGATTAATCAGACTGTGCCAAACCCGAACATGCAGAAGTTGGAACAAAGTCCCTGCTGGGAATTCAAGAAAAGGAATAAAAGCCATCTTTCTGAATCGGACTAGACTGGTTGAATGCTAACTGGCCTACAATTCTGTGGAACTGAGTAATAATGCGAGTGCAAACGTGTAGGGGGAATGGAGGGGAGAGGAAGCCCAGGTCTGGGCATGAGCAAGCCAACACAGGAAGGTCAGGAAATGTTTCTGTTAGAGCAGAAAGACTACTTATGGCAGATGGAACTGAAAGAGAACCCACTAAGGGACTCTTAATGGGGGAGCCCAAAGAGGCAAAGAGCAGAAAGAGAGAGGGATTAGCACAGCTTTAGAAAAGGGTCCATGGGTAGGGGAACATGGCCTCCTCTGTGAAAACAGAGTAATGAGTTTGATCTGTTTTGTTCAAAGAAAGCAGAAAAGAGGAAGGGAAATTCCCCTTGTTAAAGGATTATCATGCAAATCCTGCTTAGGAACAAAGAGGTTCCTGGGGTGCCATTTTTAACTCCTTGCTTAGTGATTCCAAAGCAAATGGGCAGCTTTCAAAGAAGCTTTTTTTTCTGTTATCTCTCCCTCTGCTTCCATATTCCCTATTTTTTCTTTTGACTACTTAGGTTACAATCTCTAACTGGGGCCCAGAATTTCAGCGGAAACATTTCCAGGCATTTCTTATACCCAACATTTTAACTCTTGTACAGAGTGTACCTTCTAACCATTCACCCCTCTCCCCACCCATTGGTTGGAATACTCTCCTTTCCAGGATTTCAGACTTACCATTCTAGAGAAGGAAGGTAACTCAAAGGCCACCTTTTTCACCATCTTCCTTTTACAGATGATGAAACTGAGGCACAAGGATATTAGGTGCTTGCTCAAGGTCACATAGCTTCTGAGAGGTAGGATTTGAACCCAGGTTCTCTAATCTAATGCCATACTCTTTCCATATTTTATAATTTCTGACACCATTCAATGCCCAAGTAAAACCTCTTACGTGGAACATCCCCTGATTCTTAGGCACTTTCCAGCTCCTAAAAAATACTTTGTATTTCCATCTATATGTAGTACATACTCTGTAACTACTATGTCTACTTCCACTCACACTGGAATGTCAAGTCTTCAGTGGGTGATTAGTACTTGGATACTGAAAAGCAGCTTAGTGTCTTTCCAATGCGGTGTGCTTCACACATGATTGTCAGTTGCTATAAATTAGTCACAGACTTCATCAGATTTTAGAAAGGAGTATTAACTAGGCCGGCGTAGTGAGAAAAGTTGGGGCAGACATCTAAAAAAAGTGTGTGACAAATTCTCCCACCAGTACATACAAAGTCTCCTGGGAAGTCGGTTCAAGCTTAGAGAAGGAGCTCTTGGTGGCTGAATACCCATTTTCTCCTTAAAGGGTTATTTTGAAGCTCTTCTTTAGGTATGATTAATTAATTAATTAATTAGTTTGTTTATTCAATCATTCATTCATTCATTCATTCTTCATTTATTTTTGATGATTGGCTTCTGGTAGAGACTTGAGGCTTCTTTTTCCTCATTGTGTCTAACTGTCCTTGGCTCCTGAAGCAGACACTGCTGCCTGTCACTGCTGTTCTGTGGATACAGCTAGGATGCCAATGAAAAAAGTCTAAGTTATCTGACCTTCTCCTCTGGTTCAGTGGAGAGAAGGAAGCCAAGATATTCTCCCTCTTTAAGCAATTTCTTCTCAGGGCTTTGACTAGGATGGTTTGCACCACTAAGTTGCCAGACCTTGGAATGCTCAATTTTAAAATAGCTTACTGATTTTATAGGAGTCATCCACAGGGTATGAATAATCTTCCCAACCAACCTGAACATAAATCATGTAGTACTCAGTTGAAATGCCTTTGCTGATTCAATAGAGATGTTCTCAGCTGGTCAGAGTATTCACAGATTGATTCAATTAAGGTGGCCACACTGAATAAAGGTGTCAAAGTTTAGTATCTTACTAGATATTTAAAGTGGGGAGGGGTGATTAAACTCAATTGACTCCTACCCTTACACTTCTATTGTACATTTATTCATCTATGTATATATCTACCCCCACGACTTGCCCCCCAACACAAAGACACACATGCACACAAAGACAACAACAGAGTTTAAACTGCTTGAGGGCAGAAATTGTTGCCTTTGAATTGTGCATAGCACATATTTCATAAATGCCCTGAAGAAATTACATTGATAAATTACATTAATTCCCTTAACGAGAACGTTCGGTCCTCTCAATGCTGGTGCAATATAAGGAACTGAATCCAGATTGTTCTCCCAGGAGAAAGTCTACTCGGGGCTCAAAGTTCTAAATCAGCGGTTCTCAACCTGCGGGTTATGTTCAATTTGTAACAATGAAAATACATATTTACATTACAATTCATAACGGCATCAAAATTACAGTTATGAAGTAGCAACAAAAATAATTTTATGGTTAGGAGTCACCACAACATGAGGAACTGTATTAAAGGGTCGCAGCACTAGGACAGTTGAGAACCACTGTATCTAAATGTTTATTTCTCTGGGTAGAGACAACTGAGGAACAACCAGGAAACAAGGGCAGTAGAAGAAAGATGGCACCATCCCATCAGAGAAGGAATACACGCACTCCACCAGACAAAGATCACTTGTGTAGGATGGATACCAATGTACCATGGAGACCATCCATTAAATTGTGTTCCTTTGCTTTCAACAACTTGCTTTCTTCTTTTTTTTCCCCTTTCGTCACATAGCTATCTAACAATACACTGGTCTGAAAAATAATACTGGAAATTACATGAAATTCCCACTGGATCTGTAATTGCATTTGCGTGTTCTACAACTTCCTATTTGCCTTTTCCCCCCATGTGATATGCCTCTCTGGGCCTCAGTTTCCCCCTTCAGAAAATGAATATGGAATAGATACTTAGAGAGCTAAAGTCTCTTCCTGCTCTTAATCCAGTGATTCCTATATGGAATCATCAATTCCTATTATGAATCATCAACATGTATTTCCTCCTCCATACATGCATACAGAATCTACATAAACATCAATGCAAGAACCAAGATTAAGATTGCAGGTGATCCGATTGAGAGATAATGTCTCTGATGAAAAGGGGAGTCTTGCCTTTGGTTTAATTTCTGTATTAAAGTTGAAATTAGGACCAGAGTCATTTCAGGTCCTCTGAGGGAAGCTCTGAAGTCCTTGCTGGCCTCAAATAGATAAGTCATGGGTTAAGCAATGGTCCAAAACAAAGATGCAGGATATAGGATGAATGCCAATCTGTGGTTAGAAGTGATTGCAGTAAAGTAGGCCCAGATTCCAGCCTAGTGAAGCTTCTACACAATTCAACAGCTCAGTTTCTCCAATAATGATGTCTGAATAACTTCACTTAGTTAATAATATATTTTATGAAAGTGCTTTGCATTCAAATCTGCTTCTAGCCCATGACCTATAATTCTCACTAATTTTAGGGAGTTAACATACCCATAACAATTGTAATCTTTCCTTCCAAAAAAAATATTTCTGCTACATTTAGGTTTTAAAGATGAAATTGATTCCAGGAAGAAAAAAAAAAAAAGTCAGTGAAATATGAGGGAAACGTGAAAAAGTTTCCAAATCACTTCAGTTAGCTCAGTGGGAGAAACCAAGGGATAGAGATCACACAGAGGATCACAGCAAATTACAAAAAGAATCCAGATTCAATTTCTGTGGCATAAAAATATACTCTAGTGAGAGAAAATATTTGCCCTAGCTTTCAAGATCTTGATAATGGTCTGTTAACAAAAAAGTTCTGAAGAGTAGAACAAGTTAGAAGGTTGTTATCCTTGATTTATGCCTTCATAGTTAATAACAGTTCAAATTTACATCATGTTTTACTCTATACAAGGTGTTTTCCCCATGAGTGAAGTTGTTCAAGTATTATTATTTCCATTTTCCTGAATGAGAAACAGCTCCAAAGTGGTGAAAAGCCTGGTTCAGGGTTCCACTTGCAGTAAGTGTTAAAACAAAGAGCACAGAGAGGATGATGAGTTTGGAATCCCACTTTTGGGACTTGCTACCTACGTTAGTGACTTCTGACAAAGCACTTCCCCTCTCATCTTCAGTTTGCTCAGCTCTAAATGGGGAGGGGAAGGCAAACAAGACGGTCTCAAAGGTGCCTTCCAGTTTTAACACAACTCACATTGACAGAGTGTTTACTTTATGGCAGGACTATGCTAAGTGCTTTACAGTCATTATCTCATTTGATCCTTAAAACAACCTGAGGATATAGGTGCTGTGATCATCCCCAGATGAGGAAACTAAAGTGGACAGAAGTGAAATGACTTGTGCAGGGTCACACAGCTACTAAGCGTCTGAGGCCGGACTGGAACTCAGATCTTCTTGCCTGCAGGTTGTGTTCTATGCACTGTGCCATTTAGCTGCCGTGATTAAACTCAAGCTCCTGAAAGGCATCGTGATATTTCATGGACAGTGTTGGACTTGGGGTTAGGAAGACCAGAGTTCAAATCTTGACTCTGACATTAAGTAACTGTTGTGACAATGACCTAAATGAACCTCAGTATCTTCTTCTATTAAATGGAAATAGTAATGAGTAGTGCTTACCTGAGGGTTCTTGTGAGACTCAAGTGAGATAATGTTAAGAAAAGATTGTATGAATAAATTTTATTATTATTAATTATATAATATCATAACACAATATGATACTGATTATATAATATAGTAGTCATTATTACAATAATTTATTCCTGTTGTGTGCTGACTTCAAGGTCAAGGTTCTACAGAACATTGTTCTTGGCTAAGTCCTAAATCCAAACGTCATCATGTAACCTTTCAAAAAAAATCTACATGGGCAATTTGTTAGGGTAGGGAGCTTCTGGTATGGAAAGATCTTCTACCAAGGCAGATATTGAAATCATCTGTAACTTATATGATTTCAGAAATCCCTGGGGGCAATGAGAGGTTAAGTGACTTGACCATGACAAGTCAATGAGTGACATTAGTAAGAATTGAGTCCAAGTAACAAAATTAGAAATCTAGAGTTGGAAGGGACCTCAGGGACCACTTAGTTCTTCCTGATTATGACATTAACAGTACCTCCATTCTGCCTTGCTTCCTCTAAAACATTTACTGGATTGATTCAAAGTATGATGATTCACAACTTAGTTTTATTTTGTAAGAATTAAGAATGGCTTTCATGACCTAATGCTTTTGCTTTTTAGAAAGGCTTCTCTGATGCATCTTATTCTCATCATGGCCCTGCCTTTGGCCAGTCTGGTGAAGCCTATGGACCTCTTCTCAGAATACTTTTTTTTCAAATACATAAAATAAAATTAAAATTATAAAAGAAATCAATCATAATGAAATAAATACGTATTTTTTTCCAGTTAGATTCATAAGCACCCTGAAATCTATCCACAAACTTCACACCCTTCTCTAATGATTAAGAGCCTCTGTTTTATGGAATGCTTACATGGGTCTAAAGGATTTTGGTGCACTCAGAGAAGCACTGAGTTCTATTGAGATATATGGGGGTGGGGGTGGTGTGAGGAATGTCAGCCCTTAAAGTCTGCCAAATATTTTTAACTGTGAAAAACACAAGACTTGGCACTTTTATCGAAGAAGGCTCTCATCCTTATTTCATCAAGTTTAGAAACACCTGGGAAAGAGGCAGGTGGAGCTCCTCAGTCAATCTGCATGACTTTCTGGCTCCTGTGCACATGTACCTTGTTAAATTCAGCTTCTGCCCTTAATCACACACATCAGGATGAAGATTTAAACAGGAGTCATTGCTACTTTTTCTAAATGACCTCGTGAGAAGCACAAAAGTCTTTATAAAGCTAGAGTTCATTATTTCAGGCATCATCTAGGATTATAAGACATGAATTACACGCCCCATTGTTTGAGGGTATATTGCTGAACCAAAGTGAACCTGGTAGAGGGAAGTCACATTTAGAAAGAGAACCTGGATCCCCTAGTCAGTGGTTTGAAACCTTTTTACCTTTGGAGAAAGGTTCCATTTAGGACTTAATATAAGAATTTCATCCTAGAGACAAAAGCCTGTCCTTTTCAACGCCACTATTCATTGGGTGATGCTACAGAGCCACAGATCAAGGACTCGTTACCATCTCCATGGAATCAAAATTACAGGTCACTCAAAGGACAATGAAAAGACTCAACGTGGGCGTAAATAGACTACAGGCAACAGATGATGAAAAGCATGTAGCAAACAGGACAAAAGATATCTCCAGAGAGTTCACGGTATTTCTGCATTAGACAGGACCTTCGTAGCCATGCACTGAGTTCACTTAATTCAACTGAAGAAGAACCCTCTTTATGCCAAACCTAACACGAGCACATTCAGCCTTTGCTTGAAGACCACCAAAAGGCCAGAATTCCCTACTCTGCAAGACAACTCATAGCGTATATGGACAGCTAGAATTCTTAGAAAGTTATGCCAAGAGCAAGTCTTAATTTCTACCCATCACAGCTATACCTAGGCAGCTAGGTGGCTTAGTGGATAGGATGCTGGCCATAAGGGCAGGTAGACTTGAGTTCACATTTTTTACTAGCTGTGTGACCCTAGACAAGTCATTTAACTTCTATCTTCTTCAGTTTTCTCTTCAAACTGGGAGTTAAAAATAGTACCTACCTTCTAGGGTTGTTTTGAGGGTCAAATGAGGTAATATACCTGAAGCTCTTTGAAAACCTGAAAGTGTTCTATAAATGTTAGCAATCATTGACATTATTATATACATGCACATGTGTGCATATATGTTCTATCCATAACTATGCATACGTGCATATCTATATCTATGTCCCATTGTGTTACAGCAATGGGTAGGTGGCCATCAAAGGGGAAAGCTGTGCACTTCACTGAAACATACCCCAGTATTTTACTTTACTACCTCTGCAAAGAAGCAACTCAAATTTGACGTATCAGGAACATAGGAAGTGAAGAGTGCAGACACCTGTCTGCAAAGCACAATGGGAAAGAGCATCAGAACCCCATCATATACCAGAGAAAGCTAATAAATTCAGAATGCCAAGCAAATTAAAAGAATAAAAAGTTAGTCTCATGACCAATGATCCAACGATGGATGCTACTGTGTCACAGTGAAGCCTGAAAGGTCACCCAAGGAGACTGCACTGGACATTATGACAATGCTCATATTTCCCAAATTAAAGATCAAGATGCATGGTCTTCCAAAAAAGGAGAAAAGGAAAGGAAAAAAAGTAACTTTAAAAGTTCTCACTAAAATGGCCTTGAATTTCTTTTGTCTATGCATATACACATCCACTTGAAGCACCCCAATGAGGTCAGGGTATGTTTAATTGTTATCTTTGGATCTCCAGGAACTAATATATTTCCTGGTCAATGCTTAATATCTTTTTCTTGTATAGTGATAAGCTGATTTTTCTTTGTTGAAAGGAAAGCACACTTTCTTTTCTTGAAAACAGGAAGGACCATGGGAAATGTAGTTGTAGATATATCTGTATTCTGATTATTGCAGAAAGGATCTAATGATCCCCACATCCCCCACCAATACAAAACTGCCTTGTATATGTTTTTTATGGGCAAATATGTATGTACTGCCTTCCCAAGTGTAATGTGAGCTACCTGAGGGAGGAATGTTTTATATTTATCCTTGTATCCCCCTACTATACTATCTGACACTAATATTGGGTGCTTAACCTAATGCTTGTTAATAGACGCTTTTTCATTTCCCATGCCCTTGTCCTTTGAGAATGATTGAAGGGAGTGGAGCAGAGCTGAGTCCCATCCCAAGGCTACTTTCTTCATTGTTCCATTGGGTGGCCATGTTGTGGACAATGGCCTGCCTCATTTGGCCATGTGTGTTCCTGGGCATAGAAGAGAAGTCTAGACCTTGAGCTCTTCAAAGAAGATGGCTAAAACACCATGAAGAGAGGGGCATCCACAAGGTAAGATGCACCAACCATGTTTTAATTAAAATGCTTTATTTTTTTCTAGTGTAATCCCATGCCCGATTTCTAGTCCCTCTGGATCACACACTCCCTTTGCTAAGGTGATTAAACAGCTACCTGTTTCTACCCACTCTAATGGGACTTGCTCAGTACTCTACTGCAGCACTTTTAAGAGTTTATGTGCAATAAAAACCTACGCTTTTCTTTTCTAAGTGTACTACAAAATCCAAATAAAATCACCTCTTAACTATACTATGAAATACACAGTCAGCAAAAGCTATAAATGCCTTTGAATAATAGGTGTGTTTTTCTGTGTATTACACTCTCTCTCTCTCTCTCTCTCTCTCTCTCTCTCAGAGGCTCATGTGCATACACATATGCACACAAACACACATAATTATGGATATTAGAAACTGGCAACAACCCTCAATGTTTCATCCAACTTTGCCTTACATTTCTGCAGCCCAGCTTCCAAAATTTCCCTTGGGAAGACTTTCATAATCCAATGATTTTTATTGTGTAGAAGACTGTCAGGGACTCCAAACCTTCTGTATTCAATCTAGCCTATCTTGTGTTACCTTAATCTGAGTTATGTGTAATTCCAACTCCCTATAACACTTTGGCTTTTAATATTTGTTTTTGGGAATTACCCACCCCATACCTCAGGTTTAACATACATTTCTGAATTGCTATTTGAAAGCCAATTGGGAGGCAATGTGGTTTAGACAGAAAGACCTGGGTCAAGCCTTGCCTCAAACACATGCTGTCTGTGTGATCATGAACAAGTTAAACAGTTTATGTTACTGAAGCTCTAGGCAAAGGGCTAGTCCGAAAAAGCCCTAGTCCCAAAGACTCCAAGTTACAGATAAGATGCTGGTCTACATTTGTAAAGGAACTTTCTATATCGATTGTCTCTTATTCTGATAAAAGTACAGGTCTAGAAATTCATACTTCTCCATTCCTTCTCCATTCTCCTACCCTCAGGTATCCACAAAAATAAGAAAATTCAAGAAAGCTATCCCGCAATGTTATTTTTCTTATTATTTCCTTCAATCCTTCAACTTTGTATAATTTACATAATTTTACAAATGAATGATAACCAGGACTCATGAAATATTCCAAGTAGAGTCTCACTAGACACAGACTAGCATGGGACAACTGGAGCTCTGTCCTAGGCACCATGATTGGGGGATGGGGTACTTCACTGCTTCACAGTCTTCTTCTGGCATCACACTGCTGCATATAACTACCCTACCATTCCCCCTTACTCAACTCCTGGCCTCTGTCCTCAGAAGGTCCTACTGCCATCATGCCCTTTTCTAGGAGTTGGCCTTCAATCATTGTAAAGCCCTCATGACTGAAATTGACTGATGACATTATCCCACTAGGTACAGGAGTCATGCCACATGGGATGCCCATAGTCAACAGTGGGATGAGTGGGAATACGTTGTTGTCTTCTCAGTAAAGGTCTCAGCTTTGTTTATTTTTTTTTAAATCTAATCCCCATCAGTCAGTCAAAAGATATTTATCCAGGTACTGTGCTAAGTAAGCTAAACCATCATCCACTGAATTTGCTCCACTTGCCAGAATTCTGAATTAGAACTCTAAACCCCACCCCTAATTTCTTTTCTAAGATTATATCTTCCCCCATACCCAAGTCACACAGAATGCTTTGGTTTCTTTTGCTAATGTTTCTTCTAAAATCCTAATAACCAAATCTGTTCTACTCCCTATGATGGATTTTGTATGATCATACTCAGCAATGTCAATAGAGGAGGCAACAGAGTGCTCACGAGGTCAAAGATAGGCTCAATAGCTTTTACTTTGCCGAAAATGCCTCAGTGCTTCACTTTAGGCTGGGTCATTGGGACTGATCAGTGACAGTTTATTCACACAAAATTATAGGGCTAAAAAGACTTCGGGAGGTCATTTACTTCAAACTTTCTCACCTCTACCCCCACATCAGGATGCAATGGCAACCGAACCACTTCAGAGAGATCAAGCCCACCTTACTAACTTCCAATAAAATGGAAGAAACTCCAACATTTCCCTTGGAAAAGCACACCCGGTAAAGTAAATACAAGGTAATTACTCCTCTTAGAGGTACACGGTTACTTTCCAAGTGACATGCATAAATGCCAGGGCTACTTCCCTAGCACAGACATGGTCTCAAATCCATTTCTTCATGTACAATATCTGTAAGTCCTATACTCACAGATTACCATCTATTTATTTTGGTGGGTACAAGTCATTTCTGATTCCCACCCTCAGTAGAATGTAGCTCCTTAAGGGCAGGAAGGGGCCATCTGAATTTCACATTTATGCCCCCAAAAGCATGATACCTTGTGTTAGTTGGCGCTATTCAGCCGTGTTTGATTCTTCTTTGACCCCATTTGGGGTTTTCTTAGCAAAGACATTATAGTGGTTTGCCATTTCCTTCTCTAGTCCATTTCATAGATGAGTAAACTGAGGCAAGCAGCAAAAAATGACTTTCCCAGGGTCACACAGCTTGTAAGTGTCTGAGGTTGGATTTTAACTCAGGAAAATGAGTCCTTCTGACTCCAGGCCTGATACTCTATCCTCTGTGCTACCTTGTTACCCTGTGCATATGGTAGGTACTTAATAAATGATTTTTTGCATTGGAGTAAAAAAAAAAAACTAACTTTTGGCACCAATTATGTTTGAAATAGATGTTTATTGACTCAAATAATAAAAACTACTGAGACAATTAGAAAGTAGTCTATTAGAAATTAGGTTTATAGTAATATCTCACTTCATAAAGCAAAATAAGTTCTAATTGGATACCTGATTTAGATATAAAAGGTTTCATATTAAACAAACTCAAGGAATATGGAAGGGATTTTCAGAAATACGGATAGGGAAGAATTCATGTCCAAAGAAGGGATAGAGAAGATCATGAAAGATGAGATGGACAATTTTGATTATATTCAATTAAATATTAAGCAAGTTTTTTTTTCTTAAAACAATCCATTAAGCTTAGTTTACCAGACAGATAACTGGGAAAACATTAAAAGTTTGTTTCTCTGATAAATATATACATATTTATACATATACACATGTATACATGTTTGCATATATGAAGTAAGACTATTAGAGAAACATGTATGTTTGTGTGTTTACATATCTATGAAACAGATTCAAATTTGTAAGAATAAGAGTCATTTCCCAATTGATAAAAGGCCAAAGGATAAGAACAGGCAATTCTTAAGGGAAGAAATCCAAAGTATCAGTAGCACCATGGGAGGAAAATGATCCAAATCACCAATGTTAGAACAATACAATTTAAAGCAACTTTGAGTTCCCTTCCAATGCTAGATCCATGTCAAAGAGTATGCTGAAGCCAGCTGTAACTGGACTACAGAGAAAAGATTGTTAAATTTTCAGTATGGGCATTTACAATCTAAAATAGGAACCCCAACTATAACATATCTGAGAAATAGTAATGCAGCTTCTAGCTGAAGACCTCAAGAGATAACACCAACTTACCACCTGGACCCATTCTATAAGTAAAAGAAAAAGGTTACGATGGATGCTTTCTAAGGACTCTTCCAGCTTGAAAAGTTCTGATTCCTTCTATGTACACACCTCCGTAATACTCTATGTTCTTGTAGCCACATGCTTATTTAAAGGCCTGTTAGCTCAGCAGCTGTTCATTTCAGATGAGTAAAAGAGCAGTAATCAACCCTGACCAAGAACCTTTCATATCAGGATGCCAAAAAGTCTTACATCCTTCATTAATTACACCTCACATCTCCCCCTCCTGCAAGGTAAAACCTTCAAGTCAGTTATTTTCTGCTAACATCCATATGGTGCCTTAGCATGGCATTAATACAGGGACAAAGCACACCAAGATCCAGCAATCAATGTGGAGAATTCCCTTTTTATACACTCAGTGACGAACACAGGCCATCAGTCGCAAGGAACAAAACAAAGAGGTAACGGATGGTGAGGACTGGCTACTCTTAGGCATGCTAGACAGATCTGATTTTCTTTAAATTTGGCAGATCTTAAATACTTTGCAGACCAGTCCTCTCACCAAAGCTCTGGAAGCAATCTAGAAAATGAGTAATTCGAGAGTATAACATAGCATGAGGACACCTTGATGGATTTGTTTGATCTTTTTTCATCAACCATCATGTAACTGCTGACCTCTCTTGGCCTCTTTCTTATAGATGCAGAAACACAAGCTGTAAGACCTGGAAGGCACTTTAAAGGTCTTCTAGTCTAATCTGCACCTGAATAACAGTCCCATATAAAACAAGTGACCATCCAGATACTTCTTCAGGAATTCCAGTGAAAGGAAACCCATAACCTCTGGAGGCAGCCCATTCCACTTGTGAACGGATCTCATGGCTGACTGATTTTTTCTTGAACCAGAGGTAATATGTCCATAGTGCTGAAGCAAAGCCTTAAAAAGCACTTTATGTGTGTTATCTCATTCTATCCTTATAGCAATTTTGTGCATTATGATTTGCTAGCTAGAGATGCAGCTTTACGGCTTGCAAAGCACCTTATAAATATTATTTCATTTTTTCCCTTTCATCTTTGCAACAATCTCGGAGTTGGATGCTATTATTGTTCTTATTTCTATGAAGCCAAGTCAGACAGAGGTTAATTGATTTGCCTGGAGTTCTATAGCTACTAAGTGTCTGAAGTTGGGTTTGAATTCAGGCCTTCCTAACTAAAGGTCTAGTGCTGTACTGATTATACCACCTAACTGCCTCTACTATTACCAATAATGTCCTCACTTCACTGATTAAGAAACTGAGGTTCAGGGAGGTTATGATTCCTGTATTTAGAATCAGAGAACTGGGTTCAAGTGCTGATTTTATATTTTACTTGTGTGACCCTATACAATTACTTAACTTTCCTCATGTATTAAAAAAAATGGGGGGGGGGATTGGAAGTCTGAGGTCTATTCCTACTCTAAATCTATGGTTCTCTCATTTTACAAGTCATTTTGCCAATGAGCATTTACTAAGCTCTTGCTATGTTCCATTAAGCTCGTACTAGGTGAAACAGCTACGCTGTGTTAAGCACTGTGGATCTACAGAAAGGCAGAAAATAAATCTTTGTTCTCAAGGAGATCAAAGTTTAAAGGGGGGGAGAGAAAACATGTAAAAAAGGCATGAAGATTAAGGAAGACTGGAAGAAGCCTTCTTGGAGAAGATGAAAGTAGAGCCAGGAGGTAGGGATGAGGAGGGAGAACATTCCAGGCATGGGGGCCAGCCAGTGGGCCAGTGAGAACTACCTCTTGTTCATGCTCATGTAACTAGTAAAGGTCCAAATGAGGTCTGAATCCAGACCTTTCCTGATTCTCCATCCAAAGTTCTATTCACTACTACACATCACCTCTCCCATCAAACTAAAATCTGTATCTCTGTAACGTCTGTCCAGTGAGTCTATTAAACTTTCAAATCATGCCTAATTCAGAGGAAATATTAGTTGTTACAAAGCACCCTATGAGGAGGTATCTTTTTTTTTTTTTTTAACTTTTTGGAGTGGGGAAGGTAGGGCAATTGGGGTTAAATGACTTGCCCAAGTATTTGTGTTAAGTGTCTGAGGCCAGATTTGAACCAGATGTGGTCCTCCTGACTTATGGGCTGGTGCTCTATTCACTGTGCAACCTAGCTGACCCCAATGAGGAGTTATCCTTGATTCTTCCCTCAACCCTCATAACCGATCAGTTACTGAGTCACACATTGTGAATCTACCTTCATGACATCTCTTATATACATTCTCTTTGCCCTACTCACACAGCTATGGTTTCTCACCCCCATTCACTAAGACCATGGTGGTGGGCTCTTAACTGGTCTTCCTTCTCCAGGGTCTTCCCTCCTCAGTCCAAATTCCACACAACTGGCAAAGCAGTGTCACTCAAACACAAATGACTGTACCTACCCCTCTTCTGGAAAACCTTCTGTGTGTCCTTATTAAATGGAAGATAAAATACAAAATCCTTGGGCTGGAATGTAAAACCTCTGCTCACCACTCCCGCCTACCTCCCAGTCTTATTTGATATCAGTGCCTTTCCTGCAGTATCCATTCTCGTTATCCTGACTTCCTAGCTGTTCTTCATAATGAAATTTCATATCCTGCCTCCCTATCTTAGCGCTGGCCATTCTCCAAGACTGGGATGCTTTCCTTCCTTCCTCACCTCCAACTCTTAGAAAGCACAATCCAAGCACCATCTTTTACATGAAAACCTTTTCTGAACTCATCCCTCACCATAATACACACACGCACACACACACACACACACACACACACACACGACATTGCTTTATATCTCCATGTATAATGTACTTGCCATTTAGTCATTAATATCCCTGCTGCTTCCCTGCTCTACTCTACCCTCCATGTATACACAGGCACTTGGTTGTTCAATGAACACTTACTAAGTACCTACTATATAGTAAGCACTCAGCTAAGCTCCAGGGATATAAAGAAAGGTAAAAGGCAGACCCTGATCTCAGAGTTCCCAATCTAAGTAGACACTAAGTTTTCAATAGATTTAATTTTTTGTTATTACAGTTTTTGGATCCCTAGTACCTACCAGAGTACCAGACATGCTTAATAAAAGTATTCATAAGTGAACTCCAGAGGGACATGCAAACCAGCCACTGACATCCTTTTCTGGTCAGCTCGGTCTATGGTCCACACAGGTGCCAAAGGTTTCAGCTGGGTTTTGCATATGATTATGGCTTTGATGGCCAAGAGTAAACCTATCCATCAATCATAAATCCACACTTATTGAGTGCTTTCTAAATGTCAAACATCGAGAATACCAAAACAAAACAATATAGTAGAGTTCTGTCTTCAAAGAGCTTAAATTCAATTGGGGGAAATAACATTTGTGTATATTTATATCTATATATGTAGATTCAGAATATATGCAAAGTAAGTATAAATTATTTTGGAGGGGAGAGGGAGAGGCCCTGTAGATGGATTTGTTTAGTTCCATCTGAAAAACATAAAATTATACTAGGGGAGAAAATCTCACCAAAAGGCTGATTAAATTCCCAAACAAACCAATGTGCTACCCCAGGAGGGGGGGAAAAATAATACATATATATAGATATATATAGATATAGATATATAGATAGATATAGATATGTGTGTATGTGTGTGTGTATATGTATGTATATGTATATGTATATATATATATATAAATATAACAAATTCTCTCACTGCATTTAGACAGGAAACTGTAGCCTCTTAGGATAGAGAGCTGGAAGGTATGAGAAGCAGGGTAGTACTGTAGAAAAAATTTAAGATTTGGAGTCAAAAGAGGTGGGTTCTAAGCCTGTCTCTTCCACTGTGGGCAAATCATTCTTGGGCCTCAGTTCCTCCATCTATGAGAGAATGGGACTGGATAAGGCCTCTGATTTTTCTAGTTCTCCATATATGATTCTACCATTTGACATATGAGGAAACTGAGTCCAAAAAAGAAGTATAAATCCAAGAATCCTATATGTTGAGCTGGAAAACAGCAGAAAAGCCATCTCATTCATTCTCTTTGTCTTACAGATGCAGAAACTGAGGTTAAGGGTTTAGGTCAGGTCACACAAGTAAGATCCGTCAGAGGCAGGGCTTGAAAAGAGGTCTTCATAATTCCAGCTGTGACACTAGAACCACTAGAGTAGGCTCCCTCTCTGGTGACTTGCCCGTGGCACAAAGGAAGTATTGGAATTTAAATCCTAGGTTCTCTGACTCCAAATGGACGATATTCCCCTTATGTTCAGCAGCCTCTACTTTTATAAAATATATACAGTGAAGTCTACAATACAACAAACCAAGTAACTAAAGCAAAATTTGAGTCTCCTAGATGTTACCATAGATAGAATGCTGGGCCTAGAGTCAGGAAGACTCATCTTCTTGAGTTCAAATGTGGCCTCAGACTCTTACTAACTGTATGACCCCTGGGTAAGTCACTTAATTCTGTTTGACTCAGTTTCCTGATCTGTCAGATGATCTGGGGAAGGAAATGGAAAACCACTGTAGTATCTTTGCTAAGAAAATCCCAAACAGGGTGGGAAATCACTCAACAACAACCACATGAAGAAAGGTAGATTTCCAACTCTAGTCAGAAATGACTCCCAGCAGTGTCTTCCTTTTTTTTTTTTCAAATGTTACTTGCCAACTGCTCACTTTTCAAACAACTCTCTGCAAGCCTCCCAAGGTTAATGCTGGCAGATTACAGGATTTCTTCCCTCTTAGTCCCATTTTGTAAATATTACAACATATCGACAAATGAGGAAGTAAGTCAAGTTGTCAGCGGGTCCCTCGGCATTCTGGGAAGCTATCTGTTTAGGATGACTGCACAAAATCTATTTGCTCAGCAAACCTAATTTTAGCTGCGGACCAATAACTATGTATATAACAATGATACCACTGAATGCTAACAACCCTGAGCACCAGGGCTGAAATCAGGATTCACAGGGAGGCTGGGCAAGATGCAAAATGGTTGGGCTCATCAGAGAAGCCTGGGTGTTCTTCGTTCATAAGGGGAAGAAAAGAAATCGTAAGTTGGGAACCGAGCCAGAAATAACCTTATTTACTAAATATTAAGCCTGCCCAGGCAAATGGTGTCTTTTTTTCTCCTCTAATGGGAGGCATGATTAAGTCTTTCCTGCTTATTCCCCATTCTGCAGCCTTTTCTTCTGTGGGAATTTAAAGCATTCTAACTATTATAGGATTGATTCAATTCAGAAGCTCTCATGTCAGAGATTTACTTGTAACCTTTTCATTTCAACCTCTGATTAATATTAACACCCTCACTAACCTGCCATGACAGATAAAACTGCTCAAAAGAAGCCTCCTATTTTTTTAAAGTTTTTCCTCCCACCTTCATCTCTGCACTAAGGTAAGTTACCATTCCTTCAGTTATGCTCCATTTAGGAACTAAATAAGCATATAGTTTAATATATTGTACTGTAGAAAGGAGAGTGATGGGTCTGGCATCAAGAGAAATCTTGGGTTCATATTTTGACTCAAGACTACCTGTGAGACCTTGGGAAAGTCACTGAATTTCTCTGACCAATGTAAATTGAAGCTTTTACTATTTGCCTCACAAGCTTGTTGTGGGCCAAAAACAAAAACAAAAACTCTGTAAACACTAACATTCTATACAAAACTATATAAATAATACAAATTATATAAAACCATAGAAAATCATTATTTTAATAATAATTAGCATGTATATGGCCCTTTAATTAATGCAAATCAGTTTACTAATAAAAGTCTTATTTAATTATCTTAAAAATCCTGGGAGATAGATGCTATTATTAGCTCATTTTACAGATGAAGAAACTTAGACAAATAGAGGTTAAATGCCTTGCCCAGGTTCACACAGCAATTAAGTGCCTGAGCTCACTTTTGAACTTCCTCATTGCAGGTCTAGGGTTCTATCCACTGTACCACCCAGCTCTGCTCTCTCTCTCTCTCTCTCTTTGCATATCTATCTGTCTATCTATCTATCTATCTATCTATCTATCTATCTATCTATCTATCTATCTACCTATCTCTCTATCTACCTTTCTATCAATATATCTAGTGATCTATCTCTCTTTTCATCTCTGTTTCCATCCATCTCTCCATCTCTCTATCCATCCATCCATCCATCCATCCATCCATCTATCTACTATATATATCTAGTGACCTGTCTCTCTATTCATCTCTGTATCCATCCATCTGTCTCTCCATCTTTCCATCTATGCATCCATCCATCCATCCATCTATCCATCCATCCATCCATCCATCCATCTATCTATCCATCCATCCATATATCTATCTACCTTTCTACCTATAGGCTCTTCTATAAAGAGGAAATGTGGTACAGTAGATTGGTCTCAAAAAGACCTGAGTTCAGGTGCCACATGTGACACATAGCAGCTGTCTGACCACAGGCATATCAATGAAATTCTCCATCCCCAGATAACCTTCCAAAATTGTAAGTTCCAGAGAACTGCCAACCTCATTATGTGGAGAGAGTTTTCATAGCAGGAGCCAGCTCCCCACATGGATGAAATCACATGTCCTGCTTCTAACAATTTCATAAATACCTTCTATAAGTAAAAGAATCTAAGAGATAAGAACTTGGGTATAGTCCATCCTATTTAATAATATTTATCTAAGGCTTATTATAGACAACTTACATCTAGAAAAGAACCTCACGATAATAAAATCTAATGATAATGTTTCCAGTGTTTAAGGTACTATAATAATCACTGCTATTATACTTATTATTACAGCACCTTAAACACTGTATTATATTATAATACCTTAAGTATGTTATAGTACCTTAAACATTAGAAAATATTTGATATACATTCTGCCATTTGAGTCTCAAAATAATCTTGTGAGGCAATTAGGACTTTTATAATTGCCTGTATTAAGTTAAATGACTGCTCACAGTCAAAGAAGCAGGAGCGGGACTTGGCCAATGCCCTATTAACTAAGCCTCACGGCCACCCATTTTACAAAGGAAAAAGTAAGGCTCAGACAGGGGAAATGATTTACCCCCAAATCATGCAGGTAGTAAGTCATAGAGAAGGATTTATGAACTCAGTTCCTCTGAATTTTGGTTTGATACTTTTTCTATGGCAAAATACTGTCCATACTAATGAGACTCATACTTTTATTTATACTGGATCTAGTAGCAGTCAATTTAAAATGCACAAGGAATAAATGAGAAATTATCTTATGATAACAGTCATTTGTTCAGAGTGAGTACATTTCAAGAGCCCTTTTCTAGGTCTTGTGAGGTACATGCTTATGTATTACAGGTTTTTATTTGGATTTGGTCTATCCTTCTCCTATCTTTTATTATTATTATTTTATTTTGGGGAGGCAATCAGGGTTAAGTGACTTGCCCAGGGTCACATAGCTAGCAAGTGTCTGAGGCCAGATTTGAACTCAAGTCCTCCTGACTCCAGGGCTGGTGCTCTATCCATTGCACCACACAGAGGGCCCTTCTCCTATCTTTTAAACACTGTCATAGGATCTCAGAGTTCCAACCTTGGAGTTGTCCAATCCAACCCAATGGAATGTCCTCTGCATCCTCCCATACAAGCGGTCATCCCTTCAGCAGCCTGAAAACCTTTTCAGAGGCAGTTTGTAGAGTAGAAAGTACAATGAACTTGGGTTTTACAGGGACCTGAATTCACATCCAGTAATCCTGGGGAAGATACATCATCTTTGGGCCTCTGTTTCTTCATCTGTGTAATGAAGAGGTTGGACCAGATGACCTGAACTGAGACTAAGACCTTCAGAGGCAGCCCATTCCATCCTGGACGGCTCTTTTGGTTAGGCAGTTGTCTTTTAACAGCTAAACCCAAATCTCTCTCCTTGGAATAGCCACCCATGCTTGTTGTTCTACCCTTAGACACACATACACATCTATCTATACACACGTGTGTGATGTGTATGTGTGTGTATATCTATATCTAGCTATATGAATGAACAGTTTAAATTTTGCAACTTTGCAAATCTTATCTCATTTTATCCTCAAAACAACCCCTGGAGGTAGGTGATATTATGAGGGGAGAGGAATGGCAGGAACAATCATTTTTAAATTTACTATGGGCCAGATACCATGTGAAATGCTTTACAAATATTGTCTCATTGAATTCTCACAAAACCCCATTTGACAGTTGAAGAAACTGAGACTAATAGATAATTAAGTGATGCTTAGGAATACACTGATATTAAGTGTCTATGGTAGGATTTGAACCCACGTCTTCCAGACAAGTCCAGTATTCTATCCATGAGACCACAGTGCTGCCTGGATTACACTGACTAATGAAAACACACCCCCCCCCCCCCATAACTGTGAATAATAATCCTTGTATTTAGCCAGTACCATAAAAGATTGCACTTAGAAAAAAATACTGAGATTTATGAACAAAAGTATTACAGATGAATGGGAAAATTTAAGAATAAGCACTGCTATGAGGGTAGAAGGTCTACATTTCAATTCTGCTTCTATTGTTTAATATCTAAGTGACCTTGTGCAAGTTAATTCTCTACTCCCCCCACCTCCCCAAGCCTTTGTTCCTCTGTTGTTTAAAATGAAGTTGTACTAAATTTCTGATCTATACATTCTCTTTTAGCTCTAATGAGTTACACGTCTTGGGAATAGTGAAAGGACATGTTTGAAATCCAAGAATCGGTAAACTAAGAAACATAATCTTTCATATTAAAACAAAACAAAAACAATCTTTTTTTCACCACACACAAAGGTATAATAAAGTGGCTGTGTTCCATGACCTAGCCACTGGCTGGATTTCCTGTGTTTTATACTCCTAAAATTACAGCTACTTGGCACTCTCAACTTGGCCTGGCTATTCTGCACTAATTTGAAGTCAAATTTTTAAGGGATATCATTTTGATTTCAGTTCTATCAAATAATTTTTTTAAACCACTTACTACGTGTAAAGCACTGTGCTGGGTATCTGGGTGTACAAATACAAAATGGAAAAACTATCCCGCCTTCAGGGAACTTCAACTTTGCTAGAGGAGGTATAAGTCAAATCAACAAGCAGACTATAAAATATCAACCCTATAAACAGGAGAGATTAGAGACGTAATTTGAGGAGCTGTGAATAGTGTGAACGAGTGAGGAAAAAGGAAAGTGTTCTCATAGGAGGCAGCAATGAAGGTGACATGAAGGAAGGTGAAGAATCAAATTTACGGGAAGGGATGAATTGCAGGGGTAGGGGTCAGGCCATGCAAGGGCTGTTGGTCAAAATATTTACAGCAGTGGTTTTTGTTAACAACAGCAAAACCCTGGGGGGAAGGGAAGCAACAAAGTGGATACCCATCAATTAGGGAATGAATGAACAAATTACTGTCCATAAAGGTCATGGAACATTACTGTGTTATAATGAAAGATACACAGGAGAAATTCAGAGCAATAGGGGGCTCTTGTAAAACTGACGTACATATAGCTCTTTCAGGTTTGCAAAGCACTTAAAAATATCCTCTTATTAGTGAAGCAAACAGAACCAAGAGAACATGGTATACAGTAACAGAAATATGTAATGATCATCAGTTATGAGGACTTAGCTACTCTGATCAAGACAATGATTCAAGACAATTCCAAAGGACCTATGATGAAAAATACTACCCGCCTCCCAAGAGAGAAGTGATAAACTCTGAATGCAGACTGAAGAAGACTTTTTCTACTTTCTTTTTCTTTTTTTTTCTCTCTACACTAATAGGGAATTTCATTTTGCATGATTTCATATGTATAATTAATATCATACTGCTTGCCTCTTCAATGGGTGGGTGGAAGAGAATATGACAGTCCTAATTAAAAAAAAGAATGTTAAATAATTTTAAAAACTATAATTGTGAGATATTTAATGAAATACAAATTCGATTTTAAAATATCTTATTTTACCCTCGTAATACTTAGAGGTGAATGCTATCATTATTGCATTTTACAGGTCATGAAAAGCAGGCTGAGAGAGGGGATAAGTGACTTGCCTGGAGTCCCATGGTGAGTGTGTGAGGCAGGATTAGAACCTTTCAGAGATTTGTGATTCTAAGTACAAGCTCTACCTCTATGACGATGAATCAAATAAGATGACTCAGTAGGATGAAATACACAATGACTAGAATAATATAAATGAAAATAATGCACTAAAATATAATTGATCTATGACTAAGTGCAATGACAAATCTCCATCCCGGGCAGCCAATCAAGGTGGGTGTTTATGGATATGGAATGTGGTATACTCTTTAAGATTTGGCTCTATGTCTATTGATTTTACTGCCTTGTTCTGTTTTGCAGATGCGGTCAGTGGAATGAGCTAGGGGATCATGGGGAGATTGTTGTGCTATTAAAAAAAACTGAAAAATCAACATCTAAGTACATATCAAGGTGGATGAGGAATGATGGTTTGGGGAACATCAAGTTGCCTTGTTCTGCTAGAATAAGTACTGAATAAAAGAAAGTAATGTGAAAGAATGACCACTGGAATAGTCATAAAAAATCTAGAAATTTCAGGTTCATGTCTACACATACACACACACACACACACACACACAATCTCCCACTTGGTTTCATATCTTAATAAAATAATACCATTCTTGAGGTGATGACTTTCTCTAGCCTAAAATGAATGAACTTCCTTTATCATCAGCGAATATATTATACACACCATGATAGTATAGCCAGGCAATGGGACCAATACAACTGATGCAACTTGGATTACCTAACACTTCCACAAAGTGGTGGAGAGGAAAGTATGTTGGATTGTGAAACAGAGGTTGTTGTTCACTTGTTTTTCAGTTATGTATGGCTTTGTGACCCCATTTGGGGTTTTCTTGGCAAAGATACTAAAAGAGTTTGGCATTTCCTTCTCCAGTTCATTTTACAGATCAGGAAACTGAGGCAGAATAAAGTGACTTGCCCAGGGTCACACAGCTAGTTGGTATCTCAGGCTAGATTTCAACTCAGGAAGATGAGTGCTCTGTGCATCGTGCTCACAAAACACATAGGAGGTGCCTCATAAATTATTATTGAATTGAAGTAAGTGGTTATTTTAGAATCTGAATCCTGACAGAACAGAGAGGTTTAATTCCATTTCAAATAATCACCTAGGGTTTTGTTATTGTTTTACATTCAAAGGAAACTAAAATAGATAACCTTTTTTTTTTTTAATTTTAGGTGAAATGACATAGTGGTTAGAGTACTGATGTTGGATTCCATAAGCCTTTCCCGAGCCCCTCCCCTACTACTACCATCCTTCTAAACTACCTTATATTTAATTACTCTGTATACATTTGCATTTATTTACTTTATGTTTATGCCATGTATATACAACAGATTTATAATATATACCTCATATTTTATTACATAATGTATATAAAACAAACTTTTTATATGTCTATGTTTACATATTTATATATAAGCTTTATTATATAATCTAAAGGTCATATATTGGAAAATAAATACACTGCATAAAGTAAAATAACACTTATAGTCTGTGTTGTATATAACATATGTACATATAGAATATGTTATAATTTACATATATATGTATGCAAATCCATCATAAACTTGATATCTTTTCCATTAGACTCAATGTGTATTTCAAGGAAGAATTGTTTCTTTCTTTGTATTGGTATTCCCAGTGCCTAGGATAATAGCCTACATAGAGGAAGTGTTTAATAAATAATTGTTGAATAACTGAGAACTAGTTGTTTGACCCTTGAGAAATCACTTGAAATCTGAGCCTCAGTTTCTCCATTTGCAAAAATAAAGAAGTTGGCCTTAATGATCTCTACAATCTCATCAAGCTCCAAATCTATGAGTCTTTGATCCTTCATTTTTCTTTCCTCATTCTACTTCTTGACCATTGGAAAGGCAACTTCTCTACGGCTCAATTAATTTATCTCTAAAATGTGAACAATCAAATCTATACCAACAAGGTCATGGCTAGGATAAAAAGAACAAGGATATGGGAAGCATTTTATATACTTCAAAGATAATATAAATGTAATCTATTAAAAAAAAGTTCAACTATTCATATGATCAAATAGATCTTTGATCTATTTATTCCATAAATGTGTGTCAGACATCGTGCAAGGTTCTAGGAATACAGGAACAAAAACACAACAATACCAGTTTTCAAGAGGTTGATGTTAACTGATATGGACATTACTTTCAAAGCTACCAGTTGCAAAATCTAAGCCTCCTCATGCCATACATGTCCTGTTAAAAGTTCATTACAAGTTGTCTCACCAACCTCCTTAGGCACTTCTTAGTTTTCTCCTGGAATCCTACCCCAACCCACCCCACAGAGATTTGTATTACTACTTCAGCACTCTCTGATCTTCCTCTTCACTGAAATTCTTTTTATAGCCTATTACCATTATATACCTATATTATATTACTATATAGCCCATTACCATTAATTTAGCATCTTGTCTTTGCTACTACACTATACCTATGTTATAACCATATTTTCCCCCATAACATCATTCTTGCTGCTTGAGAAATACATATTCAACTTATCTTGTATCTCCCATAGAGTCTAGAATAAAGGGGAGTCCATGGTAGTTGGTGAGGAAATTATTTTCTGACTCACTATTCTTTGTTTTCAGGCCTCCACACATAACTTTCTTTACCTTTTAATTAATTTAAAATGCATCTCATTATGCACTACTACTCATCTGTCTACCCTCTCAATTTCATTTGTGTTGTTAGATATAGCTTGATTATCTGTAGTTGAAAGCTAGCAAAGTCCATGGCCCTTCATTTTACAGATGAGAGAACCAAGATTTTGAGATTAAATGATTTGCTAATTCCACAATGCTAATGAGTAGAAGGAAGAACTTGGATTCAAGTCCAGGTCCTGTGATTCTAAAATCTCCCTGCTCTTCTTTGGTTTTCTTTCATAAGAAATTTTTCATTTTGTCATACAATACCCTTGCTAGCTTTATCATACAATACCCTTGCTAGCTTTAAAATTGATATAAAGTATATTGAGTGACATAGCCTAGGGGAGCACATAGTATAATTTCTTCATCTAACTTCCCTATGTGTTTGTGAGTCTGAGTGTTGACGAGTTAAATATCACTTACTCTATTTCCCCTTTGACTCTATCATACTTTCAGATCCCCTAGGGATTGTAGTCATTGGGCAGCCTGATGGATGGATTTAAGTTTGATAAATAGGAAAGATAACTCTGATAATTTACTCATATAAATGAAATCTTTTTTTTTTTTTTTTTTTTACCTTACTAGAATTACTATGTGTAATGAGAGTATTTACCATATGAAACAAGAAGGCAAAGCTTATCTGCTGAAGGCTTTGGTTGACCTATGGTTCCATAACGGCTCAATGGAGGACTGAAGACCTTGAGCATATGTGTCATGTATGTATTGGGGGAATGTCCTTTAGGAGGCTGGATTTCAGATTTTGCAGAACTGAGATGGAAAGATCCTTGTGAAGCACTCCCCCTTTTTATTTTGTACAAACACATCCATCTCTGGCTAGTATAAGATGGACCTTTAGACTAGAACATCATAGCTTTAAATGACAATATATCATTGTAGATTGTCTCTCTTCTGAAATTGTCTCTCTTCTGAAATACTGAAAAGGCTAACTTTACTAATATATTTTCAATAGTTAAACAAGATTATGGAGGCCACAGAGCAGATTGACTAGAAAGCTGAATTTGAATTGAGAGTTGAAATACTGACTCCTATAGAAGCTATTTGACCCTGGTCAAGCCACCCACTTCTAAGGTTCTCCAGCTAACTCTCTAAGACTAACAAAAGTGGTATTTTTGCATAGATGAAGAGAGTTTTCATTTGTAGAGTTCTTTATACAAATGAAACCACAGGTACATACAAAATAAGCTGTTAAAACATGTTTTTTTGGCAACCATACTCAGTTTCAAGGACTTTGGATCTTAATGACTTGGGCATTCTTGCCACAACAAGTTCTGACCACAAACCCATCATCCATGTAAGCTAAGACATATCCACAATTATGCTATGTTAAAAGTATTACTACGTAAGGGGATGATATGTATTATATATAATATATGTACATATATTTATGTATACATGCATAAAACATGGATACAGACCCTAAAACAGATCATCTACTATTCAGGAAATTAATCACTACATATATAATAGAGGAGACGTAATCCAACAAGAGAATTTTCTGCATTTTGTTGATCCATTTTGATACAAGTTGCTTACACAATATTAACACCTAGTCTGTTAACAATTAGTATGTGACTTGCTTCACTATAATTTTGTTAACATCTCTGTTTACATTTCAAGGTAAAATAATCATTAAAATCTAAATTAACACCCAAAATCTGTACTTTGCTTTAGGGGAAGTTTGAGAAAGGGAAAAGTTGTTGTCAATGAAAAAGGGTGGGGAAGAATTTGAAAAGTGGGAGAATTTCCCAGAGTGTCACAGAGTCTGGTTCTCACATTGAATTAATGGATTTCAAGTTGGAGAACTTGGGTTCAAATCCCACTTGTGACACTCTGTAACCCTGGGCAATGCTAAACTATGGTTTCTTCATTTTTAAAATGAAGAGAATGGATCAGATCAAATCTATGGTCTCTCTGAATTCCAAACTGTTGGTGCTATGATCTTAATATTGACCACCATATATAGTATTTAGAGATAGAAGGAATATTAGAGGTTTTTGGTTGAAAGTGAATTCCAAGGCCACCAAACATATTCAAATGTCTCTGTCATCACTTCAATGTGAATATTGTCTTCAATTGTTCAAATCACAAGTCATCTACAACCGCCCAACTTTTCTGCCATTTTTTGGTGGTGTATGACTCTTCATGCCCCTATTTGAAGTTTTCTTGGCAAAGATCCTAGAGTGGTTTTCCATTTCCTTCTTCAGCTTATTTTACAAATGAGTAAACTGAGGCAAACAGGGTTAAGTGATTTGTCCAGGTTCACATAGGTAGGAAATGTCTGAGGTCAGGTTTGAATTCAGGAAGATGGAAGTCTGGACCTGGCACTCTACTCATTACACCTTTCAACTCTTGTGGCTCTAATCAAAAAGAGAACCAACTGCTTCTCAAAGCAAACAGGTCCATATTGAGATAATTTCAATTTTTAGTAAGAGGTTCCCCCCACACATACTTCAAGTTTTCTTTCTTTTTTTTTTTTTACTTTTTCACTCTAATTCTCTTTTCAAGAACCAAGCAAAGCAAATCTCTCTTTTATGTGACAGCCCTTCAGTTACTTTAGAATTCTATCCTTAGTCTTCTCTTCTCCAGGATAAACACTCCAAATTCCTTTAACTCATTCTCATTTGAGGCTCTTCATCATTCCCTCTATTTATACAGGTCCAACCCATTCTACAAGGTCAACTCTCCCATGAAGTATTTCCTGACCACAGTGGCCCACATATCAATCTCTTCCTCATGCGGACTCTTATGGCACTCACTGTCTGTAGCACTCATGAGATGTTTAATAATATTTGTTTTCTTGCTGTATTTATATGTGTTTCCTTTGATTGTCTCCTAAACTGGCAGGCCCTTGAGGGCAGGGACTATGTGTGATATAATTATGTTTCTCTAGCAACTGACCTAGTATCTTGAGGATCCAAAGACCATAAGATTGTGGATCTAGAACTGTAAGACAGTTCAGAGGTCACCTATCCCTTGACTTTATAGATGAGAAAAGTGAGGTCCAGGGAGGTTCAGTGTCTTGTTCAAGGTGACACAGGGAGCACTCTTAGAGTTAGGATTTGGATCCAGGTCCTCTAACTCCAGAGCCAGTGCTCTTTCTACTATTACACTGCCTCTCTAAAATAGGCATTTAATGTATGTTCACTGGAGGTCATGATAACATGCAGCATGTGCCTGTAGGCTGTCTAACTGATGTGCAACTGTAGGGATCAATTGAGTCTATCAAAAACTCAATCACCCTGTCCCGCTTAAAGCAATTAATAAGATGTACGCACTGGTAACTTAACCAGGTCAGAGCACCTGTACTAAATCCATCCATCAATCAAAGGATTTAGACTAGGTGTGACAAGTTCTTTAAAGACACTGTGTAGAAAACAAAAAGAAAAAAAAAGAAAAAAAAGAAAATTTACAAAATAAATTTAAAAAATAAATAAAAAAAGACACTGGATAAAATGGATCGAGTTGAATGGAAATTATATTTACATTGGATGAGAAGACAGTCATGCCCTATGGGGCATGTATAAAACTAGAAAGCCAGCCTAGGATCAACCATTTAATTATTCTAAAACTTAGGCCAGAAGCTGTACTAGCCAAACCCTTGAGAAGAAATTACATTAGCAACTGAGGACACTTCAGCCTCTTTCTCCCACCTTTGGACCAGAGGAGAATCTTAAAAACTTTGAAGGATCTAAAGATTTTGGATTTTCTATCAATATCCTCGTGCTAGTAAATCCCTAAAACAGCTAATGCAATGTCTTCTTTAGGAGTTAAGGACAAGCCAAACACACTTCGGGATTTCAGGGCTCTATAAGAATCACAAAAGAAAAACTCTACCAGTCCTAAGAGAAATGTCATGAATACCCTACAAAAGAGAGGAGAATTGCAACTATTAAGAGCTATGCTACCCCTCTGTTACATGTGTTATCTAAGCTGAAGTCTACTTTCCCCTGAACTCTGTACTTACTAGAGGAACAACATGCCATATGTTTTAGGTTTGCTTTGGTTTGGGTTTCAGTATTTTTGGAGGGTGGAGGTTTGTGGGGATGTTACATAGGAATTGTTCTTACTTTATCACCTTTGTAAACACGCCACTCTAAAAGCTAAGTAAGTCTGGCTTACTCACTGATGTCACTAGTCATAGAGGGAAGCACAGTAAGGGTGGGGAGGGGGGGGTGGTTCAGATCAAGCACATTAAATAGACATCCCTCCCCAGTCCTTCAGAGCTAGCTAGAAGCCTCGGTGGAGATACAACCTTCCAGTGCAAGTGGAATCTGGGAGAATAGACCTAGAGAGCCTCTGTTACAATAGAAAACTTAATATCCAAATACAAAAAATTCCCTTCAGTTAAGGTATTAACAACTTAATCACTAACTGACATATCACAGTGGATGGTGGATAGAACACTAGACCCGGAATCTGGAAGACCTGAGCTCTAATTTAACCTCATGCAACTTACTAGCCTTGTGACACTGGGCAAGTCACTTAACCTCTTCCTGCCTCATTTTCCTCTACTTTAAAATAGGGGTGATATGTCTCATTTAAAAAAAATGCTAGCTCTTGATTTTAGGTTTATACATTTGAATATCTAAAACAATGACCCCTCAAAAAAATAGGGGTGACAATAGCACCTACCTCCCAGGACTGCTGCAAGGATAAAGTGAGATAATGTATATAAAGCACTTTGCCAACCTTTAAGTGCTACATAAATGTCAGTTCTTATTATTGCTGTCATCATAATTATTTAGTTGTCATTTTTTGTTGGTTTTTGTTTTATCTTACAATTTTGACACAGGAAGAACCTTAGAGTTCATAGAGTCTTTTCTTAGACTCCAGCCTGTTTTTATACAAGTAAGTGTATCTATCTATCTATTTATCTATCTACACACATCTATATATACACAGATACATATATATATATATATATATATACATATAAACACATGCAACAGTGTATTATACAGTATACATGTGTGCACACATATATACATGCATGTGTCCATCTATGTGTGCATGTACATATATGTATTGTGTGTGAGCACTAATATATACCACCTACACACATCTTACACTCAAATTTAACTTCAGGCATTTTCTTCTATTTAAATATGTAAGACTTTGCATATTTAATTTAGTATAAAAGTTTTTAAAAGGGAAATACTGGTCTACTAAGAGTATAAGGGATATTCCCTTCTCTTTACCCTGAAAGAAATTCCACACTTCTGACGCTCTCTGACAGCTGACCTAATCTGAGCTCTTCATTTTAAGGGAAGACAACAGAAAACTTCTAACATGCCCCAGGTACTACTAATATAGAAACCATCCTCTCTTTGCCTAATAAATTATACTAAGCTACTTTAGGCTATAACCTTGCCAGGCTTGGTGGGTCAAAGTCACCTATTAGGGAACCTCATTAATCACATGAGTTCTTAGGCAAGTACTTGGGGAGATGGGAGCTTCGTAAAGGTGCATAAAGCATTATAAGTACAGCAAACCTTCCTTTATAGCATTTTATGAACTTTTGACAAGGAAAGGTTTCAGAGAGCCATCTACTCTACTCTTCTGGATACCCCTTAACGAGGAACCCATTTATTTAGATTACAGTCAGATACTATCGGGGAAGTAAAAAATAAATAAAAACTTGCCTTTGAGAAGCCTGAATAGAGGTCGTCCATTACGTTCACCAAAGTAATACCCTTTACTCACAGAAGATAATTTTTTAAGGGCAGGAATTGTTTCATTCTTCTATTCCCAGAACCAGAAACAGGCCTGATAAATATAGGGGATTCTGGGTTCCATCTCCATAGAAAGTCTGAGCATTCTAGGAAAATGATCTCCCATCATCCTGGTCTTCTGGAATCAGATCTAGGCCACTGGTAGGCAAGCTTCTTTAGGAACATGAAGAATACTTTTCACTTTTCACTTTCTTGACAACTACGGTAATCCTCCGAGCACTCAGATGATTGCTATATACACAGATACATATATATATATATATATATATATATATATATATATATATATATATATATATGATTGTTACCGAATGATTGTTAGGGGAGCTGCCTTAGGTTCTCACTTAAAACCTTCAGTTCTTTTCAGTCCTATCCAACTCGTTGTGACCTTATTTGGGGTTTTCTTGGCAAAGACAGTGGAATGGTTCGCCATTTCCTTCTCCAGCTCATTTTACAGATGAGGGAACTGAGGCAAAGAGGGTGAAGTGACTTGCCCAGGGTCACACAGTTAGTAAATATCTGAGGCCAGATGAATCTTCCTAACTCCAGTCCTGGAACTCTAATCCACTGTGCTACCTAAGGCCCCTTTATATTTAGTGAAGATACAGTTTTTACAAGCTTACTTATGTTTGTTTTCCCAGTCCCCTTCACCAACAAATTAGAAAGGAGCAAATCAGAAACGGGAAAATGTTTTACTTACATTTTTAACTGTTAATAACCTTAACAGCCTAAGAAGCAAATTGAGGGAGTTGGACTAGGTGAACCTGAAGGCTTGGGAGGTTTCTTTTTATTTGTTCATTTATCCATTTGTTTGTTTATTCACTTATCTTTCTGCTTACGCGTTTATTCAGTTATCTGATTGCTTTAATTAATTAATTTATTTGTGGCACAATCAGGCTTTGAAGTGACCACAACCGGTCACTTCAATCACATATGAGCTATCCAGTGGCTCAGGGGTCTATATTGGCTTCACGTTTCTGTATTTTACAATTCAAAAGCTTTGCTAAAGAAAACCCATGTGAAACTGAAAGAGAATTTGTGGGAAACGGAATTTGTCCAAGAAAAACCAGGCGACAAGAACACAGCGCAGTATCCCCTTCAGAGGAGTTGGCTGGAATCTCCACCCTGACAAGAATGGCATCCTTTCTGAGCACGCACAAGGCACCAGGAGCCCAGGGAGGCAGGAAGTCCTTTCACACTTTACACATATTTCAGTGACACTCTGTCATCCCTTCAGCAAAGCAAGTCAAATGGCCAGGGCACAAAAGACAATCTTCTTTTGAACCCTGAGTCAACTATTTTAGAAGCCAAAAGGGCTCCTGAATATATTAATAATTAACATGTATCCGGCATCTTCATGCTTTCAAGGGTATCCATTAACTCACGTGATCTTCACAACAACCCTGGTAGACAGGTACTGTTATTCCCATTTTAAAGATAAAGAACCCAAGGTTCAGAGCAAAGTGACTTGCCTAAGGTCACATGGCTAGTAAGTATGCAGGACAGGATTTAAAGCCAGGTGTTCCTGACTACAAGTCAATCATTCTACCTTTATACTTGACTTCTAGCAGAAAGCATTGATTTCTAGCAGAATGAACTAAAACAGCTTGGAGAAGTGAAAAATTGGAGGGCATTTTCCGATGATATCAATGCATATTTCTAAACCAAAAAAAAAAAATCATGTCTATCTTTTATTTCTTTTTTCTTCTATCTATTATCTTATCTATTATTTTGAACAAATCCCCAGACAAGGTCAACAGCCTCAACAGTGGCTATCATCATTTACCAAGCCTCACAGGAAACACTCAATAAAATCCCACAATATAACACAGGCTTGGGAATCATTGTAATAATAGATATGCCCAGAATAGATAACTGGCAGTACAGCAAACAGAGAAACAGAAAAGGGAAGAAAACAACAACAATGATAACTAGGAGAGAGAGAGAGAAAATTAGAGACGGGAGGGAGGAGTAGAGAAAGGGTACACATTGTTAAAACAGCAAGGAAAAAGACCAGAAAAAGGTCCACGAGAGCCATGCCTGAGTGGAGTTAAAAAAACGAGGCCAGTCTCAAGGGAGGCCTGTTGTCTGTAGCTTTCTTGGTTTTTAATTTATACACACAATCTTAGCACAAATAGATTCTAAGTCACATATTGCTGTGTTCAGTGAACCTCACAAGGATCAGAGGTTTATATAAGTTTCCCTGGATCCTCATGGCTCATCTCTGCCTTGCAAAGCTCCTCTACGGTTCTTACCCACCCTCTTGGCATGCCTGCCCCTTCTTTCATTACTGCATCTTGTGCCCGAGCTCTCCATATAATCCTGAATCTCTGCTTCCCTTAACCACGGGTGCTATTTCTCACAGGCATGTTCCCTTCCTTCTCTTTCTTCTCCCACCCCATATCCACTTTCCTAAAAGCTCCACCCAAACACGATCTCACTTAATTATGTTTTTTTCTCATATTGCCATCTGATTTCACAAGACGAGGAACCACTGGTATCATTGACATGACATAAATCAGAAATCACTTTGGACAGCAAAGTCCCCAGACAAATATGTGCCACTGAACCTGAAGAAATCTACTTAATCCTCTATGGCAGGGGTCACTGAACAACTGACTTGGATCTATTGATAGATATGTTCAAGCCTTACCTGGCAGATCCTCAAGTAACTGTCACTGCCAAACACTTAAAACCTCCCACTTGTCCAAAGCATGTTACTATTATAAGGACACGACACGCCCTTTCATTTCATTTAGGTCCTTTTTTGCCCCTTACCTACTCATCCAGTGATCTCCAGGGTTTAGGGAACAAAAAAAGGGGGGGAAAGAACCAGAGTAATTAAAATATTCATATTGTTTGACCCCGAAATCTCACCGGTAGGTACATCTTAAAAAGGCCAGATGCACAAAGGTACTCAGTGCAACAAGGTATTCACAGCGGCCTTTTCTTGATTGTTACCATATCAAAAAACTTATAAAAATTTTGTTTGGATTATTATTAAAAATAATTGTGAGGGGCAGCTAGGAGGCTCTATGGATAGAGTACCGCCCCTAGAGTCACAAGGACCTGAATTCAATTCAGAATTCAGACACTTATTGGCTGTGTGACCCTGGGCAAGTCACTTAAGCCCAACAGCCTCCAAAAAAAAATTGTGGTATATGAATATAATGAAATAGTGCCACGCTATAAGAAATGAACAAATATGTAAAATTCTAAAAAGTATAAGAGGGCATATATGAACTGTCTCAGAGTAAACAGAACCAAGAAAACCATATGGTTAATGACTACAACAATATAAATTGAGGGCTTCTCCCTCCCAACAAAAGAATAACAAAACAAAAACCTGCAACCAAATATTGTGTAATTATAACAACTATTCTTGGCCCCTGAAAAAAGCTGAGAAAATGCACCTCTCTCCCTTCAATGAAAAGGCAGAGTACTTTTGATTTAAAATCTTGTATATCTTGACATACACAGTAAATGTGCTGCTTGGTTGTGCTATCCTGGTTTTCCCCTCTATTTTTGCAATCAAACAGTAAGGATTTATTAAGCCCTGGGTCTGGCTTAGATCTGTGCTCAGTGTAGGGGTTCTGGTAGCCTCTCTTACAAGAGATGCCCCTTCTGGGTAAAAGATGGGGGAGGGATATACTCTGAAACAATATGATTAAAAATTAAGAATGAATCAAAACAAAAACACATTTCAAAAGATGGCTTTGGTCAGGGGTTGTCAGCCTGTGAATATTATTGACAAAAGGGACAAGTAATAACTCAGAAGGGACTGTCAAGGAAGGAGCACTGACTGGCCTTGTGACATAGATTCTGTGTCATGGAACCCTTCCAAGCTCTCCGTGCCTGAAATCTCAAGCCCCTTAAAGGACAGATTGCCAGAGATAGCTTCCCCCCAAACACCCACAAGACAGGTGAACTCAGACACACACAGGGAAGCCAACCAGCTGCTCTGCCATAAGGACGTTTTATCTAGCTCGCTAGATTTCTCTCTTTCTGGGAGAAATAGTTATGCAGCAGCAGTGGAGAAGTCCAATCTAGTGGGATATTGGAACAGAAGCTCTACTTTTTCTTATGCTTAAAAAATCTATTTTCACAGAGCCCTGGATTGGAAGAAGGGCAGCTGATGTCCTTGGGGCTAGTCTGCGGCTATGTGAACTCCATAGCTCAGCTATCCTGGCTTTCACAGGGATGGGGGCTGTTAGCAGTAAAAATGTTGATTTATAGAAAAAAAAGAGCATCTAAACCAGTGGTTCTCAACCCGTGGGTCACGACTCCTTGGGGGTCCAAGAAAACACATATTTCTGATGGTCTTAGGAACTGAGACACCGCTCCTCTATCCATCTCCAGGTGGGTCAGCCCACATATGAGTATTAAAGGGTCGCGGCATTAGGAAGGTTGAGAACCACTGATCTCAACAATGATATTGGTGCAACAAAAGGCTCTGAATTTGGGGTTAGAAGACACAGGTTTGGATACTGACTACCTTTTTAGGCTGTGTGTCCTTGGACAAGTCATAATCCTTTCTCTTGAGTCTCTGTTTTCTGCTCTAGAATAATGAGAAAATGATGATGCTGCTGATGATAAGGGCTTGGATTTACACAGCACTTTAAGGTTTGCAAATACTTGGCCAATAGCACCTTATTCGATACCATCTGATCACAACAACCCTGCGAGGTTGCTGCTTGTTGCTGTTTACTTGTTTTCAGTCATGTTTGGTTTTTCATGACTCCATTTGAAATTTTCTTGGCAGATACTGGAGTGGTTTGCCATTACTCTCTCCAGCTCATTTTCCACATGAAGAGATAAATGGAGGCAATCAGGCTTAAGTGACTGGTCCAAGGTCACACAGCTCATAAGTATCTGAGGTCACATTTGAACTCAGGAAGATGGGTCTTCCTGCTTCCAGGCCCAGAAATCTCTCCAATGTGCCACCTAGGTGTCCTGAGAGATAGGTCATATTATTATCCACATTCTACAGATAAGGAAACTTAGAAAAGCCATGATCAAATGACTCGCTAAGATCACACAGCTAGTAAATGTCCAAAGTAAAATTCGAACTCGGGTTTTCCTGACTCCAGGTTCAGCGTTGTATATACTTTGTCATACTTCTTCCTTCTGAAAGCCTAACAGGCCGTGACTTTCTCTTTTTATAGTGTTTTAAAAACCAGATCAGACACAGGCAAGGAAAACCAAACAAAATGAAAGACTGATGGCAACCGTAATAAGAGCTGAGAACTGCCCCCACTCACCCACCCACCCACCCAGGCAAAGATGAAGAAGGCAACTTCTGAATTTGCTCCCATACACTTGCAAACAACTTCATTCTCTTTAAATTCCTAAGAATTAGAAAGAAAATAGGACTTGAGTGAACCTTGGCTCTGCAGGACCTTTGGTACTACCGAAAAAAAGCCACGAGGATATTGTGTAGGGTGAGTAAACAGAAGCAACCAGGAGCCGGGAATGGGGCGGGGGTTCCTAACCTCTCACCCACTGTCCCTTGCCCTCCCATCTGCTGTTTGAAGGTGGAATGCTCCATATTCTAAAAAAGAGGTTTTAGTACAAGGGATGACCCTGCACAAGGATACACAAGTACATCAAGAAGATCAAAGGATAATAGCAGTAGAAGAAACTCAAGACACTGATATGGCATCTTTCATCTCCTACAATCCCACAAGGGTTTGAGGCTGATTTCCAAAAGATGCTGTTTGAATCTCCTCACTGTCTTAACAGCCTTCCCTTGGTTTAGGTCTTTTTTTTTTTTTTTTTTACCCTTTGCCCTATTCCTCTATATATTTTCTACCTTAAAACTATAGATGTCTTCAATGTCAGCAAAGAGGGAATAAGGTAGAGAGGAGGAGGGGTCTTGGACCCTTGGGCTACACTCATTACAATATGAAAACAAGCTGAATAGGTGTGCATGTTCTACTTAGTCAATGAAGGTGGATAGATATGTCACGTCCAGGCACAGAGAGGTCACTGTGCAGTATCCTGGTTAGACCACATCTGGAGTATTGTGATTAATGTCTAAGAACTAGATTTTAGGAAGGCCATTGATAAACTGGAGAATCAGTTAGTCAGCAAGCCTTTGGTAAGTGCCTAATGTATTCCAAGCACAGTACTGGCACTATAAAAAAGGCCAAAGAGAACTCCTGCCCTCAGGGAGCTCACATTCTAATGAGGGATGCAAAGTGTAAATAATTAGGTACCTGAAAAATACATACAGAGTAGATGGAAGGTAATCTCAGAGGGGGAGATGCTACTAAATGGGGAGCCTGATGGGAATTCTGCAGAAGATGGCCAACAGATGGCTCGCCCATTTGCAGATCAGTAGAAGGAACCTACCATGTTTACTCTGGAGAGAAGACTTAAGGTATGAACATTTTCTACGTATCTCAAACGTTCTCCATGAGGAAGAGACCTTAAGCTTGTTTATCTTGGCCCCAAAAGGCAGACCCAAGAATATTGATTTGAAACTTCCAAAAGACACATGGAATCTTGATCAAGGCAACAAAAAACCTAACGAAACAACAACAACCACAAAAACTTCCTGGTAATCATTCCTAGCCAAAATATAGTAGGGCATCTCTTGAGATGATGGTTTCCCCTTCACTCGAAGTCTTAAGAGGTATAAAAAAAGACTGGGCAGGGCTTGTTGGCCACGTCATAGAGGGGTTTTGCTCAGGTACATATTAGACAAGTTGGCCTCCCTCTATGTTCCTATTCAAGGCTGGTATTTTTAAATTGCTGCCACGTGCCCCAAACCCCATATCTAACATTTCAAAGAAAGGTCCCTCTCCAGGGGTCTCTCATGGGGAAGTTATTGGATATGATGAAATGGTTGATCTGGTATCAAATTCAACGAGCCAACAGAACTTTTAGAGATCGTGGGTCCTACCTATTCATTTTCTTAATGAGGAAAATTAAAGCATAGCTAATTAGTAGAAAATTGGGGACAAGAATCCAGACCTCCTGCTTTGCAATTCTACGTGGATTTTATTGATTTTTGTTTAGGGTTCCCTCCCCCCATTATTATACCATGCTGCCTAATTTGTTTCTGCTCAATAGAGAAGGCCTCACCTCCTAAGCATACAGAGGCTGATGTATTAGTAACTGAAAACTGCGGCTCCTCCTGCTTCCTTACACAGAGCATTTTGTGCAGGACTTGCTCCCACAGATAAGCCTTGGGGCATAATGGGAGTATACAGCAGGGAATGCTGTCTCATTATAAAATTAGATATTTGGAAATTGCTTTGTAAATCTTGCAACGCTATATAAATGCTCGCTGCTGCTCCTGCTACTGTTGTTAATCCTCAGAACGTGGAGGTCTTCTCCAAGGAAACAACGGCAGAGGCAGAAGGTGTGACAATCAGTGGAGATGAGAGAGTAGGAGGTAATCACTTAACAAGTATCTGATATGTTAGGTTGAGCTTCCTGATGTCATATTCGTTCCTGGATATCTTTTTATTTTAATTTTAATTTTTTAAAAATTGATTTGTTTATTTACTTTTAGTTTACAAGATTCAGTTCCACAATTCCTTGAATTTCCAATTTTCTCCCCTCCCTAGCCGCCTCCCCGTGGCGGCATGCAATCAAGTACAGGATCTGCACATACTTTCACACTGGACATTAGTCTGTTTGTATAGAAGGGTTGTAACCAATGGAATGAACAATGGGAAAGAAGAAACAAAACCAAAAATGGAAAAGAACGATAACATGTAGCTTGCTTCAGTCTCCATTTAAACTCTGTTCTTTCTAGATCTTTCTCTGAATGTAGACATCTCCTTCCATCCTGAGACTTTTAGAGTTGTCTTATACCCATGCGTTGCTGAGAAGAGTCCAGTTTATCAAAGCTGGTCGTCACACATACGATGTGTCTGTGATTGTGTATAAATTTCTCCTGGTTCTGCTCTTCTCACTTAGCATCACTTTGTATAAGCCTCTCCAGGTGAATATGAAGTCCATCTCCTCCCCATTT
>CM053592.1:175231273-175307771 GCA_028646515.1 Pseudochirops corinnae
AGAAGAGTCCAGTTTATCAAAGCTGGTCGTCACACATACGATGTGTCTGTGATTGTGTATAAATTTCTCCTGGTTCTGCTCTTCTCACTTAGCATCACTTTGTATAAGCCTCTCCAGGTGAATATGAAGTCCATCTCCTCCCCATTTCTTATTTTCCCCCATTTCTTTCTTTCTTTCTTTCTTTCTTTCTTTCTTTCTTTCTTTCTTTCTTTCTTCCTTTCTGTCTCTGTCTCTGTCTCTCTCTTTCTTCCTTTCTTTCTTTTTTAAGAGGCAACAAGACATAAAGTCTGACTATGGGCTTGGATTAAGGAAGAGTTGTTTTCAAGTCCTGCCTGACATGTCATTTACCCTTTCAATGACTTTAAGATTTTATATATATACACACACACACACACACACACACACACACACACACACACACACACACACACATATTTGTAAGCTAGCAGTATGTAACAGAGGGCAAAGGGCTGGCCTAAAAATCAGGAGCCTTGGGAAGTTAAAGATAATAATAATAATGATAATAATAACATCATTCATAGGATTATATATTTAGCATTGGGAGGAACTCGGAGATTACCCAGTATAGCTCTTCTCATTTTATACATATGGAAACTAGTCACACATAAATTAAGTGACTTCCCTGAGGTTATGTTGGTAGAAATAAATCTTCTTTTTAAGTTAAATCCTCTCATTTTTTGTTCCACCTATACCTATCATTTCATTGATGTAGAAAATCCCCATATTATTCCCATGATAGAGTGGAAGCACCCTGAGGACACAGAATGCTTTATTTTTATCCTTTTTTGTATCCCCTTTGCTTGACATATTACAGGCACTTAACCAGCCTTGTAGATTGATCACCCAAGTTCACACAAACAAGAAGTAAAACCGTAATTTGAATCCAGGTTGAGTCCATTTCAGTTATCTACCGATGGCACCGTGGGCTAGGACCTAGGCGCTAGGTGGTAAAGATATGCTGTTGCAGCATACAAGAAACAGGAGGAGTGGGTTTTCTTCTGGTCTCTACCACTGTATGACCATAGACATGTCATTTCCCTTTTCTTTAACTCAAATTTTCTCATCTTTAAAAGGAGAGGAAAAGTCTAGATGGATTCTAATGTTCCTTCCTAATGTTTAACAATCTATATGTACTTTACCTCACGCTTCAGAGTCTAGTAGGAGCATCTAGCTCAGGTCCCTTCCAGTTTCTATGACTCTAGTATAGCTCATTCAGAAACAGTACCTATTCACAAGCATAATAAAATTCTGCAAGAACTTTTGTACCTGCTGCTAAATAATGGATGTGTTGTCAGTTTCTTTAAAATGTGCCCACTGTAGGAAAAAAAAAATCTAATCTGCACTTACAAGTAATAGAGTGTTCAGACACTAAAACCAAATTAGGAATTTCAAACCCATACAACATGATTTATTTTAGGGCTTGCCTTGATTCATGTGACCAGAGTACGGTGCAAAATAGCTGAAGGTCATAATAATAGGCACACATTTATTATGACTTTATTAAGAGGTTGTTTATTTCCCTTCACTGTAATGCAGTCAATTGCCACTAGAGTTTTAAAAACTGAGCTGTATTTTCTTAATTCTTAATGCAGATTTATGTGGTATTCTGAGCTGAGCACACTTGTAAATAGGCATTTTAAAGGCTTAAATTGGATTTTTATATCCATCAGACTGCTGGAAAACTGCCACTCCCTTAAGAGCATGTCTTCATCCCTATGAAAGTGACTTGATCATGAGAGGGGTAATGGATCCCTGGATATATCCAGTTAGAGGTTGAAAGGCTTGGATGGCTTTTTTCTATTCACTGGTTATGTCACCTTGGGCCAGCCACTTTATTATATATCTGAACCTAAGTGATCTGACTATAAAGTAAGGAGGCTGGATAAGGAAGTTGGACTAGAATCAAGACATTAGATGAGCTCAGAAGTCTAGGATTCTTTGATACGGTAAGTAAGGCAGTGTGGTATGTGGAAATGACTCAGAATCAAAAGTGCCATGGTGTAGTTCCAGGCTTTACCCCCTTAGCACCACCCATGAAATCTTAGTCAAATCTCTGAACTAAAGTAACCACAAATTGTCTCATCTATAAAGTGAAGGGGCTGGACTAGTTAAAATCACTGGCTCTTCTTCCAACTGTAAATCTTTGCTTCTCTGGCTTCCTTGAAATCCCAGAGAAAATCCTTCCTTCCACAGAAAGCCTTTCCAAGCTCCCTTAATTCCCTAAAGTATACAAAATTAAACTTATGTGGTTTGTCCTTCATTCTTGAAGAGGACCACGATATCAGGAAAATGATGTCATGACTTGCAACTGAATTGGATTTGAGTAGGGAGGGCTGTGTGAAGTCACCAGACTTACAAATTTACACTATATTATATATTATAACTATTCTATGTAATATATACATATACATATATATATATATACATACCCAAATACACACATATATGTATGTGTCTATATAGATAGATACCTAGATTTCTCTTTCTCTCTTTCTCTCTCTCTCTCTTTCTCTCTTTCCTAATTTGTAGGAACTGTCAGGACTTGTGTTCTATTAACATGCCTTATGAGAATAGACACTTCAATAACGTATTAGAAGAGTATGGTGGAAACATCTGGAAAAGATGGCCACTTCAACAGAGTCATATTAGCCAAGGTAGGTAAGTCACTTGTAAACCTCAAAGTATTATGAAACTGAAGGTAGAGAGACAGTACAGTATAGTAAGTCCACTTGTTTTGAGGGATAAGACTGAAGTTCTAGCTCTAAGGCAATGTAACTGCGGGGAGTTACAACCCCTTCTGAGTCTTAATTTCCTCATCTGTAAAATGAACGTACTTTCACTATGTGCCTACTGAGATTGTCATTATATAAGGGCTTTAATAGCTTTTAAAGTGCTATATTAATGAAAGCTATTTTTGTAATGAACAAGAGACACAATGAGTAGTATAAAGGACAGAGCTATATGCTTAGAATCAGCAAGATCTGGGTTCAAATGTTATATCTGCCACTAGTTGTGTGATACTAGCAAAGTCACTTAAACTCTGACTCCCAATTCTTCATTTATGAAACAAAGCTGCTGGATTAGAAATCCTTAATTTTCCTTTCAGCTCTAAAATCTATAATCCTGCAAAACTGCCTTTCATCTGGTTTGGAATTCTTTTCCTTAGAATCCATTCATTCTTCATCCCTCTGCCTCTTAGAAACTCTACCTTTCTTCAAAACTCAGGCCTGGTGACACCTTTTACATGAGGCCTCTTCTGATTCTCCTCACAATTAACCTGAAATTATTTATTATAACTGTAGATATAATTATATATTGACAGGTTGCTTTCCTGATGGAAGGTAAGCTCCTGGAGGGCAGGGGTTGTTTCATTTTTGTCTTTCTATCCCAAAGATCTATCATAGATCCTAACACACAGTAGGCATTAAAAATAATTATTGATCTAATGATATGTTAAGAACAATGACATTTATAGAAGAATAAGAAAATGACACTCTGCTATAATCATGAGATATCAAGTTGGAAGGCAATAACCCAATGTCCTACCCACACTAAGCCTTCAATGAATTGGTACTGAATTTTTTGGCATGCAAAGCAAAGATTTTGATTTTCCTTCTTTTCCTCAATTGCTAACTTCTTTTTTTCTCAAGAAAATAGCAATCAGAAATATCCCCATTGAATCACTTTGCAGAAGTAAAGGATAGTCAGTTTCCAAATGGAAGGTTGGTTGGTCGCCATTTGTTGCTTCTATTGCTTCATCCAAGCCATGCACATGACAATTTATTTGGCAATGAACATAGTTTGGGTAAAATCAGAATAGCCTATCCCATTGTCTGTGGCTTAAAAGATAAACTCCATAATCCTTCTGCTGTTTGTAATTTTACCATTCACAGACTCTTAAAGGCACCTTAGAGGCCACTGAGTCTTTGCCTTCTACCCAGAATAAAATGACTTCCCCAGTAGCCATAACAGATGGAAAAACCTGCGTGAAAAACTCCTGTTACAAGGACTCATTATCTCATAAGACAGCCTATTCTTCCCCTGCTGGATGGCTCGAGAAACAGTTTTCTAATTGTTAGAAAATTCTTGTATCAAAATAAGCCTTCCTGGCCATTACTCTTAGTTCCCTTTTTTGGTTATTTATTTTCTGGAAGAAGTACAAAAGTCTGGAATAGATGGTCTCCATGGTCCATTCCAACTCCAAATCCTATATTCCTTCTTTCTCTCTCTCTCTTTTTTCCCTTAAGAGTCACTCAAACTCAAAGAGTCTATGGCTTTATATTATGTTTTTTATCTTTTTTTCCTAAGAGGTAGATGAATCATGGGACCATAGATTTAAAGTTTTAAGGGCTCAGACACATCTTCTAGCTCAACTCTATCATTTTAAAGATGAGGAAGACAAGCCAGAGGGAGGAATTTACTTGATCGAGGTTATGCCAAAGCCAAGACAGAAGTCCAGGTTGTTGTTTTCACTCATTTCAGCTGTCTCTGGCTCTTTGTGACCCTATTTAGGATTGTTCTGGCAAAGATACTGCAATGGTTGGCCATTTCCTTCTACAGCTCATTTTACAGATCAGGAAACTGAGGCAGACAGGGCAAAACGGCAATGTAAATGAGAAGATCTTTCCCATTGACTCACAGCCCCATGTGACTTGCTTGAGTCTTTGGTGGGAGGAGCTTGCCAAGTGGGTAGAGCAGGAAGTGCTGGAGTAGAGCCCAGAGGAAGTTGGTCAGAGCAGTTAGAGCTGAGGGAGAGAAAGGAAGCAGGCAGTGAGCTGTGAGTGTTTGTTTGTGGGAAGGCCCCAGCAGGGGGAAGACTTGGGGATGGCAGTGCTCCCTGCATGGTTATTATGCATAGATTTCTTTGTTGTTATGATGCATTTGGCTTTCTGGTGTTGGAATTCAGCTTTCTGGTGCCTGAATAAATGTTTTGGGAGTCTGTCTTCCATGTGGAAAGTCTGTTACATTTTGTGATTCAGAATTACACTGGTATATTCATAGCCGCTGTAGGTGCTGTAAATATTGTGTTGGTGCTACACTGGGTTAAGTGACTTGCCCAGATTCATACAACTAGTAAGTGTTTAAGGCAAATTTGAACTCAAATCTTCCTGACTTCAGGCTGGGGGCTCTATTCACTGTGCCACCTAGCATTTAGCAGCATGGGGAGTTAGGAATCTGATGGTGGCTTTCTTCCTAACTTATTATGTGACCTTGGGCAGCACTACTTCTGTGAACTTCACTTCCACCTCTGAACATTGAAGGGATGTGATCACCAAGATTATCAACAAGGGGTCTCTCAGCCCTGAAAGGAAAACAAATTGAGCAAGCAATGAAAGCCAATAAAAAAAAAAGTTAAGCAAATTCAAGTGTTAGTATATTTGGATTTGATACTAGCAATCTCAAGTCTGTCTGTCTGTCTACTTATGTATCCATCTACTTATGTATCCATCTATCTATCTATCTATCTATCTATCTATCTATCTATCTATCTACTTATTTATTTTCTTAGAAAAATTCCTGATGTGAAAGCTACTAATGTGGAATGGCAACTCATTTGTAATTTATAATTTCAAAGAGTGGTCAGAAGTTAAGTCACTCGCTGATAGTCCCACAGCCAGAGGCAATTCTTGAACATAGCACTTTCTGCCTCAGAGAACAGCCCTCTATTTAGTATGCCACACTCTTTTCACAGGATAGGCATTCAAATGTGGTTGATTACCAGCTAAATTAAAGACTTTTAATTTCTACAGTGGACAAATAGCTAAATTCCAAAATTTGGAACCCATCTTTCCACCATCAAATATTGACTGTAAAACCTGAGCCATCGGTAGAATTTGCATCCTCGTTCTTCCAGATTTCTAGTACTGAACACTGCCTATGTCCTGCCCATCTCCGCAGTCTTTTGATTTACTACATAATCTCAATGGAGATGTATGGCTCATAAGGATGTGGGAAAGCCTTAATGCGGTATTGGCATCAATATGCTTTTGTGTAATGACATGTATGACAGAATCATTCTTATAATTTAATGATAATAAAAGTTCTTTCAGCTCTGATTAACAAGAAAAATATGAAGAGAAGCATATGCTTTTTAATTTTTTTCCCCCTGACCCCTAATATTAGCATAAGATGGACAGGGAACAGAACCAGAGGAAATCAGAATAGATCTTCTGGATGTATGTTCTGCTCCCTGAATTTTGCCCATTCTAGAATATGCCCATCCAGTGACTGTTTCAATGTGGCACCGCTGGCCATCTCATCTCCTTTGTACTTTTCATGATGCCATGTTGTTTGGGTTCTCCATGCTCTTGACATTCTCTATCCTAATGGTCAAACGTGATATTAAATGTTATAAATAACTGGATCAGGTTCAGGAAAGTACCAGTTAAGAGACCTCAGAGAAGCACTGAGAGGATTTATCTAGAGGCAACACAGTACAATGGACAGAGTCAGGAAGAATGGTTTTGAATCCTGCCTCAGAGACTTACTGTCTATATGACCTTGGGCAAGTCACTCCATTTCTCTGGGCCTCAGAGGATTGAAGTGAATGAACTCTAAAGACCCTTCCCATTTTAAATAGAAGACTCTAAAATATCCTTTTGCTAAAGTCATGAACTTTCTATTCCTTCCAGGTTACCTTTCTAAATATCTTATTCTTTCTCAGACTAGAAAGTTGCTCCCCCTTTTCTCTACCTTGTTGTTTAGTTGTTTTCAGCTGTGTCCAACTCTTCATGATCCCATTTGGGGTTTTCTTGGCAGAGATACTGGAGTGGTTTGCCATTTCCTTCTTCAGCTCATTTTGCAGATGAGGAAACTAAGACAAACAAGGTCAAGTGACATGCCCAGGGTCACACAGCTAGTAAGTGTCTGAGGCCAGATTTGAACTCAGGACGATGAGTCTTCCTGATTTCAGGCCCAGCACTCTGTCCCCATACCCTGTTTCTTGGTAACTTTCCTCCATGGATCAACCTCTCATAGCTCTTCATTCTCTCCCTCTCAACTGTCTTCTTCCTTCCTCATCCTACATATACAGAAAATCTCCTCTCTTCTTACAGAACAAAACAAAACTCTATTCACTGTGTCATCCAGCTGCCTTTTTCTCTGCCTAGCCAAATCTTATTCATCCTTCAAGGCCCCTATTCAATCCCTTGGGCACCATGATATACTGAGAATGCTGGGCTGGATGCTGGTCATAACATTGCTCTCTGCCACTGACTCAACTGTGAGAAAGTAATTCATCTTTTCAAAGACTCAGTTACTTCAGGTATAATGGGCTGGAGATACGAGTCCCAGAAAGATGATATGATCTATCCAGGTCACACAGCTAGTAAACAGCAGTGCTGGGATTTGAACCCAGGACCTTTGACTCAAAACCTTTTCCACAAATATAATCTTGTATTATTTTCTAAGTATCTCCCCAGGGATAAACATAGAGAGCAAACACTGATTTCTATCACTTCTCTATTTAGTCAGTGCCCAGTACAGAGCTAAGCATATAATACGATCAGTAAATACATACTTAATTGAATTAGTAAGGTTTATAGCTCTTCCTCATTCCCCATACTTCAGCCCACTGGGATGACTCCTTCTTCACTCTGGGCCCCCTGGGGAACTTTCAACATTCTATTTATCCTCTGATTCCTTTATTATTATTGTCCCAGGATCGGGGGATTATTTTCACGCTCTTTGCAATGTCTGAATTTTCTCTTCCCAAAGATATTAGAAGCTCTTTGAAGAGAACTTCCTCTCTTTTTTCCCCCTTTTGATAAGTGTATAGCTGTTTGTTTTCCAATTAAAGCAAACATACCAGAGCTCATACATTCAATAGAAATTGTCTCTCTCCAAGTAGTCACTACAAGACTTCACTTCCCTGATGCTCTAACTTTTCCAAATTTGTCTCTGCTTTAGGAAAAAGCCTTAAAGAAAGGGAGAAACATCCAAGAAAACCAGCCCAGTTGCCTCCCACATCAGTTAGAGGCATTAAGAATAATAACAATTACTATCACCATAATAACGATGCTAGCATTTATATAGTACCTTGAAGTTTTCAAATATTACCTCATGTGAAGTCAACAACCCTGGGAAGTCTCCCCATTTTAGAGATAAGAAAATTGAGGCTCAGAGAGTTTAAGTGACTTGCCCAGGGTCCAGGGTTGCATAGCTAGAAAGTATCTGAGGCTAGACTGGAACTTAGATCTATCTTAACTTCAGGCCTGGTGTACTACTAACTGTGCCAGCTAGGCAAAGTAATCACTTATTCCAGTTATTTCAGTTCCACAAAGTTATTAAGTGTCTACAGTTTGTATTTTTTTTTTTGTCTTAACCATTCACTGGACTTGCCTCTACATTTTGGCTCTTTTAAAAAAATACAGTCTACTCCCTTAGGATGAAGATCGACCATCCTTCTGGATGTTTATGGGAGTATTTCCACAGGCCCTGACAGCAATTAAAAAAAAAAAAAAGTTTTTTTTTTAAAGGAATTCTAGCAAGAATCAATGAGATCCTAGCTTGATAAAGAACAAACTTCCCTGTGACTCAGATAGATTAAGTGACTTGCCCTGGGATAAAGAGTTAGAAAAGATCAGAACTTGAACCCAGGTCTCTGTAACTCTGAGTACAATATATTATCTGCAAACAACCACCATCATCATTGCCCTCACAACAATGAAAATTTACATAGGGGCTTTAAGGTTTGCAAAGCACTTTAATATACCATCTCATTTGAGTTTAACCGCAACCTTGGTGGGGGAGCACAGAAGGTAGGTGTACCATTTTATGGATCAGGAAATAAAGACTCAGAAAAGTTAAGGCTTTCCTATGATACTATAGAAAGGAAAAGTCATAGCCAGGATTCGAATTCTGGTTTTTGTGACTTCAAGTCCAGAACTTTACCCCCAAGCATGCTTTTGTAGCTCCATTAATATCCCTACCACCACCACCATCAAAATCACCATCACCACTCTCAAAATGACTACCATTGAAATTGCCATCACCATCACCACCACCACCATCAACAAAATCACCGCCACCACCACAGTCATGACCACAATATCACCATCATCATCACTTAACAGTCATTTCCATTGTGCTTTAAGATAGCTATTTCTTCTTTTTGCACACATTCCACTTCCCTAGATCCTCATAGCAACCTTGTATATTAGTGTCCCTGTATTTAAAACGAGTAAACTAAGGCAGAGACTAGTTCGGTGACTTGCCTATGTTCACAAAATTAGTAAATGACAGAGGCCGGGACCCATGTCTTTTTGATTCCAAGGCCAGGACATCGTCCACTATGTCACACTGACTCTCAGAGTGTGAGTCTAGCCTCAAAAGGTTGAAGTAGAGAGAAGGAAGGTAGGGTAGTAAGCTGGGTAGACTCATGTGGAAAATTCATTTTCCGGTATTTTCCTTACAAAATCAGTCTCCTTTCCTTATGTTCACACTGACTGTTTCCCCACTGGGTGCTGCATACAAGGAGTCCAAGTGAGAATGCTTGAGAATTTCCTTCTTGAGTGAAAGAGGCAAATCCCCATAGGCCATGGGGAAACAGCTGAGCCATTGGTGCATTGGGGGATGGCAGGAACAAATATGCCTTTAATCTTGATGACATGCATAGCTGCTAGCTCTCTATTATCTCCAAGACTGCCTTATAACATCCTCTGGCTTTAAAAGCCCTTCACAACCTGACCCTTTTTTTTTAACCCTTCCAATCTTCTTATACTTATATACACCTTGTATATCCCTCCATATACACCCTGTATACACTCCTCCACATACTCTACTATCCAGCAACATTGGCCTTCTTGATATTCCTTACAAAACACACTCTATCCACCAGCTCCATGCTTTTCACTGACTGGCCCCATTGACTGGAATGCTTTCCCTCCTCACCCAGGACTATTGGCTTTCCTGGCTTCCTTCAAAATTCAGCTCATATCTCACATCTCATATCATAGCTTTTGCAGGAACCCCACTACCCCCTCTGTCCCTGAGCTCCTAACAGAGCCTTCCTTCTGAAATTAGCTCTTGAAAACCCTGAATAGATCTACGTACATAGTTATCTGCATATTGTCTCCCTCGTTAGAACGAATGATCCTTGAGTTCAGAAGCTGTTTTTGTCTCTCTTTATGTTTATTTTTTTGCCTCTATTTATATCTGTCTTTTCCTCTATATCTTTTTTACCTCTATCTCATGGTTTAGCACAATGTTTGGCACATATTGTCTAATAAATATTTGTCTACTTCCAACTGCCTCACCACTTCATCATACACAGTCACTATTGACTTTTTGACCAGGAAATCATTGAGAAACTAAGAGTCAGGCTCCTAGCCCTTGGCCATGCCAATAATGGTGAGAGTAAGACTCATATTGGGGTCAACAGATAAACAGGTTGTGATGAATTTGAAGGCCCAGAGTCATTACAATATACCTCTGCCTGGTGCCAACTGTGCCCAGATCCCTCACTAATGTTGAATTTCTACTACAGGCACATAAGATATCCTTAGGTGAATGCACAAATAAACACATACCCATACTACAGGTTTCCTGGATGCCTTCTCACAAAGGTCAGTACATTAGCAGAGCACACAGAATCACCCAGAGAAAGCAGACATTCAGAGACCCAAGCCCAAAACATCTAGTATGTCTGACTGCAGCCAGAGTCCCTCCGACTTCTCTTATCCTCACATGTGTTAAGAATTATTCCCTTTTATGTCTTCCTTGAACACCCCAGCATGCCCTCCAAAGAGGTGGAATCATCATCGAGCTCTCCTGGTCCAAGGAACAATCTCCACCACTTAGCTGCATTGTCTTCCCCACAGTGTCAATGCTAACTTCAATCATGGGCATCTGGGCAAGAAGAAACCTTAGATGGCATGTAGTTTCAAGAAAAGGAGATTCAGGGAGTTTCAGGTTCAGGGATTTCCTGGTGTTCTCATAGTTATTCAATAGAACAAGATAGGAATCCAGATTGTCTGATTTGGTCCAATATGTTTTCTTTATCACTTTAGTTTACATAATATCCCTTGGTTTTACATAAATTCTCTCACAAATTTAACCCTTGAAATGCTTCTTCTTCTTCATATAACTAGGGATTTTTCAAATGAGATTCATGAGCTTTTAAAAAATAATATTTTTATAACTATATCTCAATGTAATTCGTTATCCCTTGTAATCCTATGTATTTTATTTTTAAGCATTTAAAAACATTTTGAATGAGTCCATATGCTGAAGGAGTTTAACACACACACACACACAGACACACACAGACACACACAGACACACACACACAGACACACACACACACACACTCTTTAAGAACCCTAGAAATAAACTAATGTCAAAGATCATCATTGAATTAACCAGATGGCTAGTTCTTCCTTAAAATGAAAGATACAATAATCTAGATCAATGACAAAGGGGTGGATTAAGATACGGCCCTGGGATTGCATCTGTTTGACTGCAAATCCCAGGATGGAAACTCTGTCCAATTCTGCAGATAAACAATTCATTCTACATAGTCCCTGAGAGTTGAATGTCACCTGCCTGGACCCCTCCACCATTCACCATCATCTTAGGAAAGGATGCACATAACAGAATGTGCCAATCCAGTATGTTTTTGCCATTGAGTCATTTCAGACATGTCTGAGTCTATAATCCCATTTGGGGTTTTCTTGGCAAAGATATTGGAGTGGTTTGCCATTTCTTTCTCCATCATTTTATAGATGAAGAAACTGAGGCAAACAGGGTGAAGTGACTTGCCCATGGTCACACAGCTAGGAAATGTCTAAGGCTAGATTTGAACTCAGTAAGGTTAATCCTCCCTACTGGCACTATATCCGCTGCCTCACCTAGCTACTCCAAAATACAGCATGACCCTATCATAAAGGTTTGCTTTTATAGCTAGGGCTGCTTCATGGTGCCCAGACTTTAACTATCTTACAGGAAGATACAGATATCCTGGTTACTCTATAAAGCAAGAGATAGTCTCATTTCCCAACAATAATATAGTATATTCTGAAACTTGTGGGATTTGTACTACATTCTAAAATGTTTGTAAGGGGAAAAAAAGTTACTGCTAAATTATACTTTGTGTTAAACATTTTATGAGTCTGTAGCTACAGAAAGCAAGACCATAACATTTTAAGTGTCACAGAGAAAATTAGTCCTCTTTACATTTTAAAAAAATGAAAAATAATATTGTGACCTTTAATGGGAAATCACACCCAGAAAACCAGATAAAAGTAATCCAATATCTATAAATATATCACCCTGAAATCCTCTTAGAACTCTCTATTCATAGGCAGTGCAGTGAATCTCCAGCTCTTTTCCTCAAAGGCCCATTCATGAAAAAAGCAATGCTCACTTTGAGATGTCAAAATCAGAGGGAAACGAGATTTTTTAAAAAACAGACACCGACAGTATAATATTGCCTTTCTCCCGGATAAGACAGTTACTTCTCATCCCAATGGAGCGTACAGCCATTTAAAGCATATATGCTTATTTCTACAGACTACAGACTATTTATCCATTTCTTTGGCCTGAAAATCAAAATCTTACCAGGAACTTGTAAAAACTGGCATTCTCCCAGCTCTGAGGCCGACATCTATTTCATGAATGCAAAATGCAGTTCAATTCCTTTCCAATCTATTCAATTTGCTTACAGTAGATTCAATTTATTTCAACAAACATTTATTAAACACCTTGTATATTCAAGGCACTGTGGCAGGTACCAGGATGAAAAACAAACATCTTTGTCATTCAAGAACTTGCATTCTATGAAGGGACATATTATGTATACAGATCAATAGATAACAAATAATTTTAGAGAAGAGAGAGCATTCACAAGTAGGGGGGTCCAAATAAGGGGCCCAAATGATATGAAGGAAGAGTTTTCAAAAGAACTTAAAGCTGTCAACAATCTGGAAGAGGGCTACAGATCAATAATAAAAAAAAAAGAAAGGCAGAGGAAAACAACCCTGAGGTTTTGCCTGACATCCACAAGATTGGCGCCAATGACAAAATGTGGGACTAGTTGTCACTGGAAGGGCTACAGAAAGACAAAACACTAATGCATTGTTGGTAGAACTGTTAAGAAAGCGATTGAAATGCCTATATCCTTTTACCTAGAGATTCCATCGCTGGACATTCATTCAAGGAAGTCAGGGACAAAAAGAAAGGCTCTATATATACTGAATTATTTGTAGTGATGCTTTTTGTAGTTAATGGAAAAATATATAGATATTCATCGATTGGGGTAATGGCTAAAGAAACTGAAACAGACTGTTGTGTTAAGAAGTGATGAATTTAGGAAAGCATGGGTCAGTAGGTCAAGAGCTTTAAGGGACCTCAGAGGTCATCTTGTCTGACTCCCTCATTTGCCTGATGGGTCCAGGGGAGGTTAAACGTGGCCAAAGTCAAATACAGTAAATTATTAATCGTTGATAACTAGGCCATGGAATGGTGAAGCTCCTTAGCCAAAAACTCACAGACTAAATAAAGAGAAAAAGTCACACTCAAATCTTTCCAGATTGCATATTCAGAGTTCTTATAAAATCCAACTGGACAGGAAGTTTCATGAAGACCCACTACAACAGTGGTTCTCAACCTTCCTAATGCCGCAACCCTTTAATACTCGTATGTGGGTGTGTCTGCATGTGGGCGGACCTGCCTGGAGACTGATAGAGGAGCCATGTCTTGGTTCCTAAGACCATCAGAAATATGTGTTTTCCGATGGTCTTAGGTGACCCCTTTTGACCCTCAAAGGGGTCGTGACCCACGGGTTGAGAACAGCTGGGACTAGAAGGAGGGGCTGGAGACAAGAGCCTCCTTGCCTTCTATTTCTTCTCCTCTCACCCTTTTATTTTCTTTTTCAAATATGTAGGAACTGCCAATGTACTATAGGCCCCAAGGAGGTACATAGTCAGTGTTCCATGGCTTAGCAAATCTATCATTTACAAGTCAAATGTGCATTCCATAGACTTTGAGCTCAAAAGTGGCTCAATTGGGAAGATGCTTCTCTTATGATATTTACTTATTCTACTTCTATTCAATTTTATTTTCTCTATAGAAAAAAAGTCAATGTCCTTGGGCAAAGGGGTTCATCTTTTTAATTTTTTTTTTTGTCTAACCAAAGTACTTAGCACCTTGCACATGATGAGAACTCAATTTTGGCTCAATTTTATTAAATTAATGAGAATTGTAGGTGCAATATCCTTCTCCAGAGGTACAAAAAATTATTTGGGATTATCCAGAGGAAGAAAATTAAGAATTATCAAATCAATACCATTTACTGAATCCAGACTCTGTACATAGGATCACAGACATAGAGCAGGGGTTCTTAACCTTTATTTGTGTCACGAATGACGTGAACAAAATCTCTGGACCCCCTCTTAGAATAGTATTTTTAAAGCTAAAATAAAATTCACATGATCACAAAGGATAGCAGTTATACTGAAATATAGCTGTCATTTTTAAAAATCAATTTCACAAACCCTAAGTTAGGAATCCTGTATATAAGGAAGTCAAGTGACTTGTCAAAGGTCACAGAGGCAGTAAAAGCGTAAGTAGGAATTAAACCCAGATTCTCTGATGCCAAATTTGTCACTCTTTTCATCTGTACTTTGTTGCCCCTGAAAAAATTCCTGCCTGTCTGTCTGTCTCTCTCTGTCTCTCTGTCTCTCTCTCTCACACACACACACACACACACACACACACACGAATAGGGAAAGAATTTATTCAAATTAAAAGAGACAGGCAGACTTTGATGTGGCAGAAAGTCCATTGGCTTAAATACTCAAAGACAAAAAAAATTCAAAGACATTATTTTGAATCTTGGCTCTAGTCTTTGTTAGCATCAAGGTCTTTACCATTGCTGAGTTTCAAGCTCTTTCATTTGTAAAATGCTAATCATAATGCTTGCATTGCCTCTCTTACAGGGTTACTGGGATCCTCAAATGAGGCAATATACTTTATAATAGCTAATATTAACAGCATTTTATTAATATTATCAGACATAATGGAGAAGCTCATGGTAGTCATGAACAAGCTGCAATGCATTCCAAACACAGAACCATGCAGGATAATATGGGTAAAGTTTCTAATCAAAGGAAAATGAATGGTCAGAAAAGAAGACAGGATGGCCGCGTAATGGCAGCTAAGTGATAGGCAGACCATGACTCCATTAGTGTCCTCTCTGTGACAGGATACTTCAATATGAACTTGAAGTAAGTAGTTCCAGGACCGCAATAAACAGAATGATCAAAACAATGTAAAAACAAAGAAAAAAACCTAAAACGATTGGAATAAAATACTGTGAAATCAACATGACCAAAGCTGCCCCCTAAAGAAGAGATGTGAGAGTATCGCTCTGCTTTTTTTTTTGCAAATCTGGAACTAGGAGTGTAAAATGTTGCATGTAACGATACTTATTCAGCGTGTTGGTTAGTTTCTCTTTTTCCTCTTAAAAAAAGTCTGTATTAAAATCTGATTCTCTGTAAGAAGCCAGGGAAGGGATATTGTAGGGAAAGCAGGTGATGTAAAAACAAGATACATTAATACAATTTATTCTAACAACAATAAGTAATGGGAGGTGAAACCTAAACTTAGCCATGGAAGAAGGCAGGAAGTCCACAAGGTAGCAACAGTTGTACAAAGTTGAACAAAAAAGATTTAAATGCCAACTCCCAATGCATACTAGCTCAGTGACTTAGGGCATGTTGATGAATCTCTAAGGGCCATAGGCAACAGTCTAACAACTGAAGTCATGGTTGCAAACGACATGGAAAGGGAAATACCTTACTGGGAACTCCCTATTCCAATAAACTGAACCCCCTCCCTGTCCCCTGAAATCCACATGAAAATCGTATCAGTAAAGATGACTTTTTTCCCCAAAATTCAATTTAACATGCATTTAGTAAGCTGTGACAGCTGTGCTATGCCCTATAGTGACTTGGGGGGAGGGGGGGGTATAAACGCACAAAGAGGACATTCGCTGTTCTCCAGGTGCTTATTAGAAGCTGCTGAAGGGAAACAACATATAGAGAAGTCAGAAAATACATAGTGTACACAGAGAGCACTCAGTGATTTCAGGGGGACAGGGAGCACACAAACAGCTAGGGAGGTCAGGAAAAGCTTAAGATAATTTTGTTTGCAACAACTGGGTACAGTCATTACTAGTACTAGTACTAGTCTGAACATCACGTGCTTCTTCCACTCTGAAAATAGTGGGGACAGAAAACAGTCTCAAGGGTCAATAGCGTGCATCATCCCTGCTTCCTCCTCACCAACTACCCCGACACCAGTCCAGAATATTGGGGAACTATGTACTTATCCAACTTCTCCATACCATGCACTTGTGCACATACATGTGAATACATACACATGTACACCCACCCCCCCTTAATTTGTCAATTAAATGAGGTACAAAGAAACGCCCACGAGATAATGGAGGGATGGAGCACATTTAGTTTTCCTGGCATTATTCAAACTGGGCCTCAAAACCATTTTGTCAGAACACAGAGAGGAAAGAGTGACTCTCCATATGGAACCAGTCACTGTCATAGCTAGGAGCTTCAAATTAATTTTTTGCCTCTAGAAAACCCTGCACAAATCTGGGCCACTCTGGCCAAAGCAAGGTTTCCTGCCGTCTCTTCTGACAGAGGCTTCCTGCTGGGATGCTTTTTAAATAGGGAAGGTCCCTTTTTCATTTAGATTTGATTTTCTAACATATTTCTCTGCTGCTGTTAGCTTGCTTCTTGCTGTAAAGAAGCCAGAGTAGTCAATCTGAGCATATGTGTTGGGGATCAGGCACCACTACAGTCAGGGTGAGTGAGGACACCCTTGGCTATTCACTGGGAGAAGAAAAGGGTATAGGCTTCTTTAAGCTTTCAGTGACAGCCGTACAAATAGAAGCACTTTATCAAAATAGGAAATACTTTCTTAATTTCTTTCCCTTTCTCTTTCCTTCTTTCTTCCTTTTTTTTTTTTTGGAGGGCAGTTGAGGTTAAGTAACTTGCCCAAGGTCACAGGGCTGGTTTTAGTGTTGTGGCTGGGGCTGGATTCGAACTCGGGTCCTCCTAACTCCAGGGCAGGTGCTCTATTGACTGCACCACCCGGCCGCACCACCACCTTTCTTTCTTTCTGTTTGCTTTAATCATCTTTTTAACCAATGCTTTTAACCTTTGTTTTAAAAATCATTTCATAACAGCCAATCACAATGACAGCATTACAGCGACCTGCCTATGAGTCCAACTCTAACAAACTAGATTCTCTTTCATGAGATGGAATGAAAAGTGATAGACACTATTGTAGTTGGGAAATGTCTATGAAAAGGAAATAAAGGAATTGCTGAGTTTTAAATAAATATTTATACATGAGTCAACTTGGCCTAGCAGACAGAATGCTGGGCTTGGAGTCAAGAACACATGGGATCCCAGACTTGACACTACCTAGCTCTGTAACCCTGGACAAATCTCTTTATTTTACTATGATTCCAATTCCTCATCTATAGAATTAGAGGATTTGATTCAATGGCCTCTAATATCCCTTCTAATTCTATAGATACCCACTTCCTAAGCCATAAAGTTGGTTTTCATTCTGCATTTGTGGAGGGAGATAATTTTCTATGTGGAAGAAATCACCAATGTTTTCCTTAGATAAGTGTGTGTGTATGTTGTGTTAGATAAGTGCACAAATATATGTGTATATACACATATAAACATATATGTACACACATATGCCTATATGTACAGTATATGAGCATATGTGTTTACATAACATACATTTGATTAAATTTAATAAATCTTTTTCAAGTTCCTACAATATGTGACAGTCTATTTCTTCTTGGAGAGTGTTAGGGATCGGTCCAAAGTTGACAATGAGAGATTCAAAGAGTTTATCGTCTACTATAGGGATAAAACCTGTAGTCGGGTCACACAACTCAGGCAGGCCAAGCAGGACTTGCTTTATACTTGCTATACAGTCAGAGCAAAGCATTTCACCTATCTGAATCTTAGTTTTATGTAAACTTCTCCCTACAATGCCTAACTCATAGGGTCAGGATCATCCAATGAGATGATACATATAAAGCATTTGGCAGACTCTAAAATATTATATACATGCCAATCAATGTAAAAAAGAAAAAGAAAAAAACAAAAAAACAAAAAATGAAAAAAAGATGATTTGACCAGTCACTTAGAGGGCTTTCATCTCTCCTGCCTATAATATCAATGAACTCTTCAGAAGAAGACAAATTCTCTGATCTCTGGGTGACTATGTCACCATCACCATCATCATCATCATCTCATTATCATTATTGTTGGTGGGAGGAAGAATTTCCTCATCTGGTAGTTCCCTATGCCAGTGAAATCACATCCAATCCAAATCAATCATAAGATGATGAAATTTCACCCACTCAATCCAAAGCCAAGAACAGTAATAAGAGAATGATGGTGATGAATAAGGATTAGACAATAAATATGCATATGTTTACATGTATACACACATGTACATACATGAACATATATATATACACACATAAATAGTTTATACATATAAATAGGGTATTGGTTAAGGAGAATGTGAGGATAGTGAGACTTGAGGGAAGGATAAAAAGGAATACTTTCAGGGAATAAATACAATGAACTTTGACTCGCCTGGCACATTATTGGCTACTTTTACCATCTTGTATGAAGTAAAGGTGTAACAAAGCATTTTTAACTGGTAGCCTCCCACTGTCCTTTCCAGAAACCCTTCCTAGCTCCTGATGTCCCATCTCCCTAGGATCCCATGGCCCCATTGTTGCCCCATTCCTCTTTGACAACCAATAACTTGTTGGAAAGACTGTCCCAGGAATATGTTGTTAGATGATCTGACAGGAGACAGGAAGTTGTTTTCTTTAAAGCCGAGCCTAAGCTTCTGCCATAGTTATTCATTCTCTGTTACAGCAGAAATCCATTTATGTCTTTCAGAGACAGATGAATCAGGCCATCAGTTGTCCCTGCCAATCACCTCCTGCCAAAGCACTGATGTTTTATTTCATTAGTGCAGGCACTTCCCATTAATTTGGAGACTATTTAAGAGTGCTACTTCCAAAGGACACTGTGTTTTGGCTCTTATACTTTCAAAGAGTTATTTAATACATTGCTACAATCAACTGACCCATTGCCAAAAGAGAAGCAATGGTTGCCCGGTTCTAATCAGTTTCTGACAATATGATGCTGTCTCCTGGCTCAGTGAGATGTTTATTGGCCTCTTCCTGAGACTGACATGGACCCTGACCGGAAGTTTGAACTTAACACAAAAAGCGTGGTTACAAGTGTACCTGCCAAATGGGACAGGCCAGGGAGACAGGGGCTCATGAAAATCTTTCATTAATTCATCTATTATATTATAGCAGATATTTATGTTATGTTATGTTATGTTATGTTATGTTATGTTATGTTATGTTATGTTATGTTATGTTATGTTATGTTATGTTATGTTATGTTATAAGAGGACTTCCAAGGTCCTTTCTAACTCTCTGTGGGTGATCCTACCATTGACTGTACAGTAACGCCAAGGTATGGTTCAGCAGCATCAAATTTGCCAACTGAACTAGATTGAAATGTAACGGGGAAATGCTTAACAAAACATATAAAACTATAATATGAAATAACTAATGTTAATTTGTGGTTTTCTAAGTCAATATGTAAATAGCAGGGATCCATTTCTATTTGAATTTGACATCACTAGTATAGTTGGGAAGGTGGAGGCTCAGCCACCACTTCTGAAATACACTAGCCAGTGGTTCTCAACCTTCCTAATGCCATGACGCTTTAATACAGCTCCTCATGTTGTAGTGACCCCCAATCATAACATTATTTTCATTGCTACTTCCTAACTGTAATTTTGCTACTGTTATGTATTGTCATATAAATATCTGATATGCTGGATGTGTTTTCATTGTTACAAATTGAACATAACCCACAGGTTGATAACCGCTGTACTAGGCCATGTGATGTTAGGCAAATCACTTAACCTCAATAATCCTCTGATAGTCCCTTGACTTTATCTCTGAAATTTGGGTAGGTATTGGTGGAGACAGATTTCTAAACTGATGACATCACAAATCATTCCCACGTGTATAGATTTGCTATTGACAGGAAGCATGATTCTATAGCACATATTCTTCACCAAGGAGTACCGGGTCTAAGTGTTGGAAGCAGTGGCAGAAGGCATCCAGTCTGGTTTTCCTGTGTTTTTTTTTTCCCCTCCTGGGATGCCCTTCCAGCTACTCTGCAGATCTCCTTGTAGTTTTTTAATATGTTGTCTTCTCTATTAGAACGTGAACTCCTACAGCCCAGTCATTGGGTTCTTTGCCTTTCAATGCTTATAGACTTGTTCACAAGTTCACTTGACTCCCCTCTGCCAACAATCCCAACAACTGACTTATCACCCAGTTCTTGAGAGATATCTGATGGGGGTAGCTGGTGCAGGGAAGTACCTAGTGGACCTCCTAACGGGGATGATCCTGGTTTGGGATAGCTCTAATTTTTCAGAAGGTCATCCAGTTCTCCTTCCCCACTCTACATCAAACATAAATCTGGCACTTTATAAAATCTATCCAAATAATTTGGAATCAAATTTGATTTATTGTATTTGCAGTTTCATCTAAAACCAGTTACTATGAAATGCTGGGAGCTGAGCTTTGCTTCATTCTTGAGACCTCACGCACAAGCATGGACCTTGGTGACCTTAGACAGATAACTGACTTCACCCTCCCCCAGCCTTAGTCTCCTCATCTATAGCACGCTGGATTGGGGTTAGATGAATATAACCAAAATCCTTGTAATTTCTAATTCTGGATGAGTATGTTATATTTAGGGGCAACTAGGTGGCACAGTGGATAGTGTGTCAGGCTTAGTGTCTGGAAGACCTGAGTTCAAATTCTGCCTCAGACACTTACTAGTTGTGTGACCCTGGGCAAATCATTTAACCCTGTTTCCCTCAGTTTCCTGATCTGTCAGATGAGCTGGAGAAGGAAATGGCAAACTACTCCAGTATTTTTGCCAAGAAAACCCCAAATGGGGTCAACAAAGAATCTCACACAACTGAAAAGTGATTCAACAACAAATGTTTATTCCAGTGATAGATTATCAATGGAGAAGACCCTTTTTTTTTTTTTTAACCAAAGCCCCTGACACTCTTTTCTCTAACTTCAGATTTGTTCATAATGACTCGTATATGAAAGGAAGCTCACAATGAACTGATCACTGTCTTTGGAGATCAGAGTGCTAGACAGAAATCTCAACTCTTACAATCAGTAGCTGTATGACCCTGAGTAAAATTTCTAAAGTTTTTGAGTCTTAACTTTCTCATCTATAAAATGAGGATTACATTGGAACTACCCATCTCACAAGATCATTGTGAGAAAAATATTTTTTAATCCTCAAAGTGTTACACAAATATGAGGTATTGCTAATGTAACTTCACTGGCTTTTGAGTTCATTCAACTTTCTGGGGCTTAGTACACACACACACACACACACACACACACACACACACACACCCTTGTAAGAGGATTTCAAGATTGGATAACTACTTTATACACATGTTCTAAAGAGAAGTCTTAATATTGGTTGAATTAGTATTCAGTCATATAGAAGTGCACTAGATTTGCAGTCAGGGGCAATGAGTTCAGATCTCACTTTGGCCTCTTGCTCCATCTACATGTGACTTTAGAGGTCACATCACTGACCTGGATTCAATATACTTGTCTCTGAAATGAAGGCCTTGCATCAGATGACCTGTGATGTACTTCTCATCTCAAGGATCTCCTTTTGCAAATGGGCATCTGAAGTACCAAGGGCTTAAATGAATTCTCATGGTTCACATAACTACTAAATATCAAATCCAGAAAATGCATACTAATCTTCCTCCCCCTGAATCACAGTATCCCTTCTGCTTAGCTGGCTGACTTATGCTACAAAGGAAAAATCAGAAATTGGCTTCCAAATGTATTTTGTACATTATCATATTATAGAAAAAGACACATAGAAATAGGACATAAAGAAAGGGGAAAAATCCTGGAGACTGCAAATTATTCTTTATCACTACTCTCCATATTCCATTTCATTTAACTAGGGTAACGTAGAAGCCTTGGAGGGGAGGAACCTTCCAAAGAGTCTATGAGGACTCCATAGTACCATAGAGAATCTCTTCTCACACCCATTGCACTCCCAATGCAGACGCTAAAAGTGGCCACAAGTCTTGCTGCCTTTCACAAGAGACCAATTCCATCTAGAGTCAAATAGATGCCCACCTATTCAACCAAGCTGTGATTCTGTATCAGATGAAAGAAAAATCAAAAATTTTTAACAAGCAAATAAATAAGAGTCCTCTGGAAACTGCTCTTTTTAAAAGTCAGATAATCATGAGTGAGGGAAAAAAGTCCAGCAGGCAATGCTTTGACATGGGTAATAAGCCACCCCAACTAGCCATTTAGTGCAGTCCTGCTGATCATCCAAGGAAAAGAGTAATTTGGACTCTGTGAAGAATAAAGAATGAGGATTTAACTTATTTTACTATTGCCGGCCTGAGTGTAGGATCATCTCATCTTCTGGTGGCGAGGCAAGGATTAGGACGTTTACTGAAAACCAATAGAACGTATTTGAACATCATCCTGTTGCAGCAAAAAAAAGCAGAGTGGGATCTGGGTTAATTTGCTAGTTCTGCTGCTTGTGCCTTGTGTTGCCTTGATTGATCACTGCCTCCTTGGGCCTCAGTCTCCTTATTTGTAAAATTAGTGGATGCTACTAGATTCCAGATAGCATGCCCCCTACCCTCATTTTGTCTAACCTATGCTACAATACTGTAGTAAACCTGTGTTTAAAAAAAAAAAAAAGATAAAAATAGAGAATTGGGAAAAAAAACAAACAACCAAACATGATTGGAAGAACCTATCTATAGACATGTTCCCTTATAAGAATCATGGAGGCAACTGTTACATAGTGGTAGGAAAGGGTTAAATACACCAGTGCCATCATGATTAGACTTTCTCCAATATCTTCTTACCATGGTCTTCATAAAATCACAGACTCTTAGAGTTTAAAGGGACTCAAGAGGTCATACAGTTCAATCTATGCCTAAATAGGAATTTACTCTGTGAAATTTCAAACAAGTGGTCATACAGCTTCAGCCTGAAGACCCCTAAAGAAGGGTAAGGGCCTATTTACCAAAGGAAATAGAACCTAATTTTTCAGTAGCTTTAATTTGCAGACTTTTTTTCCTCATTGAGTTCAAATATGCCTTTCTGAAATGTCCACAAGTTACCCCTCATTCTGTCCATTGTGACCCAGAAGAATAAATCTAATCCATTTTCCTTGTGTCATTTCACCGATTTTTTGAGACAGGTACTTTGTCTACCCTCCATCTTTTCTTCTCCAGGTTGAACTGAACTAGCTCCAAAGTTTGACTTAACTTTGTATAGAATAGTCTTAAGTCACCGTCACCATCCTGATAGCTTTCTTTTCAATTTCCTCCTGCTCATCAAAGTCCTTCCTAAAATAAGACATCACAAACAGAGCACAATACAGACAGAAAATGGAGACCATTGCCATTTGATACTAGAGAAAACTGAACATACCAGTCATCATGAGGCTTAACAGAAACATGTTGTCTGTCTGTCTCTGTCTGTCTGTCTATCTATCTATCTATCTACCTGTCTGTCTGTCCATCCGTCTGTCCATCCATCCATCCATCCATCCATCCATCCATCTATCTATCTATCCAAATCTTAAAGTAATGGTGTCTCAGTGAAATTCACATGAATCCACAGAGTATTCTGTAATCACATCATAAAGAAGACTCTCAGATTAAAATTGAATGCCTAAATGGAACTCTTTTATTTAGCCCCATAATCACAGAAATTTGATTTGGATGTGACTTCAGAGGTCATCTAGTCTAATCAGTACCTGGCAAAGAATCTCTTTCTATTATATTGCCAAAATATTGTTACCCGACCTTTGTCTGAAGTCCTGAAAAAGCCTATTACACCATGAAGTTGCTCATTCCCCTGCCATTAGGCAGTTTTGTCTTACATTGATCAGAAAACTGCCTTCCTGCACTCTCTTCCATCTATCACTCCTATTTCAGAGTCTTGGCCTAAATAAAACAAGTCTGATCCTTCTGTTATATAACAACCTCTGGAAGACGGCAACCTACTCTGTTCCCATGAATGACATCATGGATCCAAAGAAATGGCAAGGTTCTGGGGTAAAGGTAATTTGGTAGGGCTATGATGCTAAGCCACAGCATAAAATCCCTCTCATTTGGATATAGTATTAATATTTCTATTTTTAAATTTGCATGTGCACATATACATATAATACATATGTATAGACATGCATTGTATGTGTATATATACCTTTGTTTTGGAGGTACTTTGTCAATTGACTTCAAAGTCCTTGCCAATTGTAATTCTGACTCCCTCATCTTTGACAGGGATGAGGGAAGAGAGGAATGGACAAAAACATGAAGAGGTAAAACCTAAAACATTTCTTTCTGATGAGTGACAAGCTTTTGCCAAGTTCCACATTCCTACTGGGGCTGTATTCTGACTGTCCTGGCTGAAGTCAGCTGACAAACAAAAAGAGACACAATAAAGCTGAGCCTTGGAAAAAAACAAACAAACAGACAAATGTATAGATGACATGGTAAGAGTCTTTTCCTGTGTTAGAGGTCCAGAATAGCTTTGAATGGCTACATATGAAGAGCTACTTTGAGCAAAATCTGTATACATCCTTAGTGATAAATATAAAAGCCGCCCTGGGCAAAACAGTGGACTCAATGAGCTTTAAATGAACACCATCCTCCCCTGTCCCTTTAAACTCCTCATTCTGTCTTCAGCCCCAATTTTTCTGGAGTTATTCTGCATACCTTCCCTAGACACCGTATGTCCTTATACTGTAACCCTCCCCCTTATTTCCCATGAGCCAGTCAGGCATGCCCTCTGCTTTATTAGATTATAAGTTCAGTCAAAAGAAAGAAACAGTCTGATAAAACAGTTTTCAGTAAAGTATTAAGGGCTTATGTCTAGTTAATCTATCAACAAGGTTTTTGTTAAATGCCCACTATGAGCCAGGGGAGGTGCGAGGAGCTGGGAATAGAAGTACCAAAAAAAAAGAAAAGAAAAGAAAAGAAAAGATCTCTGCTTTTGACAGGTTGACATTTGAATGAAGCTCAATATTTTCTGTAACAGAAGTATTCTATTATCATTATAGAGGGCTGTGCCCCCAAGCAATGGAGAGTGACTTTTAAGATAGCAGTAAGATGCTAAGGAAAGAACTATTAGAGGGGGTTTGAGGTAGTGCTGGGGAAGTGATTCCTAATACTTTTAAAATTATATCACACAATCAAAGAATGGCAGAATTATACTTGAACAAGAATTCTATCTCCGTAACATCTCAGAAATAGTCATCTACCTTTTGCCTGAACTCCTCTGGTAGTAGCCAGGTCTATAAATGGATAGCCCTAAATACTAGGAATCCTCTCCACCACTCACCTCCCATACACCAAGCCTATGCTCTTTTTAAGTCGTAACCAATGTTCCTGGATCTGCCTTCAATCTCTCTAACAGGGCAGTTACTGGTACAGTGGTTAGAGTGTTGGAATCAAGAAGGCTCATCTTCATGAGTTCAAATGCAGCCTCAGACACTTACTAGCTTTGTGACCCTGGTCAAGTCACTGAACCATGTTTATCTCAATTTGTCATCTGTACAATGAGGTGGAGAAGGACATGGCAAATCACTCCAGTATATTTACCAAGTAAACTCAAATAGGGTCACAAAAAATAGGACATGACTGAAATGCCCGAACAACAATCCCTATATCAACTGGGAGCTCTTCGAGTATTTGGAGATATCTATCATGCCCTCTCCTGCATTTCCTCTTGTCCAATGCAAACAATTACAGTTTCTTTAGCCAATACTTGTATGGCAAGAACCTGGGGGTCTTCAGGGGCTTGACTGCTTTCCTCTGAACTTTCTCTAAATTATCAAAGTCCTTCTTTAAATAAGATTGGAGCACCCAGAACTGAACTCAGTACTCCATGTGAGGTCTACCCAGGGCAGAAGTCAACAGGAACTCTCACCTTCCCTTTTCTGGACCTTATGCCTTTCTCTTGATATAAACTAAGATCAAATTAGCTTTCTTGGCTGCATATCCCACTGTTGACTCATCTATTCTACTCACATGAAAGGACTGCTCCATGTGGCAAATTGTTCCTTGGAAGCAAGTAAGGCTTTCTGGGACTTCATCCAACCTTCTGGGCAAACTTTGGAGGGTCAGAATTATCAAGATCAAGTCAACCGTGTAGACCTGGCCTCCATCATTCCAATGACATAAACTCATTATTAGGCCTTTAACTTTTTCTTTTATGTTAAATATTCATCTTTATGGATGTTACTTTATTATTGGCACTATGAAGAATTCTTTTTAAAAAATTATTGTTTCAGGGAATTTGTAAAATATCAATATGACTTAAGAGATATTTAATGTAATATCATATAATATCAATAATTATAACAAAGATTAACTTTCTTTCCAGATCCAACTCCACTTACCCTTTTCTTGAAAAATGCATGTAATTCTTTTCTATGTCATGGATATCTCCAGTGAAATACCCACATTAACTGTAGTTTCATTCAATGGATAGGCCAAAACTATACTACTTTCTAAAGAAAAGTTAAAAACCTAGAGAAACAATCCAGTGTCTTTCTATAGAACTAAACAAGGACTAGAATGAATGAATGAATGAATGAATGAATGAATGAATGAATAGAACAGCATTTATTTCACACTCACTATGCATCATACATTGTGTTAAGTGTTGGAGATGAAAAAATATAAATAATAAAAATGGCCCCTACCCCTCATGCAGCTTAGATTCTAATGAGGAAAGATAATACATAAAGGCAAATGAGAAGGGGCAGAGGGGTCCATGTGACACTGGGGAGGCATAAGACAAGACAAAGGCTTTCCTAATGAGAGCCCTGAGACCCAGTTCCAATGAGAAGAGGATAAGGAAGACGGCCAGGGAAAGTATCATGATCTGGAAGTGGCTGTACCAGAATATGCTGTACTAACTCTGGAGTCAGACTAGTCACTAGTCAAGACTAATGTTCAAATGTCACCCATTCATCCTCTCTGGATTTTAGTTTCTTCATTCTTCAAATGAAGATGTGAGACTAGATTGTCCTGGATCCCTTCAGCAATCTGGTGTAGTGAGTGGATAGAGTACTGGGCCAGGAGTCAGGAAGAACAGAGTTCAAATCTAGCCTCAGATACTTACTAGGTGTATAGTAAGTGTCTTTAACACTTAACAAGTCTTTAACCTCTTTCTGACATAATTTCCTCAGTTGAAAAATGGGGGACCTAATAGCACTTTCCTCCTAGGGTTGTTGTGAGGATCAAAAGAGGGATTTGTAAAAAGAGTTTAGCACAGTGCCTGGAACTGGTTCTGTATAAATACTTATTCCTCCTCTCTTCTCCTTCACGAGTGAAATCTAAGGACTTCTACTCTGAATAATATTTTGAAATACATAAAACATATAGATAAAAACAATTATGTTAAAATGCAGTTATCAAAATATATTAAAATAAAGATTCATCGGTCCCAGATTGAGAACTTCTAGACAAGAGAATCTCTGAGGTACCGTTCAGCTCCGGATCTATAATTCTAGGGAGTTAAGACAAAGCCCTGTAGGGCCTAGCTTTAACAGACAAGCAGGTGGTTTCTTGTCTATAGAGGGCCTAAATCCACAAACATAAATAAATCATGAAAGGCATAGCACCTAAGACACTATTCACTTCCTTATGATTTGGGCTGCTGAAGGAAGGGAGCCTGCGATAAATCTAACCATAATTTGTTTGCTGCCTGAGAAGGAAGATTTTGACAGATCAAAAGTAAATATAGGCAGCCTAGGGTTCTTCGTTTACAATGTGAGGAAAATAATCTGCCAGTACAAAAGAGAAATTTGTTTGTTCTATGCCGCAAAGAATTTAATTGCTACAGTCCAGTTATAACAAATTCTGAAGGATCGTCACAATATTTTGGCTCTACTGTAGGTTAGAAAGGCTGGATTTTGTTGCATTGAACATAACGTAGCAAGAAAGAAATGAGTAATTCCCTCATTGGTGTCTTGCTCATATTGCTTCCCCCATGCAGAATGGAGGGCTGAAATTTCTTCCAGCTCTAAATTTGAAATATCTTCCCTGGTCCACTCCCATCTACTCATTCAGATGATCCCTCAGGTTCCAGTCTAATTCTGAACTCTCTTCTATAAAACGTTCCCAAATCTACACTTGAAATACTTATTACCTGTGGGCTAACAAGTTAGTGAACCTTTCTGAACCACAGTTTTCTCAACAGTAAAATTAAGGCAATTGACTGTTTGGGCCCTTTAAGCACTAAAGTTAGTATGTGTTTATCTCCTTATCAGTCTCCAAAAGAATCCCTATAAAGTGAGGATATGTTAGTTTAGATTTTTACAGACAGATTTTTACAGATAATCTGGTCTAATCCTCTATTATCCTAGAAACTGTAGCATTTAGAGCAGAGGTGTGGACCCTGTGAACTTGAGTGTGTGCCAGGGACTGCCTTGAGGACCAGACAAGGACCCGGGAGCTGTCTGCTTCTGAATCCAGGTGACTGTTTGGTGGATTCAGGAGGGAGTTGGGACCATGGAAGGGGATCCAGGGAATCAGAGAGACCACCCAGAGTCAAGATGAAGAAAAGGCCTCCACTTGGATGGAATTGAGGTTTTTCTGTACACCAAGGGATGGAGGGTTTGTGTGGTTTTCTACTGATGGTATTTAATGACTGATTGAGTTAATGGTTGCCCCATGAGTGGAAGTTTGATTATTGTATTGTGAATTGATTGAATGATTAAGTATTCATATGCCCCATGAGTGGAAGACTAATTACTGTATTATGAAATGATCGAACACTTTGTTCTAAATATTTGGCCACTGGAGTGAAAACTGTGTGGCCATTTTCTATGATAAGATGTAATGCTGCGAATATTATATTGTGATATATTGTGAATGTTTGCCTTGATTTGTAATGGAATAAACAGAGTGTTCACTGTACTATGTAATCCAAACCTTAAAAGCTGTTCACAGTAGCATTCTTTTGGGAATCTGCTGGTACATGGCATTACAGGGACCAGTCCATACAAAGAAAGTTTCTATCGCATATGAGTGTCAAGGCCCTTTGCAAGAAAAAATGAGTCACCGGGCATAGGGATGATGTGCTTCTCCTCCAACCACCCATCACTTACTAACTTTGAATTTTTGAAGTTCTTATCACTCTAAGACACAATACTTGTGCATTAATCACAGTGATCATAGATCTATATTATAGCTGGAAAGTTCTGAGAGATCATCTAGACCAACTCCCTCAGATTACAGATGAGGAAAGTGAGATGCAGACAGATTAAATATCTTTCTCAAGGTCAAACTGGTAAGAGGGAGAGGAAGCAGATTGTGAAACTAGTCCTCTGGGCTTCCAAACCCAGCCTTCTTTCCATCATAAAAATTTAGATCATAAATTTAGACCTGGAAGGGACCTCAGAGGTCATCCCATACCATAGATGAAGAATTAAGAAAAATGTCCAGGGTCACCTAGGAAGTCAGCATCAAAGCTAGAATCAGAACTCAGATCATCTGACCCCAACAGTCAATGTTCATTCACTGTACTGTACATACGATGGGGTTTTTATCAGGACTCGAAGATAAGAGGGCCTTTTCTGAACCAGACTCTAAAAATTTAAAATTTATATGTCCTTAAAAAATGAACTACACTCTTTTCTTGCCTTGGTTGAGAATGCTAGTACTATTACTAAAAGTGTCTGCCACAGTGTTAGGAAATATCATTTACGGAAGTCACATTTATGTAAGTTTTCTAACAGTCCTTTAAAACAACTTTCTCATTTGAAACTCATAAAAACCCTGGGAGGCATGTGCTATTATCATGTCCATTTTTACAGATGAAGTTAACTGACTTTCTAAGAGACTGTAAATGGTCCAAGGTTAAGTGTCTTTGGGCACATTAAAACACCAGTCCCCCGACTCAATATCTAGGGTGTTTTCTACTATACCATATAATTATAATGGTCACATTAGGTGATAAGAACAATGGACATCTAAGATTTTTGTAATAAAAGAGAGAGAACGAGATGTAACATGACAGAACCACAGAATCTCAGAATTAGAAATGACTTTAGAAATGCATTTAGTGAAACAACACGAAAATAAGAAACTACATGTGCTAGAAAGAGATTCTCTAACTTCTATTTGAATAACCAGTACTGGAGTAGGGAGGAATTTATGTTCTACAAGGGATTCTTCACCATTTTGGGTAATGGGCTCTAACCATCAGTCTGATAAAGCCAATGAATCCTTTTGCAGAATGATTGGGTTTTTGTTTGTTTGAACAGCCAAAGAAAATGCTAAATTTCAGAGAAGCTAAAGAAAATGAAATTATTTTCTCCACATCCAAGTTCATGAATTCTCTGAAATGTATCTATTGACCTTTGGTGGTCCATGGACCCAAGGTTGAGTGCCAGACTTTCTATAGGGAAAGACTTTGGATTGAACTTTGTACTTCATAATTTTGTGACTGAAGGCAAGTTCCTTACCTTTCTGAGCTTGTTTCCTAATCTGTAAAGCAGGAATGCTAATCCCTGTAGTACTTAAAATATGTATGTATGTGTGCCATGCATGTATGTATACACACACCGTTGTATATATGCATGTGTATATACATATACACACATGTATACACACATATATAGGACATGGATACAACATGGACATATTGTACCCATATATATCCATAGCCATGTATTATATCCATATATAATATGGATACAATATATAATGACATATGTTATATATAAGGTATATACTGTATATGTATATCCTATATATAGTATCTATAATTAGTATATACAATATACTATATCATTATAGCATACTATAGCGTGTATATACTGTATATGTATACCACATGTATACTACATATGTATACATATACACACATGTATATGCACATAGACATATAGATACTAAATAGTAAATTTTCACCATTCATTGATTTGCCCATTATAAAAATCAAATCCAATAATGTGCAAAAAAAAGTTTTGCTTTGTTATACTAAAACTTAATGCCCCCATATAAAGGCCAGTTAGCATTATTCCCAAGGTGGTTGAGTATAATATCAGTTCTAATCGTTAAATAAAATTGTTTCTTTAAATGCAACCAAAACTAGCCTGTTTGTAACTTCCCCCTGTCGTTCTGGTCTGCATTCTGTTGTTAAACAGTACAATCTAATCCTCTTCCATGACAGCCCTTCAGACACTTGAAAAGAGCTATTAGATCTTCCACAAGCTGTCTCTTCACCAGGTTAAGTGTCTCTAATTTCTGTCACTAATTCCCTTTATTTCATATATTGTTGCCAGTCTCCATAGTATCCCAATCATTTTCTTATGAACAAAATCTAATTGGCCAATGTCCTTCCTAAGATGTCATCCAGAAAGCATGTGTAGAAAACCTAGTATGTGTTCTATATGCAAGGTACAATGCTGGACATGAACCAGTCCCTACCTTCAAGAAATGTACAGTCTATTGAAAGCCTGCGTGCGTGTGTGTGTGTGTGTGTGTCTGTGATACACACATAGGGATCATACAATAATTAATAACAACAGATTACATTTATATGATATTTACAAGGCACCTAATTCTTCAGTTTAATTATCACAACTATCCTGTGAAGTTAAGTGTTATAATTATTCTCTTTTTCTAAATGATGAAACTGAGATTTAGAAAGAGTAAAGGCCTATCCAGCTTCTGTAGTTAATGTCTGTGATGATGATGATGATGAACATTTACATAACACTTTAAGGTCTGTGGAGCACTTTATACATATCTTACTTGAGCGTCACAACAACCTATAAGGTACTATCATCGTTTTTCAGATGGGTAAACTGAGGCACAAAGAGGTTATAAGATTTGCCTAGGGCCACACACCTAGGAAGTGTCTAAAATTGGATTTGAGTGAGGGTCTCCCAGACTCTTAAGTTCATCATGCAGTACACTTTACCACTCAACTGTCCCTGAGATGGGATTTGAACCTAGGACTTTTTGGATTCCAAGTCCTGTACTCTTTTAACTACATCATGCCAAGTACTGTAGCCATTCCACCATTCTTGCTCTCATTACAAAATCCTCCAGAGCACAATACAAGCATCACCCCCTTCATCCCAGACACTGTTTTTAGTATTTCTGAACTGTAGCCTACGACTGACCTCACTATGTCCCACATGGACATTAACTGCTCTCCAGGACAAATGAATACATGGTCTTACAGAACCCTTTAAAACAGCGTTTTACTTTATCAAATATTATGATTAAGCAAAATCCAAAGAAACAGAAACAATCAGGCTGAAGTCTGTGTTCCCTAACTCATTCTGCTATTAATGTAATTCTAGTCGGAGAAGCATTTTGTCTGTTCCAAAAGGTTTAGCTTGAAATTAAATATTGTGACTATATCATTATAGACCTGGATGGGACATTGGATAACCATGTCCGTTTATAACAATGAGTGCCTGCAAAGTGGAACAGAAGCCAAACCCGGATGTGCCCTGGAGGACTGAGAATCTAAATGGGTTTCCTTAAGAGACAATCTCTGAAAAGACAGGAACAATATTTGGAGAGGGCAGTGTGTTCCTGATTTTTCCCAAGCAAATCTTTTCATACAGGCTAGTTAGATCAGACCCTTTCACTCAGAAGAGGAAAGATGGAAATATGAAAATAAGGGTATCAAGAATGACTAATGAATATTCATGAGTATTGTCTCCCACTCCAAAGGAAGCCCACCAATGCTGGTATTCATCCTTCTTTGACCACCCACTCTTCCAAGGGCATATAAGCTTTAAGTGGTTTCCACGAGTGGTTTTTGGCATTTGAAAGTTCCACTGACTCATTCTATTAGTTATCTTCTAGTAAAATGAATAAATTATTAATTAACTAGAAACTATGTCTCTCAAATTATTTATGTGGCACAAGTGATTTACTGATTGAAATCTACACCACATCTGGTCTGGATGGAGCTGAGTTTTGGAAAAAGTTATGGGCATAGCTTTTATTCAGATAAGGATAATAACTAAGCAAGGAAATGCAAGTGGGTATGTCTTCTGGTACCCTTCTGATTTCAGAATTTCCACATGGTTTCTATATTATCTAATAATTGTTGTTCATAGATCACCTGAGATTTTTGTTTCTTCCTTTAAATCCCCAAACAAATCCATTTTTGCATCATAATACTATATAAAAAGGCTTCCTCTTCCCCAAGTCAAAAGCTTACAGAGCATCTGGTCTCTGGGTTTTTGAAATAAGATAAAAGAACCCTTTGAGTATTATCCAATCCCTGCTTTACGCCTCTGTCCCCATCTCTGAACTGATGCCTGTAAAAGATGAATGTCAGAATTTGTATACACCTCTTTTTTAAGGACTTAGAATTTACCTTTCCTTTTTAACAGGCTAATGCCTGTTACTGCCTTAAACACATTGTTTCCCTTCGCTTGGTACTCCCCTTTCTTCTTTGCCCTGTACCTTTGCTAGAACTTCCCACATCAGCAGTCTTCCCTTACTGGAAACATCCATCTTCTGTTCAATCTCATTGACTGTTGATGCCTTCCTCCTCTTGACATGAAGGAGGAATACAGAGGTGGCTGAGTAAATCCCTACCCATTCCTGTTGACTCTAGACAATTCTCCTGAGCTATCCTGATTTCTAAGCTGACTTGATACAAAGAGTAAAGGTCAAAGTAGAAACCACATTAAGAAGTTGGCATACAAATGTTCTAAATCCTGAAAGCAGCCTCTGACAGGAAGATGTCATTAACATCCCGCTGTTGCCATGGCATGAAGACCATCATGTGCAAGAGCTTCAGTCAATATCCCTGGGGTATCCCTCCCCTGTCCCACTTTGGAGATTAAAGTCCTAATCTTTGTTTGTGGGATGCCTAATTTGGAAGTACCAATTATCAAGTTTTTTAGGAGATGGATACTGTCCTAACACCCTTCTCTTGTTGTCTTTGACCTTCCCCCACTGTTCTCCTTTTGGTGTCTCTGGTTAAGTCATAGACCTCTTTCCCTTTAAAGGTCAAGTAAATGGAACTTTTTTTTCCAGTCCTGACTGCCTTATTTCCTTCTCTGACAAAGACCCGTTCGTTATTCCTCACAATAGACCCAGATGACATGCAAACCTCAAAGGTAGTTCCCTAGCTGCTCACAGCACCATGCACTTTTTAGTTACACTAGTCCATTCCTTCTAACACTCATAAGCCTAAGCCAGTAATTTAACCTCTAAAAGTTGTTCAACTATTCGTGCTAGTATGTTATTGTGGAAAGAGCCCTGAAATTGAAATCAAGAATATTTGGGTTTGGGGTGGCTAGATGGCACAGTGAATAGAGTACTGACCCTGGAGTCAGGAGGACCTGAGTTCAAATTAAGCCTCAGACACTTAAAACTTACTAGCCATGTGACCTTGGACAAGTCATTTAACTCCTCCTGTCTTTTGCCCTTTCTTCTGCCCTAACAAAAAAATAATATTTGGTTCAAGTCCCAAACTCAACCATTCTCTGCTTTTGGACAAGACATTTCACTTCTCTGAATGAATGAATAAATAACAGTTGATAACAATAGCTAACACTGACATGGAATTTTAAGGTTTGCAAAGTTCTTTAAAAATATTATTTCATTTGATCCTCACAACAACCCTGGGAAGTAGGTGCTATTATTATTCCCATTTTACAGCTGAAGAAATTGAGGCAAAGAGAATTTAGGTGAACTTCCCAGGGTCACATAGTAAGCATCTGAGGCTGGATTTGAACTCATTAAGTGCCTCCAAGCTCCATCACATCCAAAAGGTTATCTAGCTGTCTCTGAGCGAATGAACGCTAAAATGAATGGAGATTCTTCAGGTACTTATTATGTGCCAAACACTATTCTAAGCACAAGGGATGCAAAGACCATCCCAGCTCTCAAGAAGCTTATATTCTATTGGGGAAAACTTCATACATAACTTAGTGGTGGCCAAGGTGGGGCACTTTGGTCCTAAAAGTTATAGGAATGGTGAGACTTACTTTAGCTATAAAATGAGGACATATTATCTCTAAAGTGAAGACTCTGGCTGGGGACAAAAAGTGTCAGACAATCTATAGCCAGGGTTCTTAATCTGGAGTCCAGACTCCCATCAGTGCTTTTATAGATAGGTTCCAAGACTTAAGAGGGGGAAAAAGTATTACATCTTTAGTTCAATACAAATGATTTCCTTGGCAATCATATTTGAAAAACAGGATTTGAAATAGGATTTGTATTTGAAAAAATATTATTGTGAAAAGAGACGATTCACAGGCTTCACTATACTGCCAAATGAGTGCCTGACACCCAGAAAAGTGAGACGCTCTGGGACCTAGAGCCAGAAGGCATTCCAGAGGTTGCCTAGCTCAGCTCCCTTAATTTAGAGATAACAAGAGATTAAGTGACTTGGCCAAAGTCAAAAGGGCCTTCAAGTAGCAGTTTTAGCATGTGAACTTGGGGCTGCAGATTCCAAATCCAGTTACTTCCCCAAAACAATACTCTTCAGTTGTTGTAGAATTGAAAAGGCAGATAAGACCTTCTCACTATCTGTTTGAGAGGACTATCACAACTACATTTCAACAATACAAAAAGTAAAGCAAGTATTATGCTCTAAGCACTAATTAATTCATTGAGATTTCACCTAGCCAGAGTCTGGTAGGAAGAGCGGTAGTTATTTACTTTCTTCCTTCGTCTTATCTCAGACCAACAGTATGAAGACTACATCCAAAGGGAGAGAAGATCTTTAAAACGTATGGAATAGGAGGTGGATTGCCCAGGCTCTGGAATTATGAATAACAACCAGAATTTCCATTTCTTATCTCCGCAACTCCATCCCAGGTCTTCTGCTGGAAGGGCCAGAGGCACTCAGGTTTCATTGTTGGACTTTCTTCATACTCCCCTCATGCCTGAAATTAAGCAATTATAACCAAACCAAGCAACACACTCAGCCCTCCTCTGTGGAAACCCAGTTTTATTTTAGACTCTTATTAGAGCCCAGCTGCAGAAAGCTGTCCCAGAGCTGAAATTCATCTCCCTACAAGTTCTCAGCTTCAAAATAATGGGAGGTTTCCTTCTGCAGCATCTCATTTCAGGGAGTTTGGCTGGCTCCCTCCACTGTTGGAGAATAGTTCAAAAAGTGGGTTTGGGGTTCCAGCAAATTATAGATCTGGGAAAAGGGGGCACTGCTTTGTTGTGTGTGTGTATTATTTCTTCTTTTATTTCTGAATAATATTGTGGATGTACAAAGTACTGCTTAAGAAATAAATATGCTTTCTCTTCATGCCTATTGCAAATGTCCTTCATATAATTAAAAGAATCCATTCTTGTACATATGCATAAATTCTCAATTGGTTCCTCCCAATCTACAGTGTTATCTGGAGACCTTTTCTCATCTGTTTCCTCCTCAATTCCCTCTCCCTTTCTCTGTACTTTTAATGAGACCACCAAACTGTGATGGCTTTGCCTGTAGGAAAAGACTAGAAGGAGAGCCCAGCATTCACACAAAACCATGTTCTTTCCCTGCACTACCAGGGATCACCTTGAAGGCGTATTTCCACATCCCTTTCATATCTATATTATGATTAAAGCAGAATTTTCTTAAGAGGCAGGGCAGGAAGACTGCAAAGATCTTGAAGCTGGAGAGACCTTGCAATCATCTGGTTAACCTGATTAAATAAAAGTAGATTAAAAGAGCTTGATAAATCCCTCAGGGAAAGGGGTTCATAATCGGGGGTACATAGATTCCAAAGGGTAGATTTCTGATGTTCCATGAACTTGGATTAGGGAAAACAAACCAAAAAACCAAAAAACAAAACAAAACAAAAAAAGCCCCATCACTTTATTTTCATTAAATTCTAAGTGAAAACTAGTATTTAATCACTTAAAAAGATTCTGAGAAGGGGTCCTTAAGCTTCATCAGACTGACTAAGGGTTATCTAGCACAAAAAAAGGGTTAGGAACCCTGTGGCCTTGCCTCTCAGAGGCTTCTAACTTGGGCTGTGGGATTTGAGTAGAAAGGAAGCTTTCATGAAGATGAGACAGGTATCATGCCACAGCAGAGAGAGTGCTATGCCTGCAATCTGGAAGACCTGCATTCCAATTCTGCTTCAGATGCTCACCAGCTGAGTAACCTTGGACGTGCCACTTAAGGCTGACTGTGCCTTGATTTCTCCATGTACAACACTGGTTTGATGGTATCTGTAGTGACAACTTAGTGACAACATAGTTGTTTTGAGGCTCAAATGAGACAAGTTATTCAAAACACACACGTATGAAAACATATGTATATACACATACACATATAAACGTAAAGAATGCTCCCATATGTCAATGGATACACAAATACATCTAAAGTGTATTCCAAAAGACTCAGCACAGTTTAACTTGATAATCCCTGGTCTTCTCTTCAATTCCTACAAGTTCAATTACCATCTTTATGCAGAAGATTCCCAGATCTATGTATTCGGATCTCGTCTCTCTTCTGAACTGAGATCCCATGTCTTCAAATGCCCATTAGACATTCCAAATTGGTTGTCCCGTAGGGATCTTAAACTCAGTATTTTCCAACATAGAAATCATTATCTATCTCCTAAACCTTACCCCCTTCAGAAATTCTCCCTTGCTGCTGGGGCATCACCATCTTTGCCACCACACCCAACATACTGAATCACTTTCCAAATCTTATTTCTACCTTCACAACATCTCCTTTATACTCCATCTTCTAGTCATTCACACAACCGCCACATTTGTGCCAGCCCTTATCACCTCTCACCTGGCCTATTTTAATAGTCTTCTGATTGGCCACCCTACTTCAAATCTTTCCCTATCCAATCAGCCCTTCACACAGGCACCAAAGTGACTATCTTAAAGCACAGGCATGACTATTACCACTCCCACCACCTGCCTCAATCCATAAATTATCACTTCTTGGATCAGTTACAAAGTCCTCTGTTTGACATCTAAAGCTCTTCTTTCCCTAACTCTTTCTCATCACCCTTGCTCTCTTCTCACAACTTACTCTCCCTCCAAATCTTCTACAATACCAAAATAATGGCCTACTGGTTGTTTCCTTCAGTGAAACTTAACTGTTTGTCTCTAGGGCTTTTCAGGGATTGTCTATCATGACTTGGATGTTCTCCTTTCTCATTTCTGCCTCATCAGTCATCTTTGGTTTCCTGTAAAGAGACTCAGAACAAATGTTATCTTCTCACCTTCAGTGTGAGGCCTTCCCAGTCTCCCCAGTCACTTGAACCTTGCCCTTCCTTCTACGTGTGTGTGTGTGTGCACGTGCGTGTGTATGCATGTATGAATGCATTTTAATGGACCTAGTTCTGTCTTCCATTAGCATATAAGTTCCTTATGGTCAGGATCTGCATCTCCTTTGTGACCTTTCTTCATAACACACATCTCATTAGTGCCTGATGTATGCTAAGTGTTCAACAAATGCTTGTTGTTTGAGTAATTGATGATGTAGATGCCTCACTCATTAGAATGTAAGCTCCATGAGGACAGGAAATGTTTTCTTCTCTTCCTTTATATCCCCAGCTTGACACAATAACTAGTACACTATACATACTCAACAAATGCCTATTAATTGATTGAGTGATTTTCTTCAAAGGTAGAAAAAATACATTAAGTTTAAGGTGCTCCCAGTTCTCACTTCATGTAGGAGATGTCACTGATCATCTCTATGGGCATGCTTATACTATCTGCTTTTTAAAGAAATCTACTTATTGAAATTGTTATTGTTACTGCTGCCATCTTCATAATCATCATCATCACTACTACCACCGCCACCACCGCCACCACCACTGCCACTGCCACCGTTGCCACCACCAATGCATTCAGGTAACTGTAAACTAATGCCTTTGGGCAACAGGATTACCACTGAATGTTAGGACTGGAATGGATCTTAGACCGTGTCTAAGTTAAGGATCGTATTTTATAAATGGGGAAACTGAGGTCCAAAAAATGACATTATTATTATTATCATTTTTGATTAGAAAAATGCAAATTAAAACAACTTTGAGATATCATTTTATACCTTTCCAAACCGGCTAAAATGATTGGAGAGGAAAGCAACAAATATTGGAGGGTATGTGGAAAAATTGGTAATTCACTACTGGTAGAATTGTGAACGGATCAACCATTTTGGAGAGCAATCTGGAAATGTGCCCAAAGAATTATTAAACTGTCTGTACCCTTTGACCCAGCAATACCACCACCAGGTCTGATGATTAGAGAAAAAAGGAAAGAGCCTCTATGTTCTAAAATATTTATATCAGCTCTCTTTGTGGGGATAAAGAATTGGAAATTGTGGGGATGTCCATCAATTGAGGAATGGTCAAACAAGGTGTGGTTTATGATTGTGATGGAATACTGCTGTGCTATAAGAAACGGTTATCTCTATGATCTTAGAAAACATGGATAGACATGCACGAAATAATGCAGAACCAAGAGAACACTGTATACAGTAATAGCACTATTGTTTTAACAACAGCTTTGAGGGACTAAATCATTTTGATTATTATAAATATTCAAATTAATTACAAAGGACCTATGACAGAAAACATGATCTGCAGCCAGAGAAAAGACTCATAAAGAGAAGAATGTAAAGGATGGCTTTACACCTCCCCCCCAACATTTGAATCTAATGGCAGGTATCTCAAGGGTGAGGCATGAAGGCAAAAGGAAGAAAAGAAAAAAAAAGTTATATAATAACTTTATTATATATTTAAAAGTAATACCAAGTTGTACATAATAAATTTGCTGTTATAAAAATAATTGCTTTATTTATTAAGTTCGGATTAAAATAAATTTTTAAAAAGCCACCAAAAAAATAAAAGTGAAGTGAACTACAAAAGAAAACACAACCTAAACAACTAGCAAGGGACAGGACTTTGGTCATCTTCTTCTTTCACTTAGGTCATGCTATCCAAACCAATCGCTTTTTGTTTTCAATGAGCTGGTTTACTCATGGGAGGGTGGGTGGGTTCCTTCACCTTTTTTGGGTCATGTATCTGTTTATCAGGCTGGTTAAGTTCATGAACCAATTTTTTTCAAAATAATGTTTGTCAAATAAATAAAATAAAATACATTGTATTACTAAGGCAACTAATTATTTCAAAATTAAGATATACTTAAAAAAAATTCTCTCCAAGTTCACAAAACACCATGGACCACATGGGAATCTATAGACCCCAGAGTGAGAATCACTTTTTCAGTTCTTATAAAGACTAATGCCAGCTCCCATTTATTATGTATCAGTGACCTATAAAAATGATTTTTATGGAAGTTTATTTTTAATCGGTTACTGTCAGACATAATAATTACAATTATATTTGCAATAATACTTTGAGCTTTTCAAAGGAAAAAGAATAATATAAATCTGAGTTAATAAACAGAGCAATTCTTTCTCTTAAAAGTACAAGCATTTAACAGACTTAACCATTTAAATTATCTTTATAATAACCAAGTGAGATAAAATGTCAATAAATGAGAACAGACAAAAGAAATCTCTTTTGCCAACAGCACAATGCTCCCTTAGCTCAGATCATTAAATGGGGAAAAAAGGCAAAGAAATTGCAGGAACCCAAACCTTGCAACTTCATGCTTTTAATCACCTCAGGCAAGCATGAGACTATCATGAAGGAGATCCAAGAGACACTTTCCCCATCTCAGATTCTCCTCAAACTGGTCATGTTATAGTACATAGTAAGGGTGTATCTTTGCGTATGAAAACATACACATACACGTGCACACACACATAACAACCTGCTCCACTTGACAATGTTGGTTATAAAAGACACAATGGATTTCTGAGCAAATGGGAAAGTGTCCCGCAGTGAGGCAAACAGAATGCTGTGACAAATGGCCATTGAACGTGTCCCCTGCTTGTGGTTATCATGTGTCAAAACAAGGAAGAATGAAACAAGATGGGATTGCTGGAAACAGATTTTCAAGTCAGTAATTACCCAAAAGCTTGCAGAGGACTCTAGTAAGGGGGTAGAACTGTACTTTAAGCCTCTCTAAAGGGAGTCCTTTAGGAGAGGGAGATTGGTGGATGCAGTATGGGGGAAGGGCCTCATCTGGAATTTGAAGCCTTCCTTTCCAATTTCTAGCAGTATGATTTTGGATAAGATACAGCAGGGAATATAAAGGAAGGAGATGAGAGGGAGGGAAGAGGGGAGGGGAAGAGAGGAGAGTCTGTGGCATGCCATATAGACCCCTTTGGCAGTCTGATGAAGCCTAGAGATATCTTCTCAGAATAATGGTTTTCAATGCATTACATAATATACATAAGATTACAAAGGACACCAATAATGTTGAAATACACATCAAAATAGGTGGAAAAAACCAAACAGGTTCATGGACCTAGGGTTAAGAACCCGTGCTCTATAAATCTAGCAGGTGCTAAATAGAAGTTTCAACCAGATGAGAGGCAGCATAACAGAGTTTAGAGTAGAGCACCTCTGAATGTTAGAAAACCTGAGTTCAGTCTCAGTTGGCCAATTAACTAACTAGGAAACCTTGGGAGGCCACGTAACTACTCTGAAAATATTTCCTCCTTTGCAAAATGGTGTGGTTGGCTGCATTCAATTAGTAAAGTCTCTTCTAGCTCTATGATTCTATTTCTAAGTTAATTGTATTAATCAGGAAAAATTAATAACTAGGATTCAGAGACCACGAGATCATGGTTATAGATGAGGGAGCCCTTAGAGGTCGTCTAGGATACCCTCTCATTTTATATGAGAAAAAAAAGAAAAACAAAACAAAACCGGTGACCCAAGATAAGATGAGTGACTTTTAGGCTAAAAACATTCAATAATCAAACCTACATCTTCTAATGTCAAATCTGGCCTCTTTTCCCTATAGAACTGAGCAAGATCTCAGGATCAAAGATTTATAGCTAGAAAAGTTAGTAATGTGCACCCAGCCTAGAGTCAGGAAGGCTCATCTTCCTGAGTTCAAATCTAGCCCTCAGACACTTATTAGTGTGACCCTGGGTAAGTCCCTTTATCCTGTTTGCTTCAGTTTCCCCATCTGTAAATTGAGCTGGAGAAGGAACTGGTCAACCATTCCAGTGTCTTTGTCATGAAAACGAAAACGCCAAATGGAGTCATGAAGAGTCAGACAGGATTGAAGATGCCCAACAACAAAGGTCAACAGAAGTGAACTAGTCTGATGTCAATTTTGAATGAGGAAACTGAAACCCAATGAAGCTTGTTTAAGTCAAGTTGCCCAAACTTCATCCAAATAGTAAGGAGCAGAACTGGGATTTGAACTTATGGTCCCTTTCCCAATGCCCAGTGCCCTTTACACTTTATGTCACCTCTGTTAAAATTTTAGTCTTTCATTTGAATTTAAGAACACTACTTTGTCTGGGGTGAATGGATTGGAGGCCAGAGACTACCAAGATGGACTGAAGATGGTTAGAACAATAATACCGGTAAAAAGTAAAAAGGGCTTGAACCAAATTGGTGACTGTGTTTAGATGATTTGAGAAATATCCCACCAAGATAAATCTTAGCATTGAGCAATTTACTGATTTTGTGGGCAAAGTTATGAGCCTGAGTGAAGAGTTGGGAAGGTTGCAATAAAGAGAAATAGTAAAATGAGGAAGAGGGGTCAAGTTTTGGGAGAAGGTAACTCTTTTAGTTTGGGATGTGATGAGACCAAAGTCAGATACTCAGTCTGAGATGTTCAGTAGGGAGAAGGATGCAACAAGACTGAGGCTCAAGGGAGAGTCTGAGAACAAGACTGACCAGTGAGCAAAGAACACAATTCTGCTGAACATAACTTCTATCATCTGGTGGCTAGCCACCCTCAAGAGTATTTCCGAGAAAGGGTTAGATGGATATCTTATATGGTAAGTCAAAGGAGATTTGGAGAGAAGGGGCAGATTGCCATCCAAGGGGTTGGCTATTACATCTGTTATTCCAGGGTTTACTTAGAACAAGGTAATATACACATCAAAGCAACTGCTGAATCAATGAATTTACCTACTTAATTTAGTATAGTTAATTAGTGAGGAAAGTCTTAAATGAAGTGCTTACTATGCAGAATATTGAAAGAGGTAGAGAGTTTCTGATCATGCAAAATGACAAACTTAAAAATAAAATAAAGGTGTGGGAAACTGACTCTAAGTTGAAAAATTAAATTAAAACAATACAGGAATATGACAGAAGGGTGACAAAGGAAAGCATCGTGATGATTATCTCTTCTCTTTGGTCAAAACTGAGATGCTTCAATGAAAAGAAGAGAATCCATCAGTGAACTGCCATGTGCCCTTGGCCAAGTGACAGCCCCTTCTGGATGCATTCACCTCATCTGTAAAATGAGGGAGTAGTCCTGATGGTCTCTAGAGCCCTTTCAATCTCATACACCTAGTTAAATGAGTAAATGAAACCTCAGGAGTTTTCTGGCTGGGATCCTATGCTTTTAAATTCCTACTGCACGTCAAGAGACCTCCACTAAAGTGCTCCTTCTCTCTCAATGGAACATGGAGGTAACCCTGGGTTCTTGGAGGCTGTGTCAGCAAAACCTGTAGTAGGTCCTTCCAAGCTATGGTAGCAGCTATGGTAGGACTATTCCTGAATAGTATGTTAAATAAGAAATGCTTATGTTCCACACCTTTATTTACTCTGGAATTTCTTGTGCCAAGGGGCCTAGCACCCTTCTACCTTTCTTGGCTGTCAAAGGTCCTGGCTGATTCCTCACCCTTCAGCCAGTTGGTATTTTAGGGTGTGCATTTTGGTTGATAATTAAAACACTGACTGGAATCAAGGTAAAGGAAGGTCTGAAAACAGTTAAGTCACTTTACAACTGACCCAAAACTGGAGGGCCAGGAGATACAGAATGTAAATGGATGGCAAGTTATCTGAATGGCCTCCACAAAGCAAGAGGGATTCATTTTGCTCTCTCTCTCTCTCTTCTCTCCCCCCACCCCACCTTGTGATCTATATTTATATGTCCCTGTTGCTGTATTTATCAACAGGGACAGCTAGGTGATACAGTGGATAGAGCATGAGACCTGGAGTCAGGAAGATCTGAGCTCAAATCAGGCCTCAGATACTTAGTAGCTGCATGACCCTGGGCAATTCACTTGACCCTGTTTCCCTCAGTTTCATCATGTACAAAATGAACGGGAGAAGAAAATGGCAAATCACTCCAGTATTTTTGCTAAGAAAAAAACCAAATGGGGTCATGAAGAGTCAGATAAGACTGAAATGCCTGAACAAAAATAAGATGGAAGTTAACCTCATAGGAAAGAACTTAGTGGTAGGCAAGAATGGATTGGGTAGGGCCACAGGTCTGAGAAAGTTGTCCTAAAGAAGGTGGGTTTGACATTGAGTCTTGAACAAAGGCAAAGCCATGAAAAAGCAATGGTGAGGAGGGAGAGCATTCTTAGGCATAGAGGACATGGTCCCAGGGGAGCCACAGGAGGTGGAGTTTGGAGGAACCACAATCAGACCAGTGACTTAGAATATGGACAGCAGTCACATACAAGAAGAATGGAGAATTCACAAGGTTCAAACTGTGAAAGCCTCTAAAACACCAAGCAGAGGATTTTACATTTTATCCTGGAGGCAAAGAGGGAGCCAATGGGGTTTGAATAGGAAGGGTTAGAAATATCCAGTAGCTATTCTATACTGCTGCCGTAGAGGAGACAGAACGCAATCTGGGGTGAAGAGGGATCCCCATGATGACCTCCTGGGACCTCCTGTTTTTGGAAGACTGAGTGTTGACTGCACCAAGCCCCAGAACACTACGGTCAGCTGAAACAAGAGAGCCGACTGACAGATGAGCCCTAGAGGTTACCCAGGCAAAAGGCATTCTTCATTCATTTGGCTTTTTCTTGTGTAAAGAGAGAGGCTGAATTAATTCAAGTGGACTTTTGCAGGAGCTCCTGAGACCCCAAGAAAGTTCATGGAGGCCTGCTTTTATCTACTTTCAGCTGCTTTTATCTCTTTTTATCTTCCATCCAAACTGCTTTTACCTGAGGCCACTGGCACATTTTTAAACATTTCTTTTTTTTTTGGTAAAAGGACTGTTTTTCAGATCCCTTAGGCTCTGAGTGATCCATAGTACCAGAAACAGAACAGTGAGGAAAATTATTATTATGCTATTGTATTGATAAGCAATTATTAAATTGGGATCCAGGTTTTTCTCCTTAATTTCCTCATTAAGGCTTAGCTTTTGTGAAAGTCAGTCTCAAGAAGAAGAACTTGACTAACTGATGAGATTACTCTTAGCCCTCAAGGAACATGCTCTTCAATCCTGGATAGGACTCCCATCCACCTAGGAGACTTAATTTCTGTTTGGACTACAAACCTTACCCTTGGGAAATGAGCCCTTGTCCTTATATCCCTTCATTAGAGTTTAGGGTGACCTAGCTCATGAAGGAGAAAATGAGCCAGATAAGGTTGGATGGAGATGGATACTCCTGTCCAGATCATTGGAGGCTGCTGAGGCTTGTGATCAGGCCATACTCTGAGGTGAAGACTTCTAACATTAGATGTCCATCAATCAGGGTTGATTTTTACTTGTTAGGGGCATTCCCTTTCAGAAAGATAAGTAAGACTTTCCATGTCTCCAGCAGGGATCTTTGATTACCTAGAGAAGTCAATGACCATCAATTTATTAGCTGTCAACTTACCTAATTAATAAATTGATTACTGATTACCCTGAAACTCTGTCTCTCAGGGGTTTTTCATTTGTCACAATAAGGATTCATATACATGTAATTAAGAAATAATTAATGAATTGTACCTAGGATTGAACAAAGGAAGAGGAAAAAAAATAATTGAGGAAGACTTTGAATATATTGAATGGATCTCTTTAATAATGAATTTGTGAAAAGACATGGAACTCTGAGTGCAAACTGAAGTATAATTTTCTTTATTTTTCTTGCCTTTCTGTGATATGGCTAATATGGAAATATGTTTTACATTACTTCACATGTATACTTGATATATTGTGTGCCTTCCCAGTGGATGGGTGAGGGGTAGAAAGGAGGGAGAGAATTTGGAATTTGAAATTTAAAAATAAAAGAATGTTTGAATAAGTGAATTTTAAAAACATGGGAGAGAGCATGATATACATATATATATATTATAATATATCACTAGATCTTATTATCTTTTGAATAGATGAAACCATAGATCTCTTGAAATATGGGCAAGCCATTGAACAAGGCCTCGAGAATACAAAAACCAAAAAAATTCCCTGCCCTTAAGTAATTTATATTCTACTAAAATAAAATAATATGTATTTGTTGTTCTTGTGTTATTTCAATCCTGAACCCATTTGGGGTTTTCTTGGCAAAGATATTGGAGTTTGTCATTTCCTTCTCTAGCTCATTTTATAGATGAGTAAATTGAGGCAAAGTGTTAAGTGTCTTGCTCAGGGCCACACAGCTAGTAAGTGTTTGAGGACAGATTTGAACTCAGGAAGATGAGTCTGCCTGACTCCAGGTCCAAGAGCTCTAGCTATTGGGCCACACACTATCTGCCAAAACAATACATATAATAGCAGTTGACAGAAGGTGCATCCAAAGTAATTTTAAAGAGGATGATTATTTTAATTCAATGGGCAGGGAAAGCGGGAGGGCAGGAAAGGTCCCCTATAAGAGGTAGAATCTAACTTGTGACCAAAATCACTTAAGTAATAAGGTCAACCAGAATTTCAAGGCAAAGCCTCTGGGCCAGAAACTCTGGTAGAGACACAAGGGACAAATATACAATAGAGACTTAAGGAGAAAATAATAATAATAATAATAATAATTATTATTATTATTATTATTACCACCATTTTTATTGTTATTGTAATTATTATTATTGGTGACAACCTTCAGAGATAATTAAGACAAAGTTAAACCCTTGTCTTCACAAAACTCGAATTAGGGAGATCTCACATAACACTGATTGAAAATAAATGAAATACAAAATGGGACATAAGAAGCATCCGACAGAACCTTCAATAGAGATACTTTTAGGGGTAGGGTAGAGTTAAGAGCTATTATTTAATCAATGTTGGGGACTCTGTAGAAATTTCCTCTACTTCTTGTAGATCTGGAATAAATCTATCAATTGATAAATCTTCTAAAGCTTCCTGCAGACACTGACAGGTTAAGTACCTCAGTGATGGTCACAGATCTGTTATGTGCCAAAGGTAATACCTACACTCATGTGGTCTTGACTCTATCTACTCTGCCATGTTGAAAATTAACCAATCCATAAATGCCACTATGGTTAAACATCACCACTATAGTCTGGTAATAGCATTGCCTGACCTGGTTGGGCAGCTGCTCTGGTCTGGTCCAGAGGGGACTGGTTCAAAGACTACACCATATTTGTCAAAGCAGACAAGGCATAGCTAGAAAGGGGAAAGAAAGAAAGAGGGAGAATACAGGCTGTGTATGATCAGCAAAGGGGTGGCAATATTGGATCCAGAGCTAAAGTGGTCTTAGAACATTGAATGTTAGAGCTGGAAAGAGCCTTGAAAGTTTAAATCTAGAAAAGACCTTACAATTAGAATATTAGAGCTGGAAGGGAAGTTAGAAAGGGAACTTTGAATGTAGTACACATAGTTAGAGCTGGAAACTTAGAACACAGAATTTCAGAAAATCATAGGACTAAAAGTGGAAAGGAACTTTGAAAATAGGTGAAAGACTGAGGGAAGGAAACAATTTTAAACTCCAAATTAAGAAAAAAACCAGAAATGTTAAAAATTGTTTTTACATGTAATTAGGGAATTTTTTCTTAATTCATAAAATAAAATAAATGTAGAATATAAAATGTTATACCTAGAAGGGAATTAAGGACAAATAATGTTCTAACTGGATATGATCCTAGAATATAGTTGCAACATGTCAAAAAGACCTTTGAGAAAGAGATCACCCGCATTTTATAGAAGACAAAATCAAGGCCTAAGAGATGCTAGTCATGTCCCCAAAGTTACTGGGTAGTTTGAGATTCAATCACAGGTCACCTAATTCCAAATCCAGAGTTTAAATTAAATATACCCTAAGAACAGAGGGGTCGCAGTCGCAAGAGTTTGCAATTGTATTCCATTCTGTTGTTAGCTGAGTTTATATATAAGATCTCACTTGATACCTACAACAACCCTGGGAGGCCAGTAGGACAAGTGTTATCACCCTTTCACAAATGAGGAAACTGAGGCTCAGTCAAGCAGAACAATTTATTCATTGTCTTGAAGATACAAAATGGTAAGGCTAGGAATTGAATTAAGGGCTGAAACCTTTCAGAATCTGAATTAAAAACCCCAACCCCCTACAATGCCCACTTAAGCCAAACTTTTAAAACACTCTCCCCAAAGAAGTTGTAAGAGAAAAACGTCTAGAATTTTCATTTCAATCCACCAAGTATTTAGTGAGGCAGGACGAATTATGGGCTAGAGAAGGGAGCAATTAGTGACAAAGAGATCACATCCCAGGATTTTGAGAAATAAGATATTTACGAGGCCTCTAGTAGCCATTTCCCAAATCTTCATCTTTGCAGGTTATGGCCATTTGCCCAATAATCACCAAAGAGCTGTGGGATTTGGGGTTTCCATTTTTTTTAACTCTAAATTTATCTCATTCTTAGAAAATGAGCCACTGGGAAATGAGATACTTAGCCAGTCTATGTCCTGAGGGCAAGTCCAAGTACCAGTCTTCAACTCAGGTCTCTTGCCTATGCAAATTAGCTACTCAAAATTGAACAGAGTCTCTGACCAGGTGTCACAGTGACACATTCTTATAAAGTATTTATGGGTAACAATGTAAACAGGTTGTTGGAGACAATCTCCACTGTCCAGAACTTCGTTTTAGGGATTTAATCACTTGTGCTATCTCATTTGATCGTCACAAGGACTCTGGGAATTAGGTGCTATTATTATGCTCTTTTACAGATAAGGACACTGAGGCACAGAGAGGTTAAGGCACTCTGCCTTGGGTTATCCAGGTACTCTATTCACTATACTACCTAGTTGCCAAAGGCCTGGCACTGGAGTCAGAAAGACCCTGGGTTCAAGGTCTGCCTCTGACTCATACTGGCTAAGTAATCTTGGGTAACCTTTCAATGCCTCAGTCAACTCTCTAAGATAGGAGATATCACTGGATGGAGTTTTAACTCTAGGAGTTCCCAACACTACTTAAATCACAGGATTGCATCAATCAATTAACAAACACATCAATAAAAAGATAAATAAATCAAACAAACTGTGGCTCAGATGACAGATCTCAGCAGGAACCTAGAATCCTCAGAGAAAGACCTTGGAATCCAGTCATTGCACCCAACCTGGCCTGTTACTTACTGCCATTCACACTGGGCCTGCCTCCATAACTTCATTCTTTTCTCCTCTTATCTCCCCACAGATAGGGCCTTGTTTTGACAGAGAATTTGTCAGATCTTTCTGGAAAAGTCAAAACAAAACCTCTTCAGCAAATGGAAATGTGGAAAAAAAAACTGCTTATTTACCAGGTTAAGCCAAACGTTTGGAAGCCCATTCTGGTTTTGTTTCTCTTCCAAGGTGGATTTGATTACAAAGACCTTGCTTAGCCAATGAAAAAGTCCTTGTCCCCAACTCAGAGAGAAAAGGATAAAAGGGGCTGACTTGTTTCTGGAAGACTCAAGAGCCTGACGCAACCCTGTAGGATGCGTAGAACTGGTGGGAAGAGGAAGATTGCCTAAACTTTGCTTTTTCAGAATGATCCCTTAGTGACGAAGAATTTGGATCTTAAACCCACTGATGTTCCCCAAGAGCAAGGATTTAATTTTTCATTTTGAATCCATTCTCCTCTGGGCCTAGCAATGTGCTGATTACTTCTCCCAGCATGTCAGGCCTATGGCAGGGGTGTGGTAGACAGAGCATGGCATCTGGATGGCAGAAGACCTGGGTAAACAGTTCTACAACTTGTTTGGGTGACCCTCAGCAAGCCACTTAAGCTCAGTTTCTTCATATAGAAAACTGGGAGGCAGGGAGAGGAAACAGGAAAATTAGGGGAATGATCCCAGAAGGATTTCTACATATTTATACTGAGGGTCAGAATGGTATAGTGGATAGGGTGCTGAACTTGAAGGCAAGAATACCTGGGTTTAAATCCTGCTCAGATACTAGCCCTTCGACCCAAGGCATGTCCCTAAACCTATCTGGGCTCTAGTTTCCTTATCTGTAAGATGATAGGTCTGAATTAGATCAATAATGTCAAGCTTAAACCAAAATGGATCCCTGCCATTATCACACTGACTTAGAAAATGAAAAACAGTTTTTATTTATTTTGTTCAACACTTCCCATTAACATTTTAATGTGGTTCTGGCTGTACTTGGGAGTTTTTCAGGATGCAAGTTTGACACTTCTGGATCAGATAGGGTCCCTTTCAACTCTCAAATTGTGTGATTCTGTGAAAACTGAAAGTTTCTGGGCCTAGAGAGTAGAGGATGAACATTTCTCCCTAGCTCTTGGATTTCAAATCCTATATAAGTAAGATTCTAAACTGCAGTGATATTTTTATAAGACCAGTGATAAGACTAGGACAAGGTTAGAAGCTGACCGAGTTTCATTGCCTTTTAAAAAAAAAAAATCATACAGGCAAATCCTACACACTAAAAGGGTACCCTCAGCCAATGCCATTTTGGGATAACATCACGGAAACACGAACAATCAGAATCACCATTTTGAATTCAGGAGGGACTTCAGAGGTCACATATTCCAACACAGACCAATATAGAAATTCTCTATAATATCTGTGACCATAAGTCATTTAGCCTGTACTTGGACATTTGTAGTGATGGGAAACTACCTCTCTACTGAGGCATTCCTTTTTGGTATAATTCCAATTGGTTTTGTTGTTGTTCAGTCATTCATACTCTTCTCAACCCATTTTGGGGTCTTCTTGTCAAAGATACTGGAGTGGTTTGCCATTCCTTCTCCATTTAATTTTACAGATGAGGAAACTGAGGCAGATGGGGTTAAGTGACTTGCTTCAGGGTCACACAGCCATGGAATATCTGAGATCAAATTTGAACTCAGGAAGATGAATGTTCCTGACTCTAGGCATGACGCTCTATGCAATATGGTGCCACCTAGCTACCCCTCAAACTGCCAATATTTGACTTTCTTTGCAACTTGTACATTGCCTCTAGTTTTATCCTTTGCTGACAAGCAGAACAAGTTAAATGCTCATCCAAAAATCAGCTCTTCAAATGAATCATGTCCTGCCCCATCTAAAGGCTTCTCTTTTCAGGCTAATTATCTTTGTATGATATGGCCTTCAGAACCCTCAGAGTACTAACCACTACCTGACACACTCTGCTTTGTGAGTGACCTCTCTCCAAGTCAGGGCTGAAAACCTAACACTCCATATATGCCCTGTCCAGGGAAGAGCACAGGAGCTCACCACCTCTCTTATTTTTGGAAAGAGGAAAGGAACAAACATTTTACCAAGCACTTACAATGTGCCAGGTACTATGTCCTTTACAAATACCATCTCCTTTGACCCTCACAACAACCCTAGGAGATAGGTGCTATCATTTGACAGTTGAAAGTGGGGGGGAGAAAAGTTAAATGTCCCTTGCATGGTCGTATCACTGATAAGCATCGGAGCCCACATTTGAACTCGAGTCTTCCTAACGCCAAGCCCAGTGCTCCATTCGCTGCGCCACCAGGGCGCCATGTGGATAAAGACTCAGACGCAGAAACAAACAGAATGTCAGCATGTCAGCTTATAAAAATGCAGTCCAACTTGTGTTGGATTTAATATCACAGTCCTGGTTCATCTTTTTCCAATACTCCACTAAAAACTGCAGACTTTTTTCATATGAACTTTTAGTAACCATGCCTACCTTATCCTATCCTGTGCAACTCATCCAAGGCTTGCCATTCATATGGAAATCTTCCAAATAAATGCACTTCAACTCTTTGTAAAACACCAAATTACTCCAACATAGGTAAGACTTTAAACCACAAAGATTTTTAAAAAAATAAAACCAATGATACAAAGGAGAACTTGGTTAGAGGATGAACAAAGTCTATTACAGCTTTTCACTACTATCTGGTTCAACGGCCTTAACTGATAGGGAACTGAGACATTATGTCCAAGGTGACATATGTAATGAGGCTGAGTTTAACTTTGAACCCAGAGGCATTAGCTCCAAATTCAATGTTCTTTCCATTAGACCATGCTTTATTTATGCTGGGAAGGCAGCAGGATCTGAATCTGAATCCTACCTTTGAGAATCACTATATGAATGTGGGCAAGTCACTTAATTACTTTCAGTTTCCTTATCTACAAAATGGGCAAGATTATACACTTTATTTAACAGAATTAAAAACTGTATCAAAAAAGTTTTTCAACTCCAGTGTACTATATAGATTCACTATGTAAAGTATGATATAAATATGAGTTGTTAGGTTAGCAACATTGAAAATGATAATACAGAAGAAATGACCCCATCACCTTGTTTTTCTCAGGATTCTGGTTTAGACACTGTCAAGTATTGAACACAATATTTAGCATATATTAAGTCTATAAATGATTTTTTATATATACACACATATGTACATCTACAAACATATCTTAGTTATTATCATTATTAACCTTAGAGCAAGAGTGTTTTAGTAAACACCTTAAGAACTGACTCTCAAAAAGAAAATGTGCTGGACATTATTAACATTTTCTTACTTCTAGACAGTCAACGGAACAATAAATCAAACTGATTTGTAGGGCTTGAGGACCTGAGAAGTGCACATGCTCACACTGAACATTTAACAATCAGTTCTTTTTAGCCAATATGAGCTGGATCTAGTACATCTCTGTTTTAGAGACATCCAACCTTCTCTCTTTAGAAAGGAAGAAACGGGGATTCAGAAAATTCAGTCATTAGCCCAGGGATACAGAGCTGGTCTAACAGCTAGAATTTGAACTTGAACTCAGAGGTGATTCCAAATTCAGTCCTCTTTTCATCATATCACACTCATTTTTCCCTGATTAATGACATGTAGTCTTAGGAATATATGGTGCTATGTTTTGCAAAATATGGTCAGCCCTCATGAAGGGAGAGATAATGAGCCCTTATCTAAAAGACACATGGGAAGGTAAAGCAGGGCAGGAAGGAAACTTTGAAGCCACTGACACCAATCCCTTCATTTGATAGTTGACTAAAACACCACTCAGAGACATAGCCCTAGTCTCAGAGTTTGTAAGTATCTCAAGTGGGAGGCCAACAGAAGAGGGGACTATTACTATGGAAAAAATAATGAAAACAACAATATCCATTATAATCAGTGGTGGGAAGAAAGGTGATGACGGATCCCATTTCTGTATTGCTTTATGGTGTACAAAGACCTTTTGATTTAATTCAACAAAAATTTAATGAGAATTAGCATATGTTAAACACTGTGCTAGACACTCAGGATTACATATATAATATATATTTATATATCCTATGCACATTGTAATACACATACAATATACATATGTGTACATATAACTATATGTTTTATATGTGTGTGTATAATTTTTTGTTCAGTCATTTTCAGTTGTATTCCACACTTTGTGACCCCATTTGGGGTTTTCTTGGCAAAGATATTAGAGTGACTTGTGATTTCCTTCTCCAGATCATTCAGATAAGGAAACTAAGACAAAGAAGGTTAAGTGACTTGCCCAGGGTCACACAGCTAGTAAGTGTCTAAGGCCATATTTGAACTCAGGAACATGCATTTTCTTGACTTCAGGTCTGGCACTCAATCTACTGTGCCACCTAGCTGCCCATATACATATAAATATATACATAAAACAACCTACATACATATATGCACACACAACAATCCTGGCTCTCAGTGAAGTAATACTCTAGACTGTAAGCTTCTGGAGAGTAGAGTTTTGTTTTTTTTTAGTATCCTTAGCATTTTGAAATTTATGGCACTTAATAAGGTGCTTGTTTAAAAAAGAAGTTTGTTGACTAAATGAGACTGGAGGACTAGTATGTACCTAGATATGAATCTATGTGTGTGTATAAATACATATATCTGTATATGTATATATATACATTTATATATACATATGTGTGTAATATATACTATATTTATATATATACATATACACACATATAGACATATCTATCAATGCAGTGACTGCTGAATCTCTTCTCCTTCTGCATTTTTACCCTGAAATCTGTGATCCCTTGCACCAGTCACTCCCTTGTCACCTGTGATGTATAGCATGTAAACACGTCTGTGTCCATTTCCTATCTCACTCCATCCCCCAACCCCCGCAGCTCCACATGGCAGCACATCGCCAGTTCCTTGCAAGCAAAGGTTTCATCATTTTAGTATTCCAGCGTCTCCTAGACCTAGTGTCTTGCAGGTAACAGGGCTTAGGAACTCTCCATTGAATTTTTTACTCCATTTTCATATAAGGAGACTGAGGCTCAGCAGTAGCAGGACTTGCTCACATTCAGACGGGTAGCATGGATTTCCTGCTGCCACAATCTATGTTCTATGCACAGCACTGTCTTGCAGATAGCACAGGTTTCTGCTGATTACACATTCTGCCCTGACTCAGTAATTACGGAGCAAACTCCAGGGATTGATGAAGCAAGCTCAGAGGACCGAAATAGTTTGCCAACTGCGCTAGCTCCCTGGGCCAAGTGAGGGTCTGGGCATGTGTAGGGCCACATAGACAATAGAGCCCATGCTCTCCTGTAGGGGCCCAGCACACGTTATAAATGGTGCAGTTAAAGTGCCCTAACATTACTCTCCCCAAAGCACCTAGGAAGCATGCCCCTGCTCAGTCAGAGGTAGCCTGAAAGGCCAAGCAAAGCCCCTTACAATGAACAGTAGACAACAGACCAACAGACAGGGCTAAATGCCTTCATACAGATATATCCTCTGTTCCTTCCTTGGCTGGAGTGAATAGCAGCAGGGTTGGGCTTAAAGTGATGGCCCAGTGCCGGGAAAGCACTTTGGCACATGCCGGGAGATGTGAAAGGCTCTAATGAGACCCATTTCACAATTCATTGGTCCTGTGCATTAAGCAGGCAAAGATTTCTCTAGGAGACTTTTTTCTGCAATTTATCCTGCTGCCCAGGTCATTCCATGGGTAAGCAAATGGGGTGCCACCAAAGCTTTCCTTGCCCTTGCTTTAAAATGAAATGAAACAAGAACCACAGCACCACATAATACATGTTACAATATGTATTCAGGCAGAAGGGCTGGGAAGAGACAGTTGGCAAATGAGATCCACCAGCTTCATGGGACTCTTCAGCAGACCTTGATGGGGGCTGCAGGGCTTGTGAATCCTTCCGGGGCTTCCCAGAATGGAAGCTTTTATACTCCCATTCATTGTTCTTCCTAATTGTCAGAGACTGCAGCACTACAATTGCCTGAAGCCATGCAATTAACAGCACACCTCAGCTCCAATCCTGGGAATATGCTCAGTGTCTGACCAACAAGGAATAAGCCTCACACTCTGCCTCCATCCACAGGCTTTCCCTATCTAAGCAGACCAGAGGTGGGGTGGCAAGCAGAGGCCAGGAGAGAAGGCCACGTGGAACTGAAAGGAGTCACCGATGGAGAAGTTTTATAGCAATGTGTTTGGGCAGAGGGAAACACAGGGGAAGGAAAGAAAGAAAGCAAAGGTGGGAGGGAAGGAACGCTGCAGGAAGGGAGAAAAGGAAGGGCAGGGTGAAAGGAGAGAAGGAAAAAGGGAAGCAGAAGGGGATGGAGAGGAGAGAGAGAGAGAGAGGAAATGGAGAAGAGATGAGCAGAGAGATAGAAAGGAGAACTGCTCAGGGAAATTGAAAGACATGGAACTTGTGGCCGGAGCCATTGCCATGGCAACGCTCAAACAATACAGAGAAAGCCTTCATAGTTCCATAGCTGCTTCCCTGAATACCCCTAGGCACATGTTAACTCTTTTGCTTGTCTCTTTAGTAAAGGAAGGGAAAAGAAGTGTCAGTAAAGGGGGAAAGGAAAGAAAGTAAAGGAAAATGGATTGTTTTGGTCACCCATCAGACTCTGTTTAAATAAATTAAATCCTTTTGTAAAAGTTACCTTTAGAATTGTAACATATTAGAGCTAGAAATGACCTTAAAACATCACAGAATGTCAGAAGTATTTAGTATCTTTGAGCGTAGACTGCTAGAGACAGAAGGGACCTCAGAACATAGAACATAGGTTATTGTTGTAAGAAAAGACTTAAAATTCCTAAAATAGCCTTAAAAACACTCCCAAGCCCCTGGAAAGCGAATCATTCACATTAATCTTGTCCATTCTCTAGGCCCAGGACCTGGATGGATTCAGACCCATGCTACCGTTGTTTTCACTACTTCCTCCTCCTCCTTCATCATCATCGCCATCATCACCATCATCACCATCATCTTCATCATCATCCCTTTCAAAGACCCCTGGCAGTGAAATATGGCACCTCTGAGAACATCTGACATTCCACCACAAGATTCCAGAAGAGATACAGGACTCAAATTTGGCCAAAACTAGGACCATCAGTTTGGAACTAGAAGGGCCCACAAAGGCTAACTGCTCCAACTCCCTCATTTTACAGGCTGAAGTCCAGAGTGTTTAATTAAGAATCTTATTCAAGGTCAAATAAATGGTAAGCAACATAGCCATGATTAGAACCAAAGTCCTCAGACTCTAAATATGGTTGCCTTTCCACTATACCACACTGCCTTCTATCTGTATCTGTAGAAGGATACTTGGCCTAGATCCCCAAAACCTCACTGATCCAGTATCTCCCATATTTATTTTACTATCATGATGGGTGGTACAAGCATTCCATCTTCCAGAGAGATAAGACAGCTTGCTTTTTTAAGTTAAGTACAAGGCAGTTCCATATTTGAATCCATGTGTCCAGATTCTAAATCTCGTGCTCAAAGAAAACACCACATAACAGGGATAAAATTTGTGGCTTGGCGATATTCATTCCACAATTAAATATTAATGGGAAATAAAGAGGACCCCACAAAGACAAAAGGGAAAACCCAAAACCTTCCAATGGACAATCAAACCATAGAATGCCTCTTTGATGTAGAAAGAACGGAATCTGAAGATCCAGATATTTGTTCTTTGAATGTAGCTTTTACCAAATGATTTTTGTACTTTTTTTGTTTTGTTTTTACTCTTAATTTTCTGCCATAAGAGTCCAGTTTCAAAAACAGCTTTGTGAGAAACACAGTCAATCAACTGATGATAAATCAACAAAAAATAGATAAAAAACCCCCAAACCAGATAAAAACAGAGAAAAAAATCAACAAATTAGCAATTATTAGGGTCTGTGTGCTCGAGGTAATGTACGTAGTATGTGAGTATACAGTGTGAGCACACACATACACACAAACACACACACTCTCATGTGGGTTCCTATTGGCTCATTCCTATAGAATCAGAAAGTTGGATTATGTGAAAAATCACTGCCTGCTACCTTCTTCCCAAAATGTTCATTTAACCAGGCCTTCAAACTAGGAAAACATTTTCTATTTCAATTTTTCTTAACCAAGTCTATGTCCACATTAGGTCATGACTCACCCCTGATGCCATTTGTCTTTGATATCAGAATGAGAAATATTCATTAGACTACACACATAAAGCCATAAAAACAACACCATTATTAAACAGTGTTTGTCATACCCATCCCCAAAAAACAAGCAAATAATTCTCTGGCATTTGAGAGAAACATCAAAGGTTATGGAATTGTGTTTAATGAGGCCAAATTATCAGTGTACTGTCATTAAATACAAAACAAAAGCAGAAATAAAAATAGTAGCTGGCCTTATTCTTTACTAAAACATAATGTTGAGTGTCCTTTACTTTCATAACACTTTCATGTCTTTCATTCATGGAGTAGGTAATAGTTCTAGAAATTCTCTCTGAGTTGAGCCCAACACTTCATTCACTCACTCAGTACTCATTCTTTACTACATTATTTTCCCTTTATTTTCATAACACTTTCACATCTTTCATTCATGGAGTAGGTAATATTGTTCTAGAAATTCTCTTTGACTCTGTCCCAACATCTCACTCCAGGGTATGCTGGTAAATATTTAACAACTGGCTCTCCAGCAGCATTAAAACAAACAAATAAACAAGTATATACAACACTTTAAAGTTTAACTTGCATTATTAACAATTTTCTTCCTCACTTTCTTAAGTCTAGAAAAGCAACAAAATAATAAATTTGTAGCATTTCCCAATTTTCAAGGTGTCAATGCTAACAAGGAAAATTTAACAATCTGCTTTCGTGAGTCAGTACATACTGTGAGAGCATACCACTGAAATTCTCCCTTCATTTAAATGATCATTCTAGCAGATAAATCTTAGCTCTGCACTTCTACATCTGTTTGTTAACTTGGAGAGAGAGTGGGATTTGCACTGGCCACGGATTTGAAATTGAATGTAGCTCAGCACCTAGTACCTATATTTGTTATTTAATTTTTTCTTATACCATTTGTAAAATGTGGCTAATACTGCCAGGGTGACCACAGAAAAATGATGTAACTTCTCTCAGTACTTTTGTGTAAAATGTGGATGACGATGATGATGCTGATGACGGTGGTGGCGATGGTAATTCCTAATTTTTGACAAGTCACGGAACCCTAGAATTTCAAGTTAGAAGGGATCTCAGACATCACTGAGACCAACTCAGAGCAAGATTCTTCCAAAATATCTGTGACTAGAAGTCATCCAGACTTTACTTGAAGAAGGAACTCAATAGGAAATGTATCCTACCTCCCCCAAAGGAGCCCAGCTTAAGCATCTAATTTCTTTTAATCAATCTGTATATGAACACAAGACCCTTCACCAACTGGGCTATCCTCTTTTCAACTCTCTTCAGCTTTCCAGCATCCCTCAAAATGGTACCCAAAACAAGATACAATACTCCCTATGTGGTCTATCCATGACACAGGACAATGGGACAACCTTCTTCCTAGTTCTGAATATTTTCTCTTAAGAATCTTCTCTATGATTGTTACAGCTTTCTTGGCTGTCACATTGCATTGTTGACTAATGCTGAGCTTAATATCCATAAAATATTCCAATTGTTTTCACATTAACTGTGATCTAATCACGCCACCTTTATCTTCTACTGAGAAGTTGATTTTTTTTTGTAATCCAAGTATAAGACTTTATATATCTTCATTAAATTTCATCTTACTTGATGTGGCACCATTTTCTAGGCTGTCAAGAGCTTATTGAATCCTGATTTTTATTTAGTGTGCTATCTATCTCTCCCAGCTTAATGTCTTCTGAAAATGGTGTGAATATTTCATTTAAATATTTATTTAAGTCCTTAAAAAGCAAAACAAACAAACAACAACAAAAGACTAACTGCTATGGGGGCAAGCACAAAAAATCCCCAAGATACTTCACCGGAAAATTCACTTCAACCTGATGTCAGCCCCTTAAGGACTTCTCATTAAATATCTACCCTAGTTGTACGGTCATCAGGCACTATTTGGTCTATCTTTTCTCCATGCATAGCATGAGATATTTATCAAATACTTTGTTCATATTTACATAAGGTATTTTCATCCCATATCCACAATCTGCCAATATTAGTGACCCAATTAAAAAAAGAGAGAGACATTATAATTCTATTGCCCCACTGTTAGCCTTCCTGTATGTAAAATTGAGAGAAGTCTACCTATTCAGCCTCCTTTATGGAGTCATGGGGAAAATGTTCTGTCAGTCCTTTTTAAAGTAAGCTCATATATTAAGCATCAGAAGTCTTTCTCTTTTTTTCTGTATCCTCTGCTGAAAGTAAGGCTTGTTGAGAGGTTCCTGTTAATTCAGCATTAGCTGTTCAATTCAGAAAGCAGTTATTAACAGCCTACTTTATACCAGGCACTGTGCTCAGCCCTGGAGATATACCAAAGACAAAGAGGCTTTTGGCCTTAGAGTCTAATGGAGACTCATACCTAGTAAAGTGTAAGTTTAGCGTGCACTGGGCTTGGGAGGGAAAGGGTGATGCCCTGAAAGACTTCTTGTAGGGGATGGAAGCACTTCCTTGAGGGAAGTTAGGGATTCTAAGAGGCAGGGATGGGGAAAACAGGAATGGGGGGACAGAATGTGCAAAATTTCAAATGCTAAGATCTCTGAGCCTGGTTCAGGGTATCTTCGTCAGGTCATGCCTGCCAGGTTTAAGGAAGCTTTTGTAGGAAAGAAAGGATGAAGCAACGGCAGGCAAGAGTTAGGTCTAGCTAATGGGTTATTCAGAGACAGCATAGACACTTCCCCCATTTACCATGACAGCTATCCAGAAAGGATATTCCCATAAAATGCCCCATCTGCCTGCATTATACCTTCAAGCTATTGTCTTTAGGCTCAAGGTAAATATTTTCTCTGCCATCTTTGTGTGGATGACTAAGAACTCAAACAAAACCAAATCCAGGGGCTAACAAAGAAAAGCAGCTGGGCAAACCTAACTAATGTAGCAACCATGGCCAACCGCACAAGCACCATTCATAGAGGCATCATGGCAAGGGGAAAGGAGCCCTGCATGGGTAGTCAGAGAACCTGTGTTTAAGTCCTACCCCCATCACTTACTACCTGGGAGATCCTGGACAAGTATTTGTTGCTACTTGGCTTCACTTTCCTCACCTTCAAAATGAAGGGTTTCCACTAGAAGGCTTCCAAGGTCATTTTTATGATGCTATGATCCATACCTATTATTCTGCACCTCTCCAAGCAAAGGACACAATGTATTTCCTCATTTCTACTGGGCGGTCAGTACTGGAGACCTGTGTTACATGGTATTCCTATCTATTTTGGGGTATGCTTCTTATTTACATTATTGAATTCCTTGTGTATGTTTTCCTGGTTCTGCTTGCTTTGCTCTGCATCAATCCTTGACTCTTCCCATGTTTCTCATAGTCATTACTTCTTATGGTACTATGATATTCTATTAAATGATAAAATTTGTTTAGGGATGCCCCTAATTAGCATTTGTTTTATGTATTTTTTTTTCTATCAGGAATACTAGGAATATTTTCATATTTCTTCCTGTCTTTGACCATCTTGGGTTCTATCAGTCAACAAACATTTATTAAGAAGTTACTATAGCAACTACAACTATTAATCAGTGGTAGGCATAAAGGAGAGGAAGGCAGAAATCGAATAGCCCTACAGCTCCTGCTCTCAAGGAGCCTATATTTTGTAGGAAATCCTTCCATAATTTTATAATTTATATGATTTTTATATACCCAGGAATGAGATTCATGAGTCAAAGGGTATAAATACTTCTAATTCATATTTCTAAATAGTCTTCAGAAATCCACATGACCCCAACCTGGATCTTCAATCCTTTAATTAGACCAAACTTCAGCGGCAAAGAAAATACAATTATGTCTATTCCCTCTGAGACTCATCATGGGGTAGATATAACCCTGGTTTCTCAGAAGCACAGTATTTCAGAGAGCAACCTACAACTGGCATAAAAAAAAATCCACCCATTCAGGAACAAATTGACCAAAAATCTCCTCTCCAACATCCTTGACAAGCTGCTCTTTGAGTCGCCCACTACCTCTGAAGGCAGGCCAATCTGCTTTGGGATAGCTCTCACTGGAGAGAAAGTGTTCCTTATATCATTACATATGTTCCTTATATCCTTATATAAGCCTAAATTGGCCTGTTTGCAACTTTTTCCCATTATTCCTTGTTCTGCCCTCTGGGAATAAGCATAAGAAAACTTCTAGGCAACTATAGCAGTAGAGTATAAGCTTGGTTGAGTCTTAACAAGCTGAAAAGTTTTCCAGGACAGGCCTACTGATGAACTGTATGTCTGTGGACTAAGAGCCAGCCTAGGTGAATAGCAGGGAGGTCCATCTTCAGAGGGCTGGTCACCTGGAGTGTTGTTATGCAACAGAACTCAAGAGATCACTTAAAATAACTTTATTTCAATAAACTCTTCTAAGCTTTGCAAAGTACTTGGCATCACGTTATCTCATTGCCTATTGAGATGACTCTTTAGATGTCATAATGGAGAGAGGTTCCTTTTGATGTGGATGAGACTAGATGGTTACTGAGATTCCTAAGTCTGTGATTTTCCTATTTTACAGATAAGGAAACTGAGGAACAGGTAGCTTAAGTGACTTGGCCAAAGTCACACAACTAGCATGAGTCTGAGATAAAATTTGACCCCCAGTTTTCCTGGCTTTGAGTCTAAAAGTCTATCCATTTATATGGGTATTTTTTAACCTACAGTCCATAAATTGGCATACATATACACGCTTGCACACATACATGTATGTATGCATATAGCATACATAGTAATATACCTACAAAATATGTTTCATTTCAACATATTTTCCTTTGTAAATATATATATATAGAAATAGATATAGATACAGATATATAGATATATACACACACATAGTAGAGATATAGATAGATATAGTAGATATATATGTCTGTCTCTGTCTCTCTCACTCTCTCTACATATATATATGTATATAAGTCTGTATGTGTGTGTATGTAATTTTATGCACTTCCAAACATGATTCTCAGAAGGGGTTTATAGGCTTTACCAGATTTTCAAAGGTGTCCATGCCATACACTCACCAAAAAACCCCAAACAAACACTCCACATTTCCTGCCTCTACCTTGGTTCTCCATTCTAATGGCACTGTCTCCACATGACTTCCGCAGCCATCAATACCAGGGCAGCACTCTTGCTTAGACAAACTGGACTTAGCCCCAGGTCGAGCCTGCTTTAACACAAAGTAAACTACAGAAGTGCAGTCCTAGCAGCCAACTATGGACCCATAATCCTATTCAAATCTCTCACATTTCACATGTCTGTTAACAATTGAGGATTTGTGATGTGCTTCCTCATAACTGGCCCCACAAGTCTGTGAAATAATAATAATCAATCTGCTCTCTCAGAATTCCCAAAACTCCCCCCGCACTGCACTGACCAAAATGGGGTCAGTATTGTTTGTTTCTGTCCCTCCATTCATCTTGATGACTTTCACTTGCAGGGTTGACTCTGGGTAAAAGCAGCACGAGAAAATCCAGCAAACAATCTCTCTGTTGTCAATCCTGAGCAAGCAGGCCAGGGCAAAGAGAAGTGCCAACATGCATCATTTTTCTTGACCCTCCAAGGTCATTGAGCAGGTCTCAGGAGACCCTAAAGAGAGAGAGATGGCCACAGAGTGCCTGCGGCTGCCTCTCAGAACTCCAGGTTCTGTCTACGAATAGCAGCCTGTCTAAGAGAAAGTCTTGGAGGGAAAAAAAAATGCTTTAAAATCATGGTCTTCCTTTAAAAAACATTTCAATAAATGAATGCTGAACTATCTCTAGTTTATAAGAATAAAGCCCATTAGTCTACATGAATTCTTTGTACACTTTGTTATGACCTTCCTGTGGCATTTAAACTCCCTGAGGGTTACTCTTTTGATTTGTTGGGGGGTGGTCTTCATGTCCCCAGTGCCTAGCACACAGCAGAAGTCAAGTGAATTCTAAAGAAGATTAAATCAAACTATCTGAGCTATTTTTTGAAGTCCCTGGAACTGGGTTTAAATCCTAGTTCTGTTGAGTACTACCTATGGGACTGAAACAGTTCATCTCTCCCTTATGGGACTCATTTCCTTAACTACAAAATGAAGGAGTTGAACTACAACAGCTTCTAAGTTCCCTTACAGGCCAAAATTGATAATCCTAATTGGGGGGTGATGGATAAAGCCTCTTCAGAGCAGGGGAAACCAAGGCACCAGAACCCAGTAGTAGGTGAAAGAAGGAGAATTTGAATCCAGGTTGTATGACTTCAAATTCAATGCTTGCATCATGTAGTCTAATTTGAACTTCCAAACTGCTGAAATACTGCTTTTCCTTTATGAGGGATATATATATACACACATATGTAAAATAACACCTTATAATTTTTTATTGCCTTATAGTTTCCAAAATGACTTATACTAAAGTACTGAGGATACAACTGGTGGTGAAGCTGGTAAGAGCACTGGGCCTGAGTTCAAATTCAGCCTCAGATACTTACGAGCTGTGTTACCCTGGGCAAGTCACTTAACCTAGTTTGCTTCAATTTCCTCATCTATAAAAATGGGTTGTAGAAAGAAATGGCAAACTACCCCAGTATCTTTGCAAGGAAAACCCCCAACAGGGTCTCAAAGAGTCAGACAGGACTGAACAACAACATTTGTTCTACTACCATCTTTAACATATCATTTGATCCCCACAAAAATCTTGCTATTGGTGCTATTATTTTAGTCATTTTCCTGATGAGGAAACTGAGGTAGAAAGAGGTTAGATGATGTCCCCAGGGTCATATACCTGTAAATATCTGAGGTAGGATTTAAACCCTGGCCTTCCTGACTCCGGGTCCAGTGTTCTAACCCCTACGCAACCTGGCTGCTTGTCTACATTTCTAGTAGGACATGTAGGGCAACTTGGATAATATGTTGCTGAATTTATCGAGTACAACACAAAAAAGCAAGCTGTGCATATTAGTCTGACATACAATCCTGACTTTCTGTTCTTTATATATGGAAATGCTCCTTCTATTTGGACGTCGGAGACTGAATAATGAGTGTATGACAGATTTATCCTCTGAGATTATAACTGAAGAAACGGAATCCCAGAAAAGCTGTGACTTGCCGAAGGTCATAGAGGAGGTAAATGGAAGGCCTGGGATCAGAACTCAGGCTCCATGATGACAAAGTCAGTAGCCCTTCCATTGAACCTAGACCGTTCATTTGATCCTTGTAATAACCTTCTAAGGTAGGCATTTTATACCTGAAGAAACTGTGGCTTAGACAGGTAAAGAAACTTGGTCATTCACAAAACTAGTAATGTCTATACTGAGTGTAAAGGGTAGGATTTGAACCCAGGTCTTCCTGACTTTGAGTTCAGTAATCTATCCATTACTCCACTTCGCCTCACTGGAGGACCAGGGAATATTCTCTTCAATTTTTTTTTTAAATAAAAGGGCTACATTCTGTATCCATTAAACAGACTCATGGCATAAAGCCACATTAGTGTTCTTTTCCACTAAAACTTCATGGGAGGAAAAAACAAAACAAAACAAAACATTTGTTCTGGGATTTATTTCCTGATCTCTCTAAGGACATCTGTCCTGTGATCAGAAAATCATCTTATTTTAACCCAGTATTTCATTTAAAGGTTCCACATTTTATAGTCAACCTGTTTTCACCTGGAAGCATCAACATGGTTAAAATGTGAGAACCTGGGGAAGAAATCTATCAACTATGTTCCAAGCTGGGGAGGCTACTCCAGTGCTTTGCTTTAGAAGACTGCTTATTCCCTATGTACTGCCTCTGGAAGTATTACTGGAAAAGTCCCTGCCTGGTCATTTCATACCCCGTCCCACTCCCCCAGATACAGACACACATATATACACATACACACTTGTCCACATGTAACTGACCACTCACATTCCTCCCCTTGCTTCACCCTCAAGTCCTTAGCAATAGTCAAAGAAAATCTGCCTCCAGAAAACTCCCTGCCTTTTCCATAAATCTATGCACTCAAATGGCTTGACTTTCCAGCTCCGGCTTTCTGTCCACCATGATAATGAGAGAACAAGTCACTTATGGCTCTCTGAGGACAAGCCAGGCCCTATGCTGATGAGACTCACAGAGGGACTATGTTGCTGATGACTTCCCAGGTTCTGAATTCCGAAGCCCTCTCACTGATGCTCTTCTGAAATGTGGCGCCAATTTGGGGCCGTCAAGCTGAAGGAGTTAAACTCCAGGCTGTTCTGCGTATCTCTGGCTACTGTACTAGTGAGTGATTCAGTGAAGTGTGAAAATAGTACATCTTTAGACGCACAATCATCTCCAGCTTTGTACATGCTGAAATAGACCACAGATTTCAGCCCACAATTGAGAACAGATTTCAACCCCCCTCCCCCAACCTCCCAAGCATATGTGGGGGTGGAAGAGCATGCAGGAGGAGAAAGGGTGTGCAGAGCTGGAATGGAAGATGAGCCAGTGAAGAAACCATGATGGGAATTATGTCAAAAAGGCATCGACCTATAGAAGCGCCTCATTGCTGTCTGATTGGCAGAAGCAGGGTTCATTGCAAAGATGGGCTTTGTAAGTATGGTTTAAGGCTGAACAAGTCAGGGAAAAGCATGTATACATGCATGTATGTCAACTGATAGACATATATACATATACACACACATATATATATTTTCAAGTCCTCACTTTTAATAAGATGCTTTAGTGGCAGCTTAGCATAAATGGGTCTAATATTGCAAATTTAGCCACATAGCAAAAACACACAAACTCATTGCATGGTAAGATATGCAGAAACCAGCAGGGGGGCTTGTGGAAATTGTGTAATGATTTTTCACAGGCTGACAAACTTACTGCCCACTCTACATACAACCTGGGTACATATGTCCAGAAAAATACATTAGGTGGGCCTTACTATCCAGACTTTGGCTTGGTCTAGTTGGGTAGCAGAAGACAGATTTTCATAGAACTGCAGTCAAAGAGAAGCCTTCATCCTTTACTTGGTGGTCCCACTTTCCATGATCACCCGTCAAATTTAAATCTAGTAATACCTGCACAACAGCCAGACTCATGAGAAGAAACTACACCAGCATAACCCCAAAGCAGCAAGGGGAATACTTCTTCCTTCTACCCCCACCCCCATTCCTTCTAAGAAAAGAGTTCATAAAAGGCTCCAGTGAAGATTTATAGTTGAGAGATAGTCTTAACTGACAACACAAACATATTACGGCACCAAATCCGGCTACATCATCTTTCTGCCCCCTTCCCCCCAAGCCATATTATATGAGAAAGCCCAAACAGGAAAAGAGATGGTGGGGGTGGGGAGGAGCAAGGGTGGGTGTAGGGTGAAGAGTTCTGTTCAAGCTGTCAGGATCATGCAAGAGTTCTTCCCATCTTCTTCCAGTCTCATTCCAGCGGCCCTGTCACCCAACACGCTTTAGTCCAAAAGAAGATTCCTGGACTAGGGTAGCAGGAGGTCTGGCCATGTGTAACCAGTCTTCTGTCTCATCCTCACCTAACCCTCACTCTGTTAGTTCTGAAGTGCTCATCAGTCATTTGACTCATGCTGTTTTCAGCCCTTTACCAAAGATTTCCAGCTTCTGCTGGGAGCCCCAGAGGTAGGAGGTGAAGGTGGGCAGAAAGAGGCTAGGAAAAAAAAAAAATCATAAGCCCACACCTACCAACCAGACCAGCCTTGAGGAGATGATGAGGACCCATTTTTCCACCAGTCCTCTGTGCTCTCTAAGGTTCTCCCAGGCCCTATGCTCTTGCCTCCCTTCTTGTAGCCCCCTTTCCCACTCCCAATTCATAGGGGGCAAGGAAGTCAATGAGAAGGGCCTGCACCAATACTCAGATATATTTCTAGCAGAATGGTTCCTAAGTTAGCTACTTATGCTAAAGAATTGTGCTTGCTACTCAGTAGGCAGGTCCACGAAGTACCAACAAGGTTGCTTATCACATACTGCCCAAGTCACCCACAGCCTCCCACGTCTGGCCAGTTCTCTGAACCAAAAGAATAGTCAGGGAGGAAGATGTACCTTCCATTCTTTCATTTTCAGCAGCTCTGGTAGGGGCACAGGGGAGTCAGAGAACCTATTTCGGCTGTGTATGAGAGGGAGGGGGCACAATGCACTGGACATATAAGAAAAAAGGGGGCTATGCAAAGTACAAACACCTCTTCCCAACGGCATCCTCCCCCCATCACCCACTCTCCCTTCCCTCCATCCACCCACCAGCCAGAAGCCATCCTTCATCTGCTTGCCTTATTATCATATTTTCGTGTTCATACATTCTGCTGATCTGCAGTGTTGGGTTGGATAATGAAATCTAAATTGGACCCCTTCGATTTCCAATGGTTAAATATTTGTGCATCTAACTCTTGGGCTGCCATGCAACTTACAGGCGTTCTGGAGGGAGTCAGTCACACGGCAAACCACCCCACACTGCAGGGGCTTGTTCGGAAGCTTTCTTTGCCAGTGTACATTTGCAAAAGGCGTTTGCCCAGAATGCAGACAACCTGCATCGTTCTAGCGACTGGGGCTTTCGTGAGCAGAGCCTGATTTACGGCGGGCTCTGTCACCCATTCCCTCCCCCTCCTGCTGACCACTAGCCAGGTCTTTAAAACCAAAGCAAAGGGGGGCTTCCAAGGGACAAGAGAGCCATAAATTACCAGGCATTCACTTCCCCAATAAATAAGCAAAGGATCACTCACTGTATTTCAGACCGATCACGGCAACGTCCAGGTGCAAAATCCAAGAGGTTACGAGAAAGGGGGAAAAAAAAAAAAAAAAAAACAAAACACGATCTTGACACGCAAAAAAAAGAAAAGAAAAAAAATGAAAAAATCCAACTGCAATTTTCCATCAATTTTAGTCAACACAGGCAAAGCTCCAACCCTGCCCTGCTGATTTCTCTCCCCCGATCAATGCCTCATTCTGGCACGGTCAACTTTTCTTCTCCGAAATTTCTTTGCAGATGTATTATTTATCTCTTCTCTTCTCGTGGAGAAAAAATTAAAATGAAAGAAAAATAAAGCCAAACCAGCTCTGCACAGCAGGTCTTTACTTTTCAAAAAAAACCCCAAAAGCCAAAAAAACCCCAAACTTTTCGTTCCAAGATTCCTCCTTTCTTGCTTGCCATTTCTTTAACGAAAATAGTTTTCCTTTCCGGATCCTCTGTTCTCCATTTGCATTGACCCCCCCTTCTGTGTTCCCCCTTCTGTGTGTGGGGCCGGGGTGCTTACTGTTTGTTTTCTATTTAGATAGAACAACGCGATCTCCCTCTGGTCTGAGGTTGGTCGGTTTCATCTTAGAATGTTCGCGCTCTCTCTCCTCTCTCCCCCTCTGTACGTATGTATGGATATATACATTGATTTGTTAAGATCCAGGTCTCACAGGACAATCTTGTTTCTTCCTTCTCCTCTCCTGCACGTTCAGTTTCTCCAGTACCTTGGGCTCCAGGATAGATCCGCGTCCCGCATCCTTCATTTTTGCAAGACACCCAACCGCCACCGCCAGCCAAAAGTCTTCCTTTTACATCGTCGTTTCCTTCCTCTCCCTGCCTCTTCCCCCCCCGCAATTTTTTTAAAAAGAGATCAACTCCCCCTACTCCCACTGAACCCCCTCCCGGCCTGCCCCCTTTCCAAAGATCTGATTAGATTTCCAATCACAACCCAGTGCGCAATTGGATTTCTGATTTCAGCTACCCGGCTATCCACCTTCTTCCCTTCTCCACTCCAAACTCCCGGTTAGATCCTGTCGCTTTCCCTCCACCTCCTCTGCAATTTCATAATCTCACGTTAAATGGAGTGCAGGGGGTGGGGGTAGGGGTGGGGGTGGGGGTGGGGGCGGAGGTAGTGGAGGAAAATTTCAAGGCTCCCATCAGCTGTCAAGAAACCCAGCCCTCCCCCACCACCACTTTTTCCTCCTCCCCCCTGAGGCTGGTGGCGGCTTTTCCTTTCTCTGTCCCCGCCCCCACCACCCACCCCCGTCTACCCCCTATACACACAGACACACACACACACACACACGCACACGCACAGTCACAAACACGCACACTTTCCCAATCGGCCAGATGTTCCCGAACTCCCCCGATCTGGTCCCGGATCAAGGCGGCGGGGATGCGTGAGAGGGCCTGGCTGGTGCGGCCGGGGCAAGCCCCCAGGTCCCCTTCTTCTTCATTTTGCCTTGCTCTCCATCTTTCGTCCAGCTGTAATAAAAATCCGGCGGCGCCGAGGTGAAGGAACTTCGCTTACTGCCTTTATTTAAAACAGCGAAAAGGGAGGTGGGGGGAGGATGGGGGTGGAAATGGGAGAGCAGGCTGAGGATGGAGGTGGCAGGGCCGATAGAATGAGCCCCTCCAAAAAACGCACTAGTCCCTGGCTCCTGGGCTCCCTCTCGGATGCAACTGCAGCTTTGATCTCGTCTCCAGCTGCGGCTGGCCCATTTCTGTAGAGCTACAAGTTGCTTCTTCTCCACCCAGGGACAGGGGCTCCAGGCTCCTTCCCCCTCTGAGCGGACCTTTTCCCGGCGCCCGGGAGGGTGCTCTGCTCGGTCCTTCGCGCCATCTCACCAGTGCTTGGCAGAAACCTTTCCTCCCGTCTTCCCAGACATCCGCTCCCGTTTGAACTCTTCTCGTCCCCCGCCGCTCTCCCTCCTCCCTTTTCCCTTATAAATAAATAAAGAATAGGAATCCAAATTCCTTGTGAGACTAGGCTTGCGCCCTCCAGATGGGGAAGGTCCCAGCTATCTTAGGGCACGCATCGTACTCTCACTTTTCATCCTCTTCTCTCCTCTGCCCCTCTTTTTTTTTCCCCTCTCTCTCTTTTTCTCTCTCTGTTCCCCCCCTTTCCCCCCTCTCCCCTTCTTTTCTTGTGATCAGTGAAATACAATTACCCAATTACCTCCCATCATCTTAGCACTGATTGGACAATTGCATTAACACTTGATGTCAGGGAAAAAGGGGATTGGAGCTTTTTTGATGGGGCACTGCTGCCACCTGGAGGGCCCACTGCAAAGAGTCGGAGGACCAACAACCCCCAAGTATAAAGAATCGTTGGGGAAAAATAAAATAAAATGAAAAATCTCTGGCTAGGAAGAGGGATTACAAATAATTTTCTTTTTTAAAAAAATGCATGCATCAGTCAGGGAAGGGTAGCATAAGGTTTAGTGGAAGTTGAGGGCGGGGATGGAGTAGGGGAAGGTTTTTCTGATGCATTCCTAAAATACAAACGAGGAAAACAGGACAGATCCCAGCAAGATGCAAAGCCAATCTCTGGACACCCTGACTTTGAGGATGCCCTGCAAGCTGAGACATCTCTCTCTTTCTCTCCCCCTTCACCGAGCTGTGCAGCTATGAGTCAGTAGCATCACCTTGGACGAGCAGAAGGGAAAGAAGTCTGCCCGATTCAAGGGTAACGGGCAAGCCGTGGTAGGGCAAACTCACTAGGAGAAAGCAACTGTAAAGTCAAGATAGGATCCTTCAGCCTGTGGAGTGTTGCAGTAAATTGCTCTGTTCAGTTTGTACAAGACATTCCGGACAGTTTGACAACTCAATTTCAACATCGCATCCTTGTGGATGTATGCATTTCTGTCACATCATATTAGGGGAGAGAGTGCCTCTTTTCAGCTCCATTCTGGCTGGGGAGGGGTGGGGGGAAAGTGAGAGAAGGATGGAAATTGGGGCTGGAGGGACGTGCCATTAAAAATCTATTAATCCCTCATTTTCTTCCATCTCTTTCCCTGACACAAAATTATTTTCAAAGAAAGGAATCTTTAATTATATATTTAAGGCCATTCATAGAGTAGTTCAGGGATGTGAATTATGAGTAAAGTGTGTAATACAGTATCAATGACATAGTAATTATAGATTTTGGTAGACTCTCCTTAAATATAGATATCTACCAGTATATCTTAAGGAAAAAGAAAGTTAGAATAGGAAATTTACTTAAAATATTAGCTCACTGAATTTTCTCTCTAGATCTTTCTAAACTGAAAACTTCCTAATACATGAATAGTAAACACTTGCTCTTTGAAAGTTAGAGAATATTACATCTCACTTGGCTATAATCTGAATAGCAAATTTAAGTGTCTGCAGGGGGAAAATCATGTCTTTGGATATGAGGTATGATTTATTAGACATTCCCTTAAGTCTGGGCAGCTATGGTACGTATCACCACGAATTATATCAGTATGAGAATGTGATATTTTCTCAGTGTCAAAAGAAATCAAGGAAGTTCCTTCCCTTCACCTCCTCCTTCCCTCTCTCCCCTTGTAATGGGTGGGCACCCAGGATAGATTTATGGGAAAATATAGATTAGAGTCGCACACAATGGCCAAGCAAAGGATGTTTATTGTCTGCCTCACTGGAAGGAAAACCAACATTTGATGAGATCACAGATTCTGGTATTGGAATAATAGGAATGAATTAGGTGAGGGGCGATTGAGTTGTTTTTGTTTCTCATTGAATAAAGCATTGTGACAGGATCAGAGTTTTTAGAGGTGAAAGGGATCTCAGGGGATATCTAATCCCCTCATTTGATAAATGAAGAAATTGAGGCCCCTAAAGATTGAGATTTCCTCATGTTCATATGAAAAGGAAATGACAGAGACGATACTTTAATTTGATCAGGCGTACTTTCAAAGAACAGAGAACAGCAGTTAACCAAAACTTTAATTTGGTTACAAAAACTCTTTTTTTTGGAGGGCAATTGGGGTTAAGTGACTTGCCCAAAGTCACAGGGCTAGTAAGTGTGTCAAGTATCTGAGGCCATATTTGAACTCAGGTCCTCCTGACTCCAGGGTGGGTGCTCTGGTCACTGCGCCACCTAGCCGCACCCAAAACTCTTTACTTTTAAAGAAATCTCAATTATAGTTTCCAACTAATAATCCATAGAAGTGTAGCTTCACTAATGTCTCAAAATAGCTTCAAAGAAAGTTAATATAAACTGTTCTGAAGTAAATTGGATACCATTTGAAATGGAAAACTTTTTTTTTTTTTAGGCATTCTTATGGCATGGATAAGGGGGGATAAGCAATTATATAGTACCTACTATGTAGTAGGCACTGTGCTAATTACTTTAAAAATATTATCTCATTTGGATCATCACACCAACTCTGCAAGATACGTCCTATTATTATGCCCATTTTGAGGCCTCAGCTGAGGAAACTGAGGCCAACAAAGTTAAGTCACTTGCCCACAGACTTAAAGCTCTATCTAGTGAGTCAGAAAGTCCAATGATTCTCTTAGACATCTTTGCTACCTTTTCAGAATGAATGAATCTACCAAAAAAAACAAAAAGTAGGGAATGTGGGGCAGAGGGAGAGGGGGAAGACTGGCTAGCAAAAGGAAAAGAGAAAGGTCCTGTTCAAGGTATTTACCACCTCTTCATGTTACCAATTAGCTCACACATTGACTTTAGCATTTTAGTTTCTTTACCTGTAGAAATAGGATCTTATTATCCTGGAAATCGGATAATAAAGGAAAAGACACGGACTAGAGCTCAGGGAATTCACAATCTGGCCTTAGTTCTACAATGGAAACACTCACTGGGAGACAGTGAGCAAATTGCTTTATCTCTCTCAATTGAAATGTCCTCATCTGTAAAAACAAGGAACTAATCAATAGTTCTTAATTCCTGGTCTGAGATGTTTTCTCTTTTTTTTTCTTTTTTCTTTTGATGACTGTATTTCAATATAATCGGCTTCCCTTGTAATCCCATGTATCTCTCTCAGCTCCAATACTGCTCTATGTGCTAAAATTCCTTTTACCTCTAGTAAAACATGCTCTGGGTTCTAAATTCCTTTCTAGTTCTGACATCTGTTGTCTCCGATGGACAATCCTTTCTAGCTCTGAGAGTCTGTTATACTTTATATAAGTCCACCCAGCGCAGGCAGTGTCTGAGGGTTCATGAGATGGAAAGTGCTTAATGGTGAACGGTGAGGGAAAGAGTGGGCAATGGACTAGATAAGGCTTGGGGAACCTGCGCCCTCCGAGGCCACAGCCAGGTTGGTTTGCCTTCCAGTGAGGCAGACAACAAACATGCTTTGCTCGGCCATTCTGTGCAAATCTAATCCACGTTCTTCCATAAATGCATTGTGGGTGTCTACCCAATAAAAGAGGGCAGAGAGGAAGGCAGTGTCCTTGATTTCTGCTGACACTGAGAAATCCCCTTAATAAGAGGATTTGTTCTGTGATATTTGGATTCACTCAAAGGGCCACACTTGAGGACCTAGAGGGCCACAGGTAGCCTCCAGACCACAGGTTCCCCACCCCTAGACTAGGTCATGGGAGATGGAAGAAGGGCAGTTTGCAGACATTCTCCCATGCTGAAGAGGTTGGGGAGTGGAATTGAAAATATCACTGTATTATCCTATCTCAGGAAAATAAGACCTTCGGAGTAATTGATAATCATGTCAGCTCACATTGATTTACTACTTTAATGGTTCACAAAGCATTTTTCCTTATAGCCATCCTGCTGAGATAGGCAGGGAAAGTCTCTCTTATTATTCAAGTAGGGAAATAAGGCTGCAGTAAGTCAAATGACTGGCCTGATCTTCAAAGCAGAGTAAACAGTGCGCTAAATCTATTAAGGGAATTCTTATTATTATTAATTATAATATAAAAATGCACCTTTGATGCATCCTTTATACTGAGTTGATATTCCTACATTATTTTTCTAATTTAGAAAGAAACTTTTCATTTTTCATTAATGACTCTAAGTTAGTAATATTCTATTTCTAAATAAATTAAATAATTCTAGATAAACGAGAAAATTCCTAGCCTGCCTGGCATATGTCTTCTTAGTATCTTTTCTATCTATTTCATATTATTCTCTCTCTTCAACTCTCTTTTTCAGGCAAACTAGTCTGCTGGTGGTTCTTTGTACCTTACATTCTCACTGCTACCTGTGTGCCTTTGTGCAGTCCAGTCTCCATCTGTGAAACAAAATTCCTCCCCATCTTTGTGCTTTAGCAGCCATCTTCCTTCAAAGCAAAGCTCAGGTGCCACCATCTTCCCAAGACCTGTCCTGACTCTAATCCCTAGTTGGTGGTTTTCCTTATTTCTTTGAGTTATATGTGCTTTGTAGATTTTTAAAAATCTATTTATATATATATATACATATATATATAAATTTATAGATTTAAATCTATTTATATAATCTACATGTTGTACACCACTTCTCTCCATTCCCAGTAGAGTGTAAGATCCTTGAGGGCAGGGATTGCTTAATTTTGTTCTTGTACCCTTATCACACAGCGTGTGCATTCAGATCATCAATAACTCAGGATTCAATAGTTACTGACTACATTCTCAGCACTGGTCGTACAAAGACAAAAATGAAAATTTTGACTTTCTGCTACTTACCTTTAATCAAGGGAATCAATGAACCTATATATGAGGAAATACTAAATGCATACAAAGAATATACAAGAGACAAAAAAGAATTTCTGGAGGGTTAGTGGGACAGCTTAATAATAATAGTTTGTTAATAATACTACCTGATATTTCTATAGTACTTTCAGTTTTGCTAAATAATTTACACATATTGTTTCAACTGATCCTCATAACAACCTTTGTGGGGAGGAGCTAGAATTATCTTCATTTTGCAGATGAGGAAACTGAGGCAGGCAGAGATTATATTACTTGCCCTGCATCTCACAGCTAGTATGTCTCTTAGGCGCAATTGAACACAGGTCTTCCTAAGTCCAGGCCCAGTGCCCCTAGCTACCTTTCTTGTTAGCTGATTGATGTAGGAGGCATGCCTGGAGCTGAACTTGGAAGGAAATTAGGTATTTTAAAAGGTCAAGTGATACGTAAATAAGAACTTTCCAAGAATGGGGACCAGTTTGTTAGAAGGCATTGAGAAAGGAAATGGATTTTTTTTTTTAATGTAGAATAGCAGCAGGCCCATTTGCCTAGAAGGTAGAATGTGTAAAGAAGATCAATTTGTAATAAGCTTGGAAATCCAAGCAGGAGCCAAATTATGAAGGGTTTGGAATGCCAAACAGAGGAGTCAGCCTTTTATCTTCAAGGCATTAGGGAGTAGCTGGGAAGTTTTAAGGAGGGGATGGATGGGTGGGGGCACCTGCAGAAGCTTCAGAAACATCACCCGAGCAGCCTTGTGGATGGGGGATTGGGAAAGGGAAGGACTAAAGGTAGGGAGACCAAGAAGGAGGTTATTTTAACATCCTGGATGAGAGGTGATGGGGGAAGGTGAGAAGCAGAACAAAAGCAGTGACCTTGTGAGTACTGAAAAAGGGATAGATATGAGAGAGTCCGGGAAGGGTGAACTGAAAAGAGTCGGTAGCTTGGGGATGAAGGAGAGTGAAGAATTTTCCCTATGCATATATGCAGACTACTTTAAAGTTTTCAGCTGACTTCATATTTTATCTTATTTGATTCTCACAAAAGCTCTATGAGGTAGCTGTTTTCATGAGGAAACTGAGGCAGACAAAAGTTAAACAACTTGACCAGCATGTCTCTTAGGCACAATCTAACCTCAGGTCTTTCTAACTCCAGGCCCAGGGGCACCTAGCTACCTTTCTTGTTTGCTGACAGGGTTACATAGACAATAAATACCTAAAGCAGGATTTGAATTCAGGTCCTCTTGACTCTCAAGTCTAGCAATTTACCCACTGAGTCATCTAGTTTGTTTGAATGTAATAGGTGTGGAGTTAATGTGCCTGATATTCACATAATGTTTTTTAGACTATCAATTACTTGTTATACGTTATGTCACGGGAGCCTCTTAGTCACTCTGAGTTGTATGGATATGACT
>CM053592.1:175308271-175351866 GCA_028646515.1 Pseudochirops corinnae
TGGCGCCACAGGCTCCACGTGACCACATTCAGCCTATTAGGGAACAGAGTATACTTTCAAATATCCAAGGGTCCTCAAAGTCACGTAGCCACATTAGCAAAGGGCCTAGGGGCAGGGAAGATCTTTAGATTCCCATAACATAGCTTTGCGAAGAAAACCCCATTCACAATATGGTTCCTGGAATCACAAAGAATCAGATAGGACTGAATGACTGAACACTTATAACAATGACAATCCTTGCTAGGGGCTGGGGTTACAAAGAAAAAGGAAATGATTCCTGCCCCCCAGGTACTTACATTATACTCAGAGAATAAAACATGTGCAAAGATCATTAAATACAAAGTATATGAGAAGTTCTTTTGAGAGTGGGAGCAGAGAGCATTCTAGACCGCTCATTGCAAAGACGCTGAGGCTGGATATGGACACTCTTGTACCGGGAACCATTGGCAAACCACCTTGATTGGAACATAAAGGGAAGTTATTTGAAATAAGAGTGGAAGGAAAAGGATTTGGAATGCTGAGCATTTTAAAGGTCATCCTATTGACCTTAAGGATTCATGGAAAATAATGGATTTAGGAAATGGTTGAATCTGTGTTATAGGAATGTCATTTTTTTTTTTGGCAAGGCAATCAGGGTTAAGTGACTTGCCCACGCAGCTATTTTCACATAGCTATTAAGTGTCAGGTGTCTGAGGTTGGATTTGAACTCAGGTCCTCCTGATTCCAGGGCTGGTACTCTATCCAATGTACCTAGGAATTTCAATTTTGAAGTTGTCTGGAATATAGCACTGGAGAAGAGATAAGAGGTAGGTTCATTAGGATGCTGTTGCGACAGTTCAGGAGAAAAGGGATGAAGTCTGAAACCAGGGTAGAGGCTGTGTGAGTGGAAAGTAGGGGACAGATACAACACAGGTTATGGAAGTAGACTGACAAGAATCGCCAACTAATTTTATGTGAGGAGTTGAATGAGGGCAAAGACTCAAGGATGTCTTTAAGGTTGTGTACCTGGATAACTGGGAAGATTGTGGGAACTTTGGCTGAAACAGGAGAAACTGGATTTGGTATTAGATGAAGTAGACTGAAATATCAGCTTGACCACTGGATTTGTATAGGAAAGTAGGCAACTTATTTTGTTTCATAGGGCCTTGGTTTCTCATCTTTAAAAGATGAGGTTGGGCTAGATGATCTCTGAACTTCCTTCTTGTTTTAATATGTCATGATCTTTTGAAAATGTAACATTTTTATTTCTAGAATGTCTCAGAAAATACTATTTTGTTGTATGTCCTTGAACTAATTGTTTGATCTTTCTGAGTCTGTTTCTAGATTTGGACAAAATTTAAGTACATTCTGACAATCCATCTCCACTATAATGCAGTAGGAATAATGAGAGAGAGAGAAAGAGAGAGAGAGAGAGAGAGAGAGAGAGAGAGAGAGAGAGAGATGGAGAGAGAGACGGAGAGAGAGACAGAGACAGAGATAGAGACAGAGAGAGAGAGACAGAGAGAGGAAGAGAGGGAGAGAGAGGAAGGGAGGGAGAGAGAGGAGAGAGGTAGAGAGAGAGAGAGGAAGGGAGAGAGACAGAGAGAGAGAGATGGAGAGAGAGGAAGGGAGGGAGAGAGAGAGGAGAGAGAGAGACAAAGAAAGAAAGAAAGAAAGAAAGAAAGAAAGAAAGAAAGAAAGATAGATTCTGGGGATGGAGAGTCTGTGTCCTTAGGTCACTTAACCTTTCTGTGCCTCAGTTTCTTCATTTATATAATGGGAGCAATAATAGCACCTACTTTTTGAGGTTGTTGTGAAGGTCAAATGAGTTAACACATAAAGTACTTTGAAAAATTTTTAAGTACCATATAAATGCAATTTATTATTATTATTTTAGTAGTGGTATCATCATCATTCAGAAAATCCCAATAGTGCAAAGGGAGAAGTTAAGCAGTGTGTGTGTGTGTGTGTGTGTGTGTGTGTGTGTGTGTGTGTAGTGTATGTATGTATATATATATATATATGGATGGATATGTACATGTGTACACACATATATGCATATGTGTATATGTGTGTGTATTATGAGGTTGTATCTACACCTGCTAAATGTGGTGTGAGAACTCAGATAATCCCAAATACAGGTCTGAAATCATTTTTGTAAGAAATATTCAGATAATTGAGGGGAAAGTGCTGTTCAGGGAGTGGGGGAGTTAGCACATGAATTGTCTGTATAATTTACCTTTGTTCTCCACTTTTCTTTACACAGAATGTGTAGAAACAAACGAAATAAGTTATAATTTGAATACCACTTGACATATGGATAGGTTTTAAGTGGTTATTAAGTGCTTTTCATATACCATGCCATGTTTGATCTTCGAAACACTCTGTGAAGGAGGCAGATAAGCCAGGCATTGTTTTCTTCACTTTAATGATGAGAATTCTTAGACTTTGATAAATCAGTGACCTGACCAGAGACACCCTTGTGAGCGAGAGGAGACAGGACTCTTCCCTAATTTTTTTGATCGAGTTAACTCCTTTTCCTCTCTCTAGTTGTCCCAAAAACTACTGCATCGTTTGTGGAATGAATGAATCAACATTCTACTCTTCTGGTTGATACATATTAAATGAAAGAGAAAGGTATACAGGAAACTCTCATTCGTGTTTCATTAATCTAGAAGGAAGGTAGCAGAGAAACTATGCTGTGGTGGTGGTGGTGGTGTGTGTGTGTGTGTGTGTGTGTGTGTGTGTGTGTGTGTATGTGTGTGTGTGCGTGTGTGTGTGTGTGTGTGTGTGAATGTGATAAGGTGAAAGCCTATAAAGTCACCAATAAACCATGCCATTGGGAATTCCTAGCATCAACCTGAGAAAATAAAGTCATTGGCATGGGGTAGGGATAGCACACTGATACTGGGGACAGCTAGGTGGTACAGAGAATAGAACATAGCGACTGGAATCAGGAAGACCTGAGTTCAAATGTAGCCTCAAACACTTACTAGCTGCCTGACTCTAGGCAAGTAATCAAACCTCTGTTTGCTTTAGTCTCCTTATCATAAAATGGGGATAATAACATCATAGGCCAGCTAGGTGGCGCCATAGTGCACAGAGTGCCAGGCCTGAAGTCAGTATGACTCATCTTCCTGATTTCAAATCTATCCTGAGACACTTATTAGCTGTGTGACCCTGGTCAAGTCACTTAACCTTGTTTGACTCAGTTTCCTCATCTGTCAAATGAGCTGGAAAAGGAAATGGCAAACTACTCCAGTATCTTTGCTATGAAAACCCCAAATGGAATAAAAGGAAAAAAAAAAAAAAAAAGAAATTGGACATGACTCAAAAACCCCAACCACCTCCCAGGGTTGTTTTAAGGATCAAAAGAGACAATAATTGTAAAGTGCTTAGCACAGTGGATGCCGTGGAGTAAGCCCTATACAAATGTTAGGTATTACTATGAGAGATTGGTTTATTCCATGAACACTTTAACACCCACTCTCCAGCCTGAGAGCAAGTACCGAAGGGACAGACAAGTCACAGGGTGGTTACATTCTGAGAAGTCAGGTAATTAGGCAACAGCATTCTTTCCTATGTGCCAGGAACTGTGCAGAGTGATGGGGGACCCAAGAAGACTACAGCTGGGATAGAAAGGGATGGGAAGAGATCAGAAACCCGGGGCCCCTGGAGCTTTCCCGGGCCTTGCCAGCTGGTCATCATGGCCCACCTTGGACCTCATGCTGTACTCTGTCTTCATACTCTCTAATGGATCTTATATTCAGAGATAGAAGGGAACTTCCAGGTCTTCTAGTCCAAGCCCCTCTTTTTAGAGTTGAGGAAACCGAGTCCTGGAGAGCCTAAGTGAAGTGGCCCAGGATGTAGGTATGTGTGTAAACATGCATACACAGACCCATGTGCATGCATATACACACATATATGCCTATACATGCATACATGCATATGTTAGGAGAGCTGGGATTTGAACCCACACACTAGTAATCCAAGCAATGGCTCTTCCTTCTGCCCCGCTTATTTCAATATATCAAAGATCTGTGATTTCCTTAGTGTAAAGCCTTCCTCTGGTGGTGCCATCTCCTCTATGATGGGTGGGCCTCCCAGAATTGCAGAGTTAAAAAAAAGACCTTCAGGGCCATCCAGTCCAACTCATAGTAACCCCCTTCCCCCCAAAATTACTGAGCATCACCCAGCCTGCAGAGGGGGCCTCCAGCCTCTCTGGTCCAGGCAGCCCCTCACATTTTCATCACTCTTATTGTTAGAAAGTTTGTTTTGTTTGTTTTCTTTTCATTTCTTTCTTCTTCCCTAATATCAAGCCTAAATTTACTTCTCGGCAACTGCTACCCCTCTTTAGTTATGCCCTGTGGGACTGAACAAAATAGATTTTATCCCTCCTTTTTCCATGTAACAGCTTTTCAAATAGTGAAAGATAGTTATCACTTCCCATCTTTTCACCCCACCCCCTAGCTTTCTCATCTCCAAGACAAATACCCCCCATTCCTTCAAATAATCCTCATACAGAATAGACTCTAGCCATTTACCATTCTGATTGACCATCTCTGTATGTTCTTTTGAATGCCTTCAATTTTAAAAATCTATTTATTTTATTTTTAAATTAATATTTTTCACTTCACCAAAGTGCATTTTTTCTGCCATCCCTACCTCCCCCATTATTGAAAAAAAGAAAGGAAAAAAAAAACCTTCAACAAGTTTGTCAAATCTATAATATAAATACAAAATAACAACTAAAACAAATTCCCACATTGCCCGTGTCTGAAAAATGTATGAATCACTCTGCACCTTGAATCCATGACTCGTCTGGCAGGAGGCGGGCAGCAGGCTTCATCACTGTTCTCAACGCCCTTCTTAAGGGCTGATCTGATTCGTAAGATGCTGAAATACCGAGCCAATCACAGGATCACGGTAATCATAGGATTGTTGTGGGGATCAAATGAGATAATATGTGTAATTCGGAAGCTTTAGAGCAACATATAAAATTGTAAATCCTAGCTAGGGATCATGGAATCACGGTAATCACAGGATTGCTGTGGGAGTCAAATTGGGATAATATGTATATTTCATACGTTTAAAGCACCATGTGCATGACAGCTGTTCTAATTATTCAAAACCAGCCCTAGCCTTTAGTGGATACCTATATGCCCTTGGCAAGTTACCTACCTTCTTTCTTTTACCTTTCTTTGGGTGATTAGCACAATGCTTGACACATAGTAGGCACTTAAATGTCTATTGACTGCTGAGCTAAATGATCTCTAAAGTTCCTTCTGTCTCTGGAATCAAACAATTCAATGATGTTATCAGCCAATATTTCACTTCTGGCTCTTCCTTGTTGAAAAATGTCATCATTTATTTGTCCTGGAAATGTGTAGATCAATAGTGTTCCCCTACATCTCTTACTCTAAGCAGCTTATGTCTTTTTCATTGATCTGTAGTATTCAGAGTAACTTTTAATAAAAAAAAGGGGGGGGAGTATTCCTTCCTACTATGCACATCATGTAACACCATTACCAAAGATAAATTGTGTGCAAAAAAAGATGATCTCTAAGCGATGCATAACTGGGAAAGGGGCTAGGCTGATCATGCAGAGAGAGCAAGGGACGACAGATGGACAGTACATAGGCTGCACTGTCACCTACATAATGTTGAGAGGCCTCAGCATGTTGGATGGATCCTTTTGGAGGATTTAGGGGAACACATGAGCAAGTGTTACATCAGTTAAAAAAAATGAGGAGTGGGAAAAGGGGGAGGTTTGGTTCTACACCACAGCAGGAAGCAATCATATCATTGAAATCAAAGATTTGCTGAAGTGGTTGTCTGTCTGTCTGTATATATGGATGGATATGTAGTCTGGACATGATATTTCAGTAGTGTGGTGAAGGCCTTGTTTAAAAATTCCCTTAACAGGTATAGATTGCCAGTGCATCTGTGACTTACAAGATTAGACAATCCAGTCACCTAGAGACACATTGATGTTTTAAATTACTTGTCCAGGGTCATACTTCCAGTATATGTCAAAGGCAGAACTTGAGCTGAAGATTTCCTGAATTCAAGACACTCTTATATTGATGTTACCATGGCATGTCTCTCTCTCTCTCTCTCTCTGTATGTATGTACGTGTAAATATATATATATTTACACACACCCACACATATACATATATAGATATATTGATGATCAAATGCTAACTTGGAAAGCATAGACCAGTCTTGTACTGATGGATGAATGGATACATGGTCAGAACATGATAATGCATTGGTTTGGTGAACTCCCTGTTTGAAAATTCCTTCAACTGTTGCAGATAGCCAATTTACCTGTAACTTAAAGAGTTAGACAGTTCAATCATTTGGAGACATATTGAAGTAAAGTGACTTGTTCAGGGTGACTAGAGGTAAGAATTGAGTGGAAATCAGAACCAAGATGAGACACAATGAATTAAGCAAGCCAGGAGAACCTAAGCAGTCTAGGCACAGAAGAAAAACAAATAAGAATTACACATCCTTTCCCAAGCTCTAAACAGGGCTGCTCCTTCACATCTATACTGGTTACATTCACCCATATTGCTCTTCCTGTCAAAATGTAAGACATACACAGCAGCATTCTGAAGGAAATATTTGTTTTCCCTGGAGAACTGGATCTTCCATAAAGGCATTCCCTCCAATTTATATTTAGCCCTTTGAGAAACTGACAAGCATCAGCTGGGGTTCCTTGGATACGCTTGCTCCCCAGACTAGAAATGCCTACCTACTCTGACCCCAAATTCCAACCTAATTCTTTATGGAACCTTTCCAAATATCAGCCTGTCTGCAAAACCTCTAATAACTGAAATGTCAGCCATCCAGACCCTACAAACATTTTGTTGTTGCTCAGTCATGTCTAACTAACTCCTCGTGTCCCCATGGACCATAGGATGCCAGGACCATCTTTTCTCTACAATCTCCCAAAGTCTGTCCAAGCTTCTGTTTGTTGCTTCTATGACGCTATCTATCCATCTTAATCTCTGTTCTTCCTTTCTCTTCTTGCCATCAATCTTTCTCCAAATTGGGGGCTTTTTTCCAATGAATACTGTTTTCTTATTATGTAGCCAAAGTATTGAAGCTTCAGTATTTGACCTTCTAGTGAATAGTCTGAATTAATTCCTTTAAATATTGACTGATTTGAACTCCTTGCTGCCCAAGGGACCCCATAAACATGCCCCTTTGGAATGGCTATTTTCTCATGCAATGTTGGGATATAGCATATAGGTATCTGTGGGGAAGCATGTATATCTTTTTGTCAATCTGAATCTGCTCATCTTCTCACACTTGAAGATGTTCCAATCTTCTGGACTTTTTTATATCCTGCTTCCACCAGAGAGTGGGGGGAGTACCCGATGAATTCTGGAACAAGACAAAGACCATGAAAACACTGATGTATGCCTTCTCTGGTGGGCTCTAAGACCATGTAGAAAGTTAGCTACAATCTATCTAACTTCTCAGGCACTCTCCTAGAAAGTGTTCAAATTAGCACCTATTCTATGGCAGGCACTGTGCTAAACTCTTGGGAGATATTAATGTTGATCAACTTTCCTTTACAGGAATTGTATTTTTTTTCTTTTTCTATAGTCACTGTGTGTATATTTCTATGTGTACATGCACACACATGTGGTTGTGTATTTTATATAGAAGAGGGCAAATCCATGGGCTCACATAGAATCTGATTAACTTAAGTGTTTCTTTGCGACTATGGTAGAATCAGGTATGTGATCCCTAGACTCCATAGGCCTTATTCACTGGGACCAGATCTGCAATCACTTAAGCAATAAGCATATATTAAGTACTGGGGTTAGGCTCTCTTTTAGGATCTGGGAGTATAAAGAAAATGAAATGGAGCCTGGCCTCAAGGACCTTGAGGGGAGAGAACTGAAAAAAAAATCTACAAAATGAAAGTAAGGCAAGTCAGTTGGGGTAAGGCCATATCACCTGGACTATCAGGAAAGACTTAATTTAGAAGGTGACTCCTGAGCAGAGTTTTGAAGGAAATAAGGTTTTCCAAAATGTAGGGGGAAGGTAGGAATGCATTCTTCATATGTGGTATGGCAAGTTCAAAGGCTTAGAGATGGGAGATAAGAGATCCTGGGTGAGGAACAGCAAGTCCATTTGGCTGAGTATAGAGTGTGGAAAGAACAATGATTCTCAATAAGGTTGAAGAGAATCATGAGGGCCAGGTGTGAGTGGCTTTTGGCTCCTGGCCATCTTAAGAAGATTCAAGAGATCAAATTAGTATAATCTTCCAGGCCCAACAAATTCGGCAGCATTTATTTGCTTTAACATATCTGAGAAATATTTTCATCAGATATTTCTCTGCAAGACCTAATAGGGACTCATCCTCTAGTTCACCTTGTGTTGAGGGCTAAACAATGCTTTGTTTTTATTTGTCTCATTTTTGAATTGAATGAGTTTATTTTGTAGGTGAAGTTTCCCACATAATAGGCTTCTCCCTATTTTAATATTAAAATGCAAGTCAAAAATGGGCACTGAATCTATCTACAAATACAGATTTTTGCTTCTTACACGAATCTGGTCCAGTATCCCCAGACTTTTCTTGGGACAACCTATTACTCTGCCCTTCTAAGCACTTTTCCTACACCTTAACAAGATATCTCTTTTTCTGATAATTGGTGACAAAGAAACTTCATTTGAACTTCAGAAAAGCCGTAGCCAAATTTTCTCAGGATGCAGAACCTCAGTAGGTAGCAAGGCCTCATATGAAACCAGTGTATTCACATAACAGAGTGCAGTAAGCGTTTCCCTCTCAATTTAAATAGTTTTGTTTTCATATATTTATGAGTCCAAGGGTCAGAAGGGATCTCAGGGATCTCAGGCTGTCTAGTAAACCCCTACCTGGCTTCAGGAACTCTCAGACTGTCCAGTAAACGCCTACCTGGCTTCAGGAACTGTCATACTGTCCAGTAAACCCCTATCTGGCTTCAGGAACTGTTATACTGTCCAGTAAACTCCTACCTGGCTTCAGGAACTGTCAGATTGTCCACTCCTAGCTCATCTAAACAGAGTCCTCAAAAAGAACTACTGGCTTAAAAACAACAAAAATGGAGCCATATTACTATAGATTTAGAATAGGAAGGGACTTGACATGTCCTCTATACCAACCTGCTCATTTGACAGATGCATAATCTGAGGCTTTGAGAGGTGAAATGTTTGGGCTAAGGATACATAAGGGATAGAGTGAGATTTGGAACCTGGTACCTCTGACTCCACATTCAGCAATCTGGCCACCACACCACGTTCTTCTTCTAGCCTTTAGCTTGCAAGGTTTCCTTCAGGACCAGGACCATTCCACATTCGTGCTGCTTACCAGCTCCAAACATTGTTTTAAATTTATTTTTTAAGAAAAGGAGAAATCTTCAAGCAAATTTAGGTTTAAAGGGTTTCTACTAGGGCTTGATTTTATTACATGGTGCGTTCTCCTTGCCAGAAACCCAACAAATAACTTCACAGTGTCGAAATAAATTCCCTATCAAGTCTCTGTTTAAGTCATTTCTTCTTGGCTAAGAGATCCCGTCTTTCTGCTTGGATATTTTTTCTTCTTTCTTTTCATTTAGCTGTCTGACACATGTTAAGAGGATGATATTTATCAGTGTTCTGAGAAGTTTGGAAGAGGATGAAAGTAAGCAAAAAAAATGTGTTTTTGTGTATATGTGTTTTGTGTGTGTGTGTGTGTGTGTCTTTATATTTTTAGGATGAGCAGGGAGTAAGAATCATTTATTTTGTCTGTTGCAACCTAATCTGGACAAATGATTATATAATTACCTTAAATTTCTCTGGGTGGTGAAATGGGTAAAGTACTAAGCCTCAAATCAGGAAGACCTGAGTTCGAATCCTGTCCCAGACACTTATTAGTGGTGTGAGCCTTGGAAAGTTACTTAACCTCTGCTTGCCTCAGTTGTTCCAACTGTAAAAATGGGGATAATAAGAGGACTGTACAAATATTGTCTGATTTGATTCTCACGACGACCCTGGGAGGTAGTTACTATTATTATGTGCATTAACAGCTGACGGGATGCAGGCAGAGAGTTTCTTACTGCCCAGGGTCACACAGGGAGCAAGTATTTAAGGTCATTTTCGAATATAGGTTTTTCTCACTCCTGGACCACATTACCCATTGTGATAATTGGCTGCTTCTATAACACTCTACATCTGATCAACCAAATATTTAAAAAAATAGGTTTTTCTCACTCCTGGACCACGTTACCCATTGTGCTAATTAGCTGCTTCTATAATACTCTATCTACATCTGATCAACACAATATTTAAAAAAAAATCAAATGAATAAACAAAAGAAACCCACATGTTTTAAGTGTCTACTATATACAAAGTCTTGTCTTAAGCTAGGAATAAAAAGCACAAACCTTACCTGAAATCTAATCATGTTATCACTCAAAAAGACCACAAGGTGGCACCCTAGTGCAGAGAGCCCTGGACCTGGAGTTAGGAAAACCAAGTTCAAATCTGACTTCAGATACTTAGTAGCTGTGTGACCCCAGGAGAGTCTCTTAACTACAATTTCCCTGTTTTCTAAACCGTAAAATCTGTATAACAACGGCACCTACTTCCTAGGGTTGCAGTCAGGATCAAATGAGGTAATATTGGTAAAGCACTTGGCAAAGTACCTAATAGGTGCTTAATGCATATTCCCTATTCTGTCCCTTTCAGCAGAACTTTCATCATATTCACATGGTGATTTAAGGTTTGCAGAGTATTTTCTGTGTACTACAACCCTTGGTTCTTTTAACAGCCTCTTGGAGTCCACAGTACTATTCTCTCCATCTTACAAATGAAGGTGTAGCCTGAGAGAGGAACAGTGTATTGCTCAGATCAATGTCCCAGCAAGGATTTGAAAATCTCTCATTAGAGGATTAAAGTTACCCTCCCTAGGGGACAGTCAGTTCCCATGAACTAAGTAAGCCTTGAACAGAGTTATAGATTCTTCTATCTTGTAAGAAGTGAGATGTTTCATTGCTATAATGACCACAGTCATTTGATGATCAGATTTAGAACTAGTAGGGAATTTGGAGATTATTAAGAGTGATCCCCTCCTCCCCCATTTTTACGGATGAAGGTGTTGAGTCCTAGAGAGGGGGAAAGACTTGCCTAAGGTCATAGAAGTAGAAGGTAGGAGAGTCAGAGGTTTAAACTCAAATCCTCTGACTCTAGACCCAGTGCTCTTTCCAGCCTCTCATACTACATAAAGTCTTCTCTTTATGGAAAAGAAATTCCTTGTGAAATTGATGTGGCCATCAAAAATTTGCTGTTTGTCATTTTGATTGGTTCATTGTTCTAGCATAGTTCTAACATAGCATAGCATTGTTCTAGCATTATAAAACAGGATTCAAACAATACAATCAAAGGAACCATTTGTGACCCAGTTGGCATTGACCATGAATGAAATGAACAACAAGTATAAATATTTGGCATCGTATCAAGTTACACCTAGTAAGTCATGCACCAACAATCACCACCACCACCACAAAAAAAAAAAAATAACCACAAAAACAAACTCCTAAACTTCTATGGATTCAGAAAAAAAAGCAACACAGTGGAATTGAGTTAAACAAATATTTTTCCCAGTATTTCACTTATCCACTGGCTGTCTTGGCATTAGCATACTTAATTTCCTTCAAAACTCAGTTCAAGTAGCACCTCTTACATGAGCCTTTCCCGGTCTTCCTCACCCCACCCCCAGCTGCTGGTACCTCAACCCTCTCCACGTTCCTTCCTAATCTGTTCAGATACATTTTTTTGTTATACATTTATATATGTGTATGTTTCTCGTCTATCATATTGTTAAGTCTGTTTTCTTTCATCCGTATTTTCCCAGAGCTTGGCATATTGGAGGAAATTGATAAATACTTATTGATTAATTCACTTTGTACACATCTCAGATTTAACAATAGTGGTTTTCGTTAGATCCTGTGACCAAGAGGTATTATACAGTAGTAGCAGAAGAAAGAGCTGGTTTGGGGGTCAGGGAATGATGGGGTCAAATTCTGTCTTGTCTGTATACCAGCTGTTCAGTCATGGGCTAATTCTTAACCTCTCAATGCCCCCAGCAAATTTCTGACATTTAGAGGCAGGATGGTGAGGGGGGGTGGGGCAGGGAGGAAATGAATGGATTCATGCACTAGGAAATGAAGGAATTAGGCCAAGTGGTCTGAAGGTCTCTACCTGCTCTAGATCTGTGATTGGCATTGGTGTGTGGGAACACTGGGAACTCTCATGATCTTGTAAATCCTTATGATGCCTGAGGAAATCTACTTCAACTTTCTTGGTTAGCAAAAGAAGAAAAGGAGAACCAGTCAGTTGAAGTTCCCTGATGAAGGTCACATTGGTAATAAGTGTCAGAGGTAAGATGTCAACACAAGTGTAAGCTTCTTGAAGATAGAGACAGTTTTTGCCTTTATTTGTATCCTGATGACTTAAGATTGTGCCTGGCAAATAGAAGGTGCTTAATAAATGCCTGTTACCTTAACTTGAACTGACATCTAGTGTGAAATTCAATGCTCTTTCATTTGTACTAGACTACCTCATCAACAATGATAAAAATCAATAAGCACTTATTAAGTGCCTACTAAGGGCCAGGCACTGTGCAAAGGGGATAGAAAAAGAGGTGAAAGTCCCTGCCCTCAAGGAGTTTACTGTCTGACAAAATCATAGTTCTAGATCCTTTACCATCTAACAAAATCACAGCCCTAGATACCTTACAATCTAACAAAGTCATGGTTCTAGATCTCTTACAGCCCAATAAATCTATAGTTCTAGATCCCTTGCAGTCTAGCAAGATCATGGTTCTAGGTCCCTTGAAAGCTAACAAAGCCATAGTTCCACATCCCTTACAATCTAACAGAAGTGTGATTCTAGATCTCTTGCAATCAGAAAAATTATGGTTCTAGACCCCATACAGTCTGACAAAATCACCGTTCCAGATCCCTTACAGATCTCTTACACTCTAATAAATATAGTTCTAGACTTATTACAATATAACAAAATCATATTCTCAATCCTTACTTTCCCCTAAAAAGTCCTGAGTAGTAATCAATACACGACAACTCTCTGTTTAAAGGAAAGTCTGAATTACAATGAAGATGGGATGGTCACAGGGCAAGAGTGAGGTCAACGAATGGCCCATGTGCTCCAGTGGTGTTCCTGTGGTGTTAAGAACAAATGTAAGATGTCACAGGCATTTGGAGTAGATTTGCTTTGTTGAACTCATGGGCAAAGAAGAGTTAACTGAGTCCCAAGTCATGGACATTGCTAGAGGGAAGACCCATACCCTAGATTTGTTTGAGTATCTGAGTATCTCAACATTATTTCCTTTTGTCAGCACATTAATCTGGTGAAATAGACAGAAGACATTTTATTACACACTTTAGAAAGAGCAGTAAACTGAGTCACAAAGAAATTGAGACTTTCACAGAGTGACACTGGACCAACTCCTAAGACCCATCTGTTTTTACTACACTGGAGTGCTGACTCTTCTCGTCTCCTTTGGGGACATCTCAGTAATTTTTTTTTTTTTTTTTAGTAAGTATACATGTATGGTTCTGCACTTGCATTCAGACATCTTACCTTACCAAAGAGATTCTGATCCTCCCAATCTAGCCCAAGGCAGCAACGTTAGAAGTGTGGGCTTTTGCAGAAGAAGAGGCTCTCAGCGCCTAGAGAAAACAACCACATAGACATCACCTTTGGTTTCCTGCTGCACTAATTAGAGAAAATTCAGGGATGCTAAGTTTGACATGAGGTGACAGAGATTCAGGCCACCAGCCACTCACTAGGCAGCTTAGTAACAATATCCAAGTAACAAAATGTTTCTCTCCCTCCTTTCCTCCATCTCTCCTTCTCTCTGGTTCTGTCTTTCTCTGTCTCTCTCCATGTCCACTGGCAGAGATGACACGTATTCCATAGCCCTGGTAACAGAGACATTTCTATGTGGATGTCAATTTGAGATATGTTCTTTCCCATAGTTTATCCCTCAGGTCATGAAATTGAATCAGCACAGGAACTAAATAGCCCACCTTTATCCTCCTGGATGCCCTGTTGGTCAAGCAGCTCTGAGTGAAAATGTAATATTAACTGGTGTTTGATGATGGCAGATTGGGGCCCAAAGAAGACTGCTGGACCACTCGAGGGTCAGTGAGGGTTTGAATCATTCACCTATAGCTAAAGGTGAATTGCATTATTTAAGAACTTCACTTTAAGGGTTTGATAGGAACCTTCCCTCTACTCTGCTCCTTAAACCTAGCAAAAAAAAAAAAAAAAGCCTGCGTCTGATATAACCTGAAAAGCTCACCCCCGATTGGGGGATTCCTACTTCCCTCAGCTCTCACTTTACATACACAAATGTGTGTATATATGTATGTGTTTGTGTGTGTATACACACACACATACACACATATATGGTTTAATAATATTTCTAACATTCATTTCCTTCCTCTTTTCCTCCCTCCTTTTCTCTCTCCATCCGTTCTTTCCTTCCTTTCTTATTTCTTTCCTTCTTTCCTTCCTCCTTTTCTTCTTTCCTTCATTTCTTCATTCTTTTGTTCCTTCTTTCCTTCCTTTCTCCCTCCCTTCCTTCCTTCCATTATTCTTTATTTTTTTTTTATTTTCTATAGTTTTGTCAATATCTTTTTGCTCTTATATGATAATAATTTCTGTATATGTAAGCTATGACTCTTCTTCTGCATAAGTCATTGTACACAGACTCCTAACCACATCCACTTAGAGTAGGTCTTGCCATCCCTCTTTGAGTTATCTGTGGTTTTTAGTTTCTGGAGATTCTGTTCTCCCATGTTTCTCAGTCACATGCTTTCAGATATATGGGTTAATATACATGCAAATTATAGTGATTACCATGTATTACATACTCTGTCCTATGTGTTTGTCTATATTTATCATACCTAAATTCACCAATGAATCTGTGATCTCAGTGATGGGAATATTGTCTCCGATGGAGCAGAACTTGACCTACATAGACCTCACTATTATATAGGACGCTTGTTCGTATCCTCTTTGGAATTCACAAAGGTGGTCCATCCAAAATGCTGGGAGGATTCTTAGCTTTCTACTGTTATATGGCCACCTACTTGCCATCCGTTATGATCACTGTCTGACCTGTTCATCTTCTCTCATATATATTTTATTAAAATACTTCCATGTTCATGAACTCTGAAATTCCTTTGTCTGATCAGATCATCTATCATTTCACCTCCCCTTCTGCCTTACAGCCCTGAATGCTGCTATTTGCCCTCTCCACAACCTCCAATCCCTTGGCCCCTCAGTTCTTCACCAGTTCATTGTACCTGAGTGACTACTCTCTCCTCTCTTTCCTATCTTGATCTCTTACTAAACCAGTTCAACTCTACACTGTCCTCTTCTCTTTTAAAAAAAATTATTTTATTTTTAATCCAAGAAATAAAACAAGCATTTTCATAATATAGCATGATTAAAAGACCATTGCACATAAAACTACAAATTTTCTATGTACAACTTGCTATTCTTTTAAAGTAGATAATAAAGTTATCATATACATTTCTTTTTTAATTTTATTTTTCCTTTTTTTCTTCTCTCCTCTTCCCCCTGCCCTAGAGATGGTGACCATTAAACACAAATAGGTATATAAACAAATACTCACATTATGGATATGTATGCATGTATGTAAAATTATTCTATACATACTTCTATTATCAATTTTTTCTCTGGATACAGATAGTGTCTTTCTTCATATATCCTTTTTTTTTAATTTATGTATTTGTAGTAGTCAAAATGACTTACTTGCTCAAAGTCGTTGCTTTTACTGTATATAATGTTCTCTTGGTTCTGCTCACTTCACTCTTCACCTTTTTGTGCAAGTCTTTTGATATCTTTCTAAGACCATTGAGCTCATCATTTCTTATAGTGCAGTAGTATTCCATCACAACTCTAACCACAAATTGTATAGCCTTTCCCTAAATTAGGGTTGTCCCCATGCTGTATCACCAATCTTGTCCAGCCAAGCACCAATCTTGGATAACCACCACTATCCTCTGCCTTGGCTCCTGCTCATGTGTTGGTGAATGAAGCTAGAAAAACTCATGAAACCATGTTGACTAGGTCCCCTATAAATTTATATGAAACAATATCAATTGGGCCCTCACTGAAGCAAGACAAACCTTTTCTACTTGACTGATAAATCACTTTCTCATTCAACACAGGTTTTTCTAAAGCTCAGTTTTCCTCAATATCTCATAGCTTATCCTCCGAAAATCTTTTCAGTTGGTAGCCTCACCTCATATTTCACTGAACACTGAGGCTATTAACTGGGGACTTCCTCTCCTCTTTTTTTTTCTCCTTTGTTTCACATGATCCAGATGTCTTCTGCCACTATCTCCTTCACCATGTTTCACGTGAAGAGGAATATCCCCTCCTTGTTAAGGCAAACCTTTCTACAAGCACAAGTAATCATTTTCTACCCCATATTTCCCATTAGATTGAAGATTTGAACCCAGGTCTTCCTGATTCCAAGTATAAAACTCTATTCATTATGTACCACAATGCCTCTACACACACACACACACACACACACACACACACACACACACACACACACACACATACACACACAGATTTACCCTAGTTAGCTAGATACAAACACTTATATTTACTTGCATGCATATATAAATACAAAATAAGTAGAAATATGCATCTGTCTATATAAAAAAATAAAAACAATATATTCCCCAAGGTAAAATTACATTTGGAGATTTAGAGTGATGTTCTTGATGAGAATTAAGGAAAAAAAAAAAAGGATAGTAGCAGAGTATTTCCTGTATCCAGAGTGTCTTTATCTAGCCAGGACCATAAATACTGGGAAGAAAAAATTCTCTAACGTGTTAAAAAAGTACCAGCTGTTGAAGCTTTCTAATATGTGCTTATCTTTTGATACACCTATCCCTCATCTTATCTATCTACGATACATTAAAAAATAAGCAGTTTTTTTTTTCTTATTAATGGGCCCAGAGAAACAATGATGCTTGGTCAGCACTAAACCTTGCTCTCACACTAACACTAAGGTAGCCACCTGGTAGTTATCATTTTGAAAATCAGCTTCTTGTTTTTGAGATGTTTGTTTTTCTTTATTTCCATGTAGGAACAGGACTTGAGCAAATCTTCTCTTTCTCACTCACTCTAGCATTACGACTAGTTTGGGAGAATGAAAAGGAAAGAATAATAATACTTCTTAGCAAGGAAAAGAAAAAACTATCATTGGAATAAATTCTTTTCCTATTTAGAATCATAATTATTAGAGTTAGACAGGAACATGGAGCACTTCCAGTCAAACCTGCTTATTTTACAATAGAGTAAACTGAGGCCCAAGAAGAAGATGTAATTTATGCAACATCAAGCCAAGTGATAACTGGAAGTTGCAGTCAGCAAAACAAACAGGAATAAGCAAAAAAAACCAAAAACAAACAAACACCGTTTTTCAGGTCTAGTATTTCTCCAACAATCTATCTCTACTCCCATCAAGCATCCTTTCCCTTTCTTCCTTGCAGCCTTCTCCCTCCATCATTTCTACTTTTCTCAAATCCCTCCAATACAGGAGACCTTCTATACTTGCTTCTAGGATACAAACTTTCAATTTTCCAGCTAATTGGTGATACCCTTGCTCTGATATCAGAGGTGGGAGAACAGTCAGCTTCCATAAACTTTCATGATGCACAGTGATGATAGATTTAGAAGTCCCACCCACCCAGCTGGCAAGAGTATGGGCATATATGTGTGCTAATTCTAGGAAGCAGCTTCCAATTTGGCCATCATAGACATCCTCCTCCTACCTTAAGCTGAAGAGAGTCATGATTAATGTTCTCTGGTTACAACTCAGGATATAGGCTTTCCTTTTCCATTCCCATCCCCATCCCACTTTTAAGGTGTCACTTCTGACCCTGGTTTAGGGTTGGATGATGCCCTAATTTAAGAAGGGTCAGTTGATGCCCCAAATTTTCTGGGCAGTGAATATTATCCTAGAGTCTTTACCTTATTACTCCACCTTCCCCTTCACGCTTTCTTGGGTGCATATAATGAAACCATATCATCTTTCTTTAAACAAAAGATAGAAAAGAACATATTATCTTTGGCATCATCTATATCTCAAGTAGCTTACATTCTGTCTGTCAGCAACAGACAATGCCAAGCTAGGACTAGCACTGATTCTTAATATCAAAAACCCAGTTTCCGATCCTTCCTATTTTTGCCTTCTGTTCATGTATCCTGATTTGGGAATTCAAATTCAAAATCCTCATTCTCTTCTTTAATCTAATTTATTGGAGGAGGCTGCCTCGTTATATTACCTTCCCCAACAACTAACTGGAACATGAAGCGCTGCCTTTGGATAAAGACCTAGGATTTAATTGGAATGGATCTTACTGATAATGGAGCCCAACACTCCTTATTTTAAGCATTAGGAAGCAGAGGTCTAGAAAAGCTGAAGGACTTATCCAATTCCATATTGATAGCAACTAAAGCAAAAATGTTTGGCCTGAGATCATCTGATTTAGTGAAAGGCAGCATGATTTAACAGAATATGCATTGGTTTTGCTATCAAAGAACCTGGATTCAATTATCATATTCTACTAGCTATCTAGCTTCAGATAAATTAGTTGACATCTCTGGTCCTCAGTTCTTTATACATGAAATGAGAGGGTTCTTATAGATGATCTCCAGCTTAAAATCTATGATCTTTTTTGTTCAGATTGATGTCTCTTCCTACTATACTACAGCTGCCTTATCTTCAAGAAATTCACATGCACTAGAAATTTTTAAAAAAGGACTAAAAAAATGAGAGGATTTCTGAGTTTTACCATGAATTAATTTGGCATAATAACACCAAATACATTGTATTGCATTTGTATACAGTGTTTTAAGGTTTGCAAAGCACTTTACAAATATTATCTTATTTTATCCTTACAATAATCCTGGGAGGTACATGTTATTATCTTATTGAAAAAAAAAATGAGGAAGCTGAGGTCCAGAAAGATTAATTGACTTACTCAGATTCTCACAACTACTAAATGTGTGAGGTCACATTTGAACTTGGATCTTCCTAGTTTGGTCCAGTGTTCTAACTAGTGTGCCACCTATCTGTCCTTAATAAACTTCTTAACTTAAAAAAAATGTAGTAATAGTAGTAGTAGTAGTAGTAGTAGTGGTGGTGGTGGTGGTGGTGGTAGTTGTAGTAGTAGTAGTAGTAGTAGTAGTAGTAGTAGTAGTAGTAGTAGTAGTAGTAGCTGTAGTAGTAGTAATAATAGTAGAAGTAGAAGTAGTGATAAAATATTAATTCACTAGAATGGCCTTAGTTGGCAACCAAGTGATCTCAAACAGTCCAACATTTTGAGACTTTTCAAACTTTTGATAAATCAGGGAGGGGGATGATTCATAGACAATCCATCTGTTCCATCTTCAACTATGAAGTGTCAGGATAAGTAAAGAAAGCTACCTGCCCCCCTTCACCCTCATGCCTGGAATTCTCTCCATCTTTATCTCTACCTCCTGGCATGCTTCAAGGGGCAATAATATCCTATCTTGTAGAAGAAGTCTTACTCCCCTTAGTTCCAGTGCCTTTCTTCTGAGATTATCTCCTTTATATCATATGTGTGTGTGTGTGTGTGTGTGTGGTATGTATGTGTGTGATATATACACACATACACAGACAGATGTACATATGTATCTGTATGTATCTATACGCATACATATGTGTATATATGAAATACCCAGTTGTTTCTGTTTTGTCTTCCTCATTAAATTGTGAGTTTCTTGAGGGTAGAGATGGTCTCTGGCCTTCCTTTGCATCCCCAATGCTTAGCACACAGTTGGGCAGCCAAGTGGCACAATGAATAGAGTGCTGGGCTGAAAGTCAGGAAGACTCATCTTCCTGAGTTAAAATCTGGCCTCAGACACTTTACTAGCTGTGTGACCCTGGGCAAGTCACTTTAACTCAGTTTGTCTCTTTTTCCTCATCTGTGAAATGAACTGAAAAAGATGAACTGAAATAGCAAACCACTCCCATGTTTTTTGCAAAAGAAAACCCCAAATGGGCTCATGAAAAGTCAGACAAGACTGAAAAGCAACAAAATAACAATGAAAACGAAAACAAAGGAGCTACTTAACACATTTTTTGTTGACTGAATGACCCAAGTGGGTTGAATTTCCTGTAGCAGATTCATAGGAAAACATGGGTAAGAGTTAAACAGTATGGGTAGGCACTGACATTGTTTCAAACAGCTTGCCTTGAGAGATCAGCATCCCATTGGAGTTTTGATAAAATCAAATTGGGTGTGTATGGAGACACCATCTCACTCAGTTACTTATATCTGGTTAGCCTATTTTTCTAGAATTGCAAATTCATTCAAATCCCTTCCAACTGCCTCCCTCAAAAAAAAAATAGCCAGATTAGGAGCCAAAAAAATCTAGGAAATAGGCCTATTATCAGAAGTATTTTTTCTCCTTATCTGAAGGTGCTGAGAAAGAAAGTTCAGTTGGTATATGATGACAGAGAGGCTGCTTATGCAATTCTCATGCAAATTATAGTCCCCAAATCAATATAACATGCTTTAAATTTACATTAACATTTAAATTAATGAGAAGCTCAATGTGAATTATGAAGCTTTGAATGTTCAGGATTAGATCTCATCTTGCCAACTTGGAACTGATTCCTCTGAATCACCTTCTCTATCTCATAAACAGTTTCTAGTCTTTATGTGTTTTCAATGCTAGTGAATTTCAGGCTGGCAAAAGGAGTCATCTTGACTTCAGTACGCAATGAAATATGCCTTATCCATCATGGGCATATAAAATGCTGTATCACCTCTCTTCCTAAAGGGATGGCTTCCATGACTGATTTGTAGACAGAGTTCTTTTCTTGCTAGGGAAGCTGGTCTCAGATCTCTCTCTTGAAACCGATATGATGAAACCAGATGACATAAAGTGCCCATTATATAATTCCATGTGCATAGCACAGGGGGTAAAGAAAATAGAGATGGACAACTCTTCTATACTTGAACCTCTGAGTTGGAAGACAAATGAGAGAATTTAAATTTCAGTGCACGCCTGAATATGGTCTTCCTCATCTCCAAAAATTGGCTATCCAGTTTTCAATTAAAAACCTCCTGTGTTGTATCCCCTATATCTAATTCAGTGCCTGGCACATTAAAAAACAAAACAAAACAAGACAAAACAATAACCAAACAATTCTATTACCTCCAGAGGCATCCAAAGCCCCTATTCTTGTTGTTTTGTCAATTAGTCATGTCCAACTCTTTGTGCCCCCATTTGGGGTTTTCATGGCAAAGATACTAGGGTGGTTTGCCATTTACTTCTCCATCTCATTTTACAGATGAGAAACTGAGGCAAATAGGGTTAAGAGACTTTCCCAGGGTGATACAACTAGTATCTCAGATCAGATGTAAACTGAAATCCTCCTGACTCCAGGGCTGATGCTTTATCCACTGTGCCACCTTGCTGCCCTCAAGTCACTTTGGGATGGCTCTAATTATTGCTAAGACTCCTCTTACATGAGATTAAATTTCCCTCTTTCAAATATTCTAAGTTCTACAGTCTGCAGCCAAGTTGAATCCTTTTTCCACATTATTGTAACCATTTAAATTTTAGAAGATTATCATGATGTCCTCCCTAAATATTATCTACTTCAGGCCCAGCATTCCCAGTTCCTTTAAATGATTCTTGTATGACATGACTTTCAGTCCTTTTATAATCCTAGGAACAATCTTCTGGGTGCTGTTCCAAGTCTGATTAACTCCAGGATGAAAAGAAGAGAAAGAAAAAGAAAAAAAAAAAGAAAGTAACAGAGCAGTAGCCCAACTATAGTTTAAAATATCTAGAACTTATTTTGATATAAAAAGAAAACCTGACCTGAGTCAATTGCCATCTATGGTATGTGAATAGATCACTTTGTACATGGATATAGCTATATGATGTTGAGGCAATTCAACTGCATAAACATATTAGATCCTCTACTGTCCCTCATCCCCAAATCCCAAATAACTAACAAACACTGGCAATTCTACCTCCAAAGCATCTTGCTATCTGTCCTCTTCTGTCCATTTACACAATCTCTATCATAGGGCAGACTCCTATTACTTTTGTCCTGGACTATGTTGTGAAAACTTCCTAAGTGGTCTTCTTGCTTCTTGTCTCTTCTCTCTCCAATTGATCCTCTACCCAACTGCCAAATTAATATTTCTAAAACACAGAATTGACCATGACCCTTTCCTACTCCCAATTTTTCAATGGCTTCTTATCGTCTGTCATTTGAAATACAAAACCTCCAGCCTCACACTTAATGCCTTCCAGAATCTGTCTCCCACTAACCTTTTATAGGCTTATTTGGCATTGATCGCCTTCATGAAAGCTCTATTTTAGTCCAACTTTCTGCCAGACATTTCATATAAATGGCACTTAATAGAAAGGAAAGAATGTAGGATTTAGAGTCCAAAAAACTGGTTTCCAGGTCTAGGTTTAAAATTTACTAGCCATGTGGCTGTAGAATAATTTCTATAGGGATTGCTAGGTGGTGAAGTGAATAGAGCATTGGCCCTGGAGTCAGGTGGACCTGAGTTCAAATCTGACTTCAGATACTCAACACTTTCTAGCCGTGTCACCTTGGGCAAGTCACTTAACCCCAACTGCCATATTTTGACCCATATTTAACCATGCAAGATTGTGTCTAGGATTAAAGGAAAATGACAAATGCTGGAGAGGATGTGGAAAAATTGGAACACTAATGCATTGTTGGTGGATTTGTGAACTGATTCAACCATTCTGGAGAGCAATCTGGGAACTATGGCCAAAGGGTTATAAATAATTGCATACCCTTTGACCCAGTAATACCACTTCTAGGGTTGTATCCCAAAGAGATCATAGAAGTGGGAGGAAGACCCTTATGTATAAAAATATTTATTGCAGCTCTCTTTGTGGTGGCAAAAAACTGGAAATTAAGGGGCTGCCATCAATTGCGGAATGGCTAAACAAGTTGTGGTATATGAATGTAATGAAAAACTATTGAGCTATAAGAAACGAGGAGCAGATGGACATCATGTTCACCTGGAAAGGCATATACAAACTGATGCTAAGTGAGAAGAGCAGAACCAGGAGAAATTTGTACATAATGACAGACGCAACACGTGTGATAACCAACTTCGATAAACTGGACTTTTTTCAGTTGTCTTATAAGACAACTCTAAAAGTCTCAGGATGGAAGGAGATGTCTACATTCAGAAAAAGATCTAGAAAGAACAAAGTTTAAATGGAGACCAAAGCAAACTACATGTTATCATTCTTTTCCACGTTTGGTTTTGTTTCCTCTTTCCCATTGTTCATTCCATTGGTTACAACCCTTCTACACAACCAGACTAATGTCCAATATGAAAGTGTTTGCAGATCCTGTACTTAATTGCAAGCTCCCATGGGGGCGGGGGTAGGGAGGGGAGAAAATTTGAAACTCAAGGGATTGTGGAAATGAATCTTGTAAACTAAAAGTAAATTTAAAAAATCAATTAAAAAATAAATGTCAACCTGCTTGATAGGCAGATTGAGGCAAGTATATAGAGAGTGGGGTGCTATCAGGAAGATCTGAGTTCTACTCTCCCTCTCCTTGCTGGGTGACTGTAGGCAAATCACTTAGTTTCTCTGATATTCAGCTTTCTAATCCTTAGAACGGGAATCATAACACCTGTAATACCTACTGCTCAGGGTTATTGAGAAACTTAAATGTTATAGTGTAAGTAAAGTCTTTGGCAAACTTGAAAGTGATGTATATGATAAAAATAATTATTATTATCCCCCAACCAGCTATCATAATTTGTGATGTAAAGATTACCCATATACTACATTTTCTACCATTTCTATTACATGCCTGAACTGAGGCCAATAGTTTACATGACCTGAAACTGGCTGGCACCCTAGAAATTATCTAGTTCAACTCCTTCATTTTACAGTGTAGAAAGCTAGGATACAGAGGTTAATTGACTTGCCCAAGGTCATACAAGTAATACATAGCAAAGCCAGGAGTAGTACCCAGATCCCCTTGCTCTTCATCCAGTTATCTTTCTACAATAATAACTTCTGCCCCTTGCCCAACCCAATATATACAACATGCCAATGCCAGGCAGAGTTCCTAGGCACTTGATACATGAGTATTCTCAATTACCTATACCCATTGTTCCAAATCCCTTGAATCATAATGACTTCCAAAGAAGTTGTGTGCCTAAGGCCCATTCCCATCAAGGATAGGCATAACTATCAATGCCATATGACTATTCTTGGTCATCAATAAACAGAATATAAAGCTGCATGTTCACCATCAGCTCAGAACTCAGGGCATCAGTGATTTTTCATGTTAAATTAGAAAAAGTTTATTCATGTTTGGGCAGCTTTTCCTGGAGAAAAAAGAAACACATGAGTTATGACTATATCCTTGGGTGAAGAAAAAAAAATACATAGATATATAGATATACACATATATCTGTTCTGAGGGATTCTTTGATACTTGGTTGCTGTGGGCTCCTTTAACTTATGTGTCTAAAGTCATTAATAGAACATAATTACTTCAGCTCCAACATTAAGGAACACCTTTCATTCTGCTTTCATTTTCCATCATGCTACCCCCCAAATCTCAATCTTTTCCTCCCATGGATACACACACACACACACACACACAGACAGATATGTAGATATACATACACATATATGTATATATATATACATATACATATATGTCTGTATATATGTATGCACACATATAATATACACCCTTTAACTGGAATAGTGATCGAATTTAGATTACTGAGTACACTGGCTATAACTTTAGACCATTTTGTGAGCTCTTTTCTGAAAGAGAAAAGTTTAAATTTTTTAGTATTTATTTCTGAAATATGTATATGACAATGAAATTTATCTGTTCCATACTATATATTTCTAATTCCAGGTGGATTGGTTTTATTTTTAATAGCAGGAATAATTAATTCAATTCATTAAGCAAAGAAGAATTTTCAATGAAGTTTATTAATGTTGACTTTTTTTTCCATCTCCCATCCAACACCAACATGGCTGCCAAAGTGATATTCTTAAAGTACAGGTCTGATCACATATCCTTCCCCTTTCTCCCTGTTGCCTACCACTCAGTGAACTAGTATGCAGAGGTTCTTATACTTGTGTGTATGTATGAGTATGAGTGTGAGTGTGAGTGTGAGTGTGAGTGTGAGTGTGAGTGTGAGTGTGTATGTGTGTGTGTATGATGAGCTTTATTTAAACAACCACAGTCTATTCCAGATCATTACCAAAAAAACCCCACAATTATATTGAAATATTGAATAAAAATTCAATTACACTGAAAGATATTATCAATATATTTTTAAGATATTCAATTATCCCAGGATAAGAATCCTTGTTAGTAGCACCTTGTTACTGCCAGGGTAAAGTACAAACTCCTGAGTTTAGAATCAGAAATCTTTCCCAAAATGTCATACATTATACCCCTTAAGGAACTGGATGATCTGGTTACATTAAAAGATGAGGGTACTGAGACCATTGTGGACAAATTGTCTTGCAAGCTGACTCAGATATTAAGTGACAGATTCACAATTTAAAACAGTTCCCTGACACCAAATCTAGCATTCTGTATATCTGTGAAGTCATAGACAGACTGGCCTTGAATAGATAGACAGGAAGAGTGCCCACAATGACAAAAATCATAGACCCTTTACATATTTAAGCATGGCCCTCATAATGTTTGACATAAGAATTAGTGAGCAATTATTGTTTTTCTTTGTCACAAGGGAAGGCCCCTTCTGGGGGAGGTGGGGTGCAAAATGACTGTGATGTAAAGATAAAAGGCTTAAACAAGACTTATTTTAAAATAATTTAAATAAAGAATTAGTGAGCTAATTCTAGAAACCTCCCCAAGTTCTCTGGATTCAGCTACAACAAAAACATAATGAATCATTAGTATTATATGAAAAATGATTTTTAAAAAGAATAAGGAAATGAATAGCTTCCAAAGCAAAGAATTCTTTGAAGGGTCTTTATTCTTTCAGGGATGCAGCACAGTGGGTCTTCACCATGCTCAGACTTTCTAACTGGTCCCCAGCAGTCACTGTCAACCTTCATACATTCCATTATGAGGCTCCACAGTTGTAATGGGACTTTCTCTCAAGCTGATTGTTCAAAGTAGGATATAGCATTGACCATCACGGTAACTCTTGCTGGATAACCATGTAAAAGAAATACCAGTAAAGTCTGGGATAAAACCTGTAGATTCTCAGCTAAGAAGTATTGATCATCTCAAAAACAGCTGAGCAGTCCTTGTAGATTATAGAATTTTAGGGATAAAACTTAGTGTCCATCTGGTCCAAAACATTTCATATTATAAATGGAAAGACTGAGGATCAAGGAAGTGAAACATCTTGCCAAGGTCACAAAGGTAGGAAGTGATGTAGCTAGGATTTGAACCCAGATATTTGGACACCAAAATCCAAAATTCTTTTTTATTAATCTATGTAATTTTCTCCTCTTATTTGCTATTTTGATCAGAGCAACATAGGGTTAATAACTAGAAGAGTCTTTGGAGATTGTAAAGTAAAATTTGGAAGGAAGAGGGGAGGGTGGAATACTACCAAAAAGATAAGGGATAATTTATGGCTTATTTAATTTCTAAATTTTTAAAACTCCAGGAAAAGGAATGATAATTGAACATCCCACTCATGTTATTTAAGAATATATAAGAAGTTAAAGGGGAACTGAAGTTAGAAGGATGGGGTGGGGGAAGACAAACTTTCTGAATTAAGCATTGCTTTTTAGAATTTAGTGTTATTAATATTTTAAAAGATTTTTATAACCCAATCTCCACAACTGAATGGGAACCTTACAGCCACTTCCAACAAAGTAGGTATGTTTGAGTGTAGATGTATGTATGTGTGTGTGTCTATATGGATGTATGCATATATGTATGTGTATATATGTATATGCACATATAATGTATATAGTGAGCTGATAAAAAAAATATATTCAAAGGAAGGAAACTCTCAGTGAATGGGAAAAAGCTCTTCCTTATAAGTGAAATCTCTACTCCTCACATTCTATGTGTATGTATCTTTAAGATCATAAGGAAGTTCCATGACAAGCTAATTTTTCTGGTGATATTGAGATTGAATTAAAACTTGGTTCACTTGTGTGGAGCAGATCCACCATCATGTCACAGGATCTTCTAGTACATGTACCTTTTGAATCAATCAATAAATCCATTAACAGAATTTATTAAGTGCCTACTATGTGCTAGTCAATGGACTTGTTACTGAGACTACAAAGACAACAGAAGAGATCACTCAAAAGGCTTATACACTATTTAGGGAGAAACATATACATACGTAGATAGGCACAAAATATTTTAAAAATCAATAAAAGATTTTTTGGGGGGTGCATGGTGAGCACATTAGCAGTTGGAGCATGAGGAAACTCTTCATTTAGATATAAGGCTTCGTACCCTCTTTTTATTTCATTTGTCTCTTTGGCATTCTGGTGAATCTTATTGACCACTTGTCCAAATAATGTTTTTAAATGTATAAAATGCAATACATAGGATTACAAAGAAACCCAATTATATCATCAAAATTCTCATTTAAAGTTCACAGAACTCAGGTTAAAAACCAGTGAAAATGGATTGAGGTGAGTTTTAAGGGAAGCAAGATATCCTAGGAAGCAGAGACAAGGTTGGAGCATATTGATGTGCATGAGAGAGAGACAGAGAGAGAGAGAGACAGACAGACAGACAGAGAGAGACAGAGACAGACAGACAGAGAGAGAGACAGAGAGATGGTTGTCATTTATTTCTCTGAAGTCATTTAATTTATAAACGTCAGAAACATTTTAACTAACATATGTCTTCTATTTCAATACAGTATATTGTCTACACTATACTATGCCACCACCCAACTTGTACCTTCAATATCCTACAGTACATTCTAAGAGTCCAGTGAAAATTAACTTTAAGTCATTACTGCTGTCCATGGTACCTAATGGGGAGATTACATTGTGGAAGGTGATAAGAGGCAGAAATAAGAAACCAAGAGGGTCCTATCCTCTCATCTGGACTGAGGGGTTGGCTATACTTTTGATATCCATAGGGAAATTAATTGAACAACTGGAGACTCTAGCAATGCTTATAAGGAAGGTTTATGCTATTAATCTCTCAGCTTAAGCATACTAATAACCTTAGTGGAATCTTCATTAATATTTTTCAGTAGACACTAGCATGAATATAATTCAACTGGGGCACTTAATGAACAATATGTGAACAATATGGCAAAGTCAGAGAAACCAATGCTGTGTGTAAGAACATATTGTATCTGTGGCTCATAAAAGGATCTCCCTTTAATGTGTCCACTAAGTTTGGAAAAGCAGGTAATTCAATAAGTCATTTCAATAAACACATATTAGGTTACTACTATGTGAAAGTCCTGTGATAGGTAAGAGACATTCAAAATACAAAAAAACAAAACAAAACAAAAAAAATAAATAAACAAAACCCTAAATATTCCCTGTCCTCAAGGAGTTTACATTCTACTGAAGAATCATCATTTTACAAATCTATATTTAAAACAACCTCAGTGCATGGTGGGATCACATTTATTTATTTATTTATGCTACATGCAAAATTAATACAATGTCATGAGTTGGGGGAATTAACTGCCAGCATAAGATGGAGGAAGCATGACTAGATAACAATTTATTTGAAAAATATCTGGTGTCTTTAGTGAAATTCCATCTCCCCTGTGGTTCTACAGTCATTACCATTTTTGCTCCCATGATCTCAGAATTTAAGAGTTGAATGTCCATGTAGTTCAATTTATAAATGGAAGAGATCACTGATTGTACTTCTAACTCATATATATCTCTCCACATTCACACAAAAAGAGTTTTAAGTCACTTTAAAGCTTTCTTAAAATCTCTGCCAATTATATATTAAGCATTTCCATCATTTACTAGTTTAGTGATCCTGTCAAAAATTAAATTGGATTAGCATGGCATGATCTCTTAATGAAAACATGCTTAATGCTTTTCATTAGTCTGTGATTTCCAGTGATGTTTTTTGCCTTTCTTTGTACTCCCATTACAGTTTCTGGCACTTGCAGGTGCTTAATAAATCTTTTGACTCAAAGAGAGTGGCGACAGACTCATAACTTCCTTCTTTAGTTCCAATGTTGATTGATTTTTTTTTTTTTGGTTTTTGTTCCATATTTTAGGAAAGTCATTGGCAAACTGGAGCAGGTCAGGAGGAGGATCAAAAAAATAAGGCATTAGAGATAAGGCCATGTGAGAGTCAGTGGAGAGAGGGGAAACTTGTGATATTTTCCCTAGATAAAAGACAAGATTTAGGGAAATCATGATAATGGTCATCAAGTTTTTAAAGCATCAGACTTTTTTTTTCTTTTCTTTTCTTTCCTATAATGATTTTGGAATAGAACCTGCAGGCTTAATATAAGGAAACTTTCCTAATAATTGGATCTATCCAAAGTAGGTTCCTCTGATGAAGAAAGTTGGGGGTGAAAGTTGGATGAGCACTTGATAGGATAATCAAGAGGGGATTCTTGCTCAGAGATCATTTGGATTAAAGCACTCCCAAGTTTTCTTTCTCCTCTGAAATGCCATGAAAATACTAAGCAGAGTACAAAAGTCAACAGAGAATTCATTTAAAAGATGGAGAGGTAAGTTTTGAAGAAACATCAATAGGGCAGCAATATGGTCAGTCTTCTTAGTTCCCTGTTCTGCCATCTTTTCCCTGACAGCTCAGGAAGACGGGGAATCTGGGACTGAAGCTATATGGGAGGGATCCTATTAAATATCAGGGTAAAATAATATCCCTGTAATTGAAGAATGGTTGACAACAGCAATAATATCTTGCAGAATCAGCTGGATTTTATGAGGTGTCTTAAAATTGTCTAAAAGTTTTACTGATGTTCTTTCATCAGTGTCCTGGACCATTGCCAACATGGATAATTACATCATGCCTGCTGAAATCCCCCTGCAATTTCGAGGGAAAGCACTACTTCTATTGCTTCTTCTAAAAACAGTTGGCCCCCTTTTCTGGCTGACAATAGATATTTCATTTAAACCTTCAAGTGGCTATATTTTATAGGCACATAATGCACAGAATTTATGCCCTCATCATACTGTACTGCAGCAAGAGTTGTGACTCTACAACCATAGATGCTAAACTTCAGATAACAAAGTGAAACATTTAGTCAACTACTTTCATGGTGGAAAATATTTTTACATATCCAGAAAATTTACTTTTTTTCCTTCCCCTTTCACATGAAGGTAGATACAGTATAGATGTGGCTTATTTTCTAAATAGCAACATACATTTGGAAGAAAACCAAAAATGTTAAAGCTCTGAATATGTGGTCAACAGCTATGAAGCATCTGCATATTTAGAAACATCTGGATAGATGAATTATTTCCTCACTTTTCAATTAGGTGATTTGCATAAACTTCACTTATAAAGATGATTTGGGATATTTCAAGAATGAAGTGTCAAATTATATTGTATCCCTTTATTACATACTGGTGTCATAGGACATGGGAAATACTCAGGACATAGTTTACCTGTTTTAAGGCCTGAGAGATTTTATTTATACCCAGAAGCTATGATTGACCTACACTATAACTGGATCTCTGCTAAACAGGCTATTATTGCGTGTTTTATATCTTCTCATTCTCTCCTATCATTGTCTGCTTTTAAAAAAAAATTCTTTCTTCTTCCCTCAGGCACAGTGCTACCTTCTTTGAAATGAAATGAGATATTGGTAAACTATTTGGAAATTAGTAGGCACTTAGTAAATGCTTGCCTTTCCCTCTCCTTGCCTTTCCTCCGTGAAGTGACATCTCCTTTATAAGCCACAAATTTTACCTAATTATCGGTTAACATTTTCTTCCTTATTAAATAATTTGAGGCCGGGGAGTGATTTTTTTCTCTTACTTTTTTGTCTTTGAAGTACGTAGGTGGCTACCAATGTGTAAAGTGCTCTACATGGATTTGGGAAGACCTAAGCTCAATTCTGACTTCAGATATTTACTTAGTTGTATGACCCTGGGCCAGTCACTCTGCCTGCCTCTGTTTGCTCATCTGTAAAAGGGGGCTAATAGTAGTGCCTATGGTCCATTCCAAACATGAGGGATGGTATGATTAGATGATTGGTGTGAGCAGGAGATGACTGGGCAAAAGTAGATAAATATTGACAGAAAGGCAGATAGACAATCAGACAAATAGACCAATGAATTCATACACAGTTAAATACGTGCATACAATGTGGATAATATGTACAGGTTAAAGGCTGTGGTGACAGCAAAGGAAATTATTAAATGTAGTGCCAAGAAGTTCACAAGTGACCTTGGAAATAGCTGTTTTGGTATAGTGTTGGGTACAGAAACCAGATTGCAAAAGACTGAGGTATAAATAGGTGGTAAGGAAGCAAGTTATGGAATCATAAGTCATAAAGTTAAATTTTAGATATAAAGTCAATCTTCTCCTTCAATATTTCATATAAATGTATATGGACATCAATCTGATTACAGATAATCCAGATTACCTATCATTTGTCTAGATTATATGTCTAGTGTAGACATGAATTCAGTCCAAAGTTACCTTAATTTTCACAGACAGACTTTGGTATGTCGGGGAAACAAGAGTAAAAATGGCTGTCGATTGTATATAACAAATGTTCCCAATATGAGGGCCAAGGACCTTGGTATGTGTAATGTTTCTGAAACGGCAATGGGTTCAATTAAATATTATGCCTTATACATATATGTATTTTTCAAACGCATGTGGATGATGCAATTATCATTTATACATAAATCTGCTTTAAAGAGTTCCTGACTTTTTGTCATTTTTCATGTTTACAATCAAATGACAATAGTATCACTGCAGTCATGTAGCGACCTACACAAGTTTTAAAGTGATAAAGATTGGGAACCATAGACTATATCAGCTGACTCTTAAAAACATCCTAGAAGGGATATTGTATGTATTATATTTCAAAAGGGAAAATTCAGATTTTGGGAAGTGAAGGGATTTGCCAAATATTATGCAGATTATACAGCTCATAATCTGCCAATGAAGAATTTGAATCCACTACTTCTAAATCCAGTTATCCAATAAGCCTCACTGAAGCCTTCTTTCTATGTGAATAGAATTCAAAAGAAATTGCCCAACATGTAACTTCCAATGCAGAAATTAATAATCCAGTACTTATAAAGCTTATGTATTCTATAAGGTCAGAAGGTAGGTTTAGGTTATGACTGGTTGCATTTTGCCTATTTATTTGGTCCATTTCTCTTCCTATTCCACAGGGAGGTCCATGATTCACTCATGACAAAAGGCCCAAGGGGGACTGTACACCTTTTCTTCCTCTTAATTAGGGTCGACTTCATGACAGAGGTGAGATTTATGGTGTTGTAGCACACTGGAGTGTCCTCAGAACATATTATCTAGCTCTGTAGGAGTTAGGGATTTTAGATTGGCTCAAGATTGATAGGCATTGCAGTACCATAGGCAATCTCTTTGTCCCCAGAAAAGGACCTCTAAGTCAGAGACACAATGCTTTTGTTGGTGCATCTGTGCTTAAGTACAATTCTTTACTAAAATCATTTGTATATTCATTGAGATCTGTTATAGACATTCATCCATTCATTTGGTTCTGTGGTTCTGCATATGAAATATAGAAACATTCATTCATTCCTCTTAGTAACTGCAAATAGAGTAAGGGAAAATCCATAAGAGTGCAAATAACTTACAGGACAGATTGACTTACTACTCTGAATATAAAAGAAACTTAGGTTTACTTATTCATTCATTTGGGTCTGCTGTTAGGCATCCCCTTATTCAAGTATTTCCATTTGCCATTAAACAATCAAATGTGAGCAGAAATCTGCTCAATTCTGGAAATGATAATCTCATGATAGTCAAATTAATTTCTTCTCAAATAATGAGAGTAATATTTAGATTTTTTTTTTGCTTCTTGGTTGTCTCTTCATAGTTTCATGGGATCCAGTCTGAAAGTCCTAAGGATGGCTTGGTGTCCTTCATCCTTGCCTAGGACCTATCTAAAACCTCTTGGTCTGATAAAATAGCTTTAGGCTGTTTGCCACCCATGGCTTTCTGTGGAGTTCTCAATTTGTCTTCCAATAGTACAACTGTTTAAACCTACAGGTTCTTTGCCCTTTGGTTTTTGAAGAGGACCATGGCATCAAGGAATGATGACATGACTTGTAGTTGACTTGGATTTGAGTGAGGGAGGGGCTGGGCAAGGTCAGCAGCCTCACTTTCTTCTCCAGAGCCATCTGGATCCAGTGACCAGATATTCATCAGGATGACTGAAGATAACCTGGGATGCAAAGGGAGATCCTGGCTCTTTTAGGTTATGGCCTTTTCCTGTACTCACTTAAAGTGAGGTGAAGCCAATTCAGTGAATTGGCCTCCTTAAGAAGTCAGTAAAGTGATGGCCCCTTTAATTAGAAAAAAAGAAGAAAAATTCATGCTGGGAGGGGAAGACCCTCAGGGTTGCTATTTCAAAGAGAAACAATCACCATTGAAATTCACTCTAAGCCAGGAGGGCCCACTTAATGGAACTTGGACAGAGACCTACTAGAATGTTTTATACATAGATCTGAGGATCATAGATGCTTGACTAGAAAGGATCTTAAAGTACTCTACCTCAAACTACTTATTTTAAGGAAGAAAAAACCAGGGGTAAGAGAGATGATTCACTCCAATAGAAAATGATGCAGCTACAATAGATAGAGCCTTGAAGTAAAAAAGTTCAAATGTAGCTCCTCTAGGGGAGGCGGGGAGCACTAGGTGGCTCAGTGATTAGAATACCGGCCCTGGAGTTAGAAGCACCTGAGTTCAAATGTGACTTCAGACACTTAATACTTACTAGCCTTGTGAACTTGGGCAAGTCACTTAACCCCAATTGCCCTGCCCTTCCCACTCAAAAAAAAAAAAAAAAGCAAAAAAAACCCACTTTCTGCTTAAGTTTCCCCATCTATAAAATGAAGGCATAATAGCACCTATCTCCAGGGTTATTGTGATGATAAAATGAGATTACATTTGTAATGAATTTGGTAAACCTTAATCTAATATATAAATAATAAATAAGTAATATAAATGAAATAAATATGTAAATGATGATACCAATGATGACCATGATGATGATAAAATTTTGTGATTCAAACATAGGTGCTTTAATTCAAATCTCCACCCATTATCTTTTTTTGTTCTTTTTTGGAGTCGGGGAAGGCAGGGCAATTGGGGTTAAGTGACTTGCCCAAGGTCACATGGTTAGTAAGTGTTAAGTATCTGAAGCCAAATTTGAACTCAGGTCCTCCTGACTCCACAGCCAGTGCTCAGATCACTGTACCACCTAGCCACTCCTCTCCACGAACTTTCTCCTCTATCACAAAGCTTATAACTCTGATGGCATCTTAGATATTACCAAAGACATAAATAAAATGACAAGATGCCTTTGCAAAAAAAAAAAAAAAATCCATCTCCTAGGTAAGGAATTGTCTAAGGACATATAGAAAACTTTCATATATTAAAAAGCTTTCCATCCAATGAGATATCAGGTTAACAATAGTAACAATGCTAAAGATGATTTTGCTTTGATTGTGAAATTCTTCTAAGAATCTACAAGTAGACGAATGCAAAATCCATATCCTGGGCATGAGGGTAAATGTCTAATCACAGACCAACTCTGCTACTTTGAATGTAAACGATATAGATTTTTTTTATCTGAATTTTGGTGTTAGTGTTTCTGAGAGAGTAAACCATTTAACAACTGACATTTATATAAAGCTTTAAACTTTACAAAACATTCAAAATCTGTTCTCTGCTTTAAGCCTTATAAGAATACAGTGAGGCAGATGCTATTGGTATTCTTATCCTCATTTACTGGTGACAGAAACTGAGGCTCAGATAGGTTAAGTGATTTACTCTTGGTCACATAGCCACTTAAGTGACAAGAGGATTTTGAATACAGCTCTTCTTGACTCCAAGTTCAGTATTCTAACCATGGCAGGAGAGGGCTTTTTTTTTTTTCAAGCAAAGCCTGAATATCAGAACATCAATGAAGCAGTATGAGTATTTAGCCTTTGTTGTCCCTCCTCTCCCCTGCCTCCTTATAGCGTTTAAAAAATAATAATGGAAAAACTTAAGAAGAGAAATTGTTTTCATTAACTTGGCATATTATTCGCTTTTGCCCTAGTGTATGCAGATTTGCTTAAATAAAAATCCCCTTTTCCCCTAGAGCAAAACAGGACTGGGGTTGTTTTTATTTAACAATCTCACTTCTCTCCCAGCATAGTACTCCAAAAGCCTTAGTGTAGTGTTGAGCTTATATAATTAAACTGAAACTTTAGAGACACCCTATATAGATAGGAATTGAATTCTATGGATTTTCATCTCATTGACAAAGCCCAAGAGTATTGGGGAGTATTTTACTGTTATAATGTAATGGAGGGCAAGTCCAGGGGAGGGGTTCCTTGTGATGTTTAAGTATAACATCCCCCAGAAAACTGGGTCCAACTTCAACCACTTTCAATATTTCTACAATATAAAAAGAAAATGGAAATGTTCACTGGAGGGAGATGATTGGGGAGAATGTTTTTCTAAGGAAGAGGCAGCAGTGTGAGAGTACAGGAGTCATTGGGAGAGGAGCAATTAGCAGCTCAAGGAAAGGTGCAGCCAGGGATTTCATTCTTCAATAGATTCTCCCAAACTTTCTCTATAATGACTTAGAAATATCTTCAACCTAGACTTTCACTCCACCCTTGGGTCTCATGCATTGGGAGTACCACTCTCTCCCCTCCCTGTGGCCTCTCTCTCTGATTGGCTGGGTCATTGCAGAACCTCCCTTTAGAGGGGAAATTCCAAGCCAGCTGCACGCCTGTAATGTTAGTGGAATAGGATGACCATCCCCTTCCATTAACATGCCTATGTGACCTGTTCTGAACTCTGACCCAGCTCACAGCTATGATATAGCCTGAGTAACATGGAGCCCATTGTGGGAGGAGATTTTCTAATGGAGTAACAAATAGAGCAGGAGAGGCAGAGCAGAGGGAGGAACTTACCTAGGGGAACTTGTTTGTGAGGAGGTCCAACAGAAAGAATGCTTAAAATGTCTACACTCCTTGGATTGGTGATAAATACTTTGCTAAATCTTACCTCCTGGTATCCTAATAGTGATGTTCCAAATAAATATTTTGGTTTTGCCTTTGATGAATAGAGTTTATTATATTTTTCAAATCTATCCCGGAAATACATATGCATATTCGTATCAGCTGCTATGAGTATGGCATTGGCCTTACAATGCCCCACCCTCCTGGACTTTTTTTGATGATATCCCCATGGATATCTTCATCTCTTCCCTTTCCTCCCCCTGTTTTTCAGCTTCATTTTACTTATTGTTTTCTCTCATTAGAATATAAGCTCCTTGAGGGCAGAGACTATCTTTCTTTCTGCTTCTGTTTGTATTGCCAGTACTTAAGACAGTACTTAGCAAACAGTAATCATTTAATAAATGCTTGTTGACTTGACTTGGCTTCCAGAAAGGCAGAGCTGACATGGGTCTGATATTCTGAGCTCTGGCTTCTGAGTAGATAACACAATAATTATGGTTTGGGACTTTACTGAAAATGACTGAGCAAACACTATTTACATGAATATTCTCTGACAACCTAAAGGCTTGCCATGAGTTTAGATAAACTATGCCTTTCTCCCAGGTTGGCATGCCTAGTAATTGCTTGGGACCATGACTCACTTATTTCCTTGGGGAGTCAGAAGGTGGAAGTGTTCTGATTATGGGCTCCATGTACATTAACTATCTGATTCACTTCCTTTTTCATCTGGCTTGCTTCATGTTTCTAATGAAAATTTTATTAGCTTTATGTTCTTGAATAAGCCTAGCAATAGAATGACCATGGGGGAAGACCTTATGAGCCATAGATTCACATGCTACCCACAATAGTGCCCTGATTAAACCATCAAGAGGGTGGGTGTTTATAGCAATTATTTTTAAATAATTGTATAAAGTAGTTAGTAGCAGTAGCAGCAAAGATGACTACTCTCATTTGCATAGTGATTTATGGTTTAGAAGATGGTTTTAAGATAGAGCTACTAAATGTTTTAACAACCAGCTCTCAAAAAAAAAATATATATATATATAAATGTTTTAACAACCAGCTCTCAAAAAAAAAATATATATATGTATATATATGTATGTATATATATATATATATATATATATATATATATATATATATATATATATATATATATGTGCAGGGAGAGGCTTCTGGGAAGATGGTAGAGTAGGTCAGAAAACTTTTGGCTCTTCAAATTTTTTCCACAAAAAAAGACAGAATATAGTCAAAGAACAGCAAAAATAAACAGAGTAAAACAATAGCCCTCCTAAGACAATTTGAGAAAACCCCAGGAAAGACCAGACCTCCAGGAACAGAGGCTTGGCTTGAGTAGACTGCCAAAAACTCCTAGGCTGACTCTTCAGAGTAGAATCAATGAACAAGCCTTGGGGTCAGCTAGGTTGAGAGTCAGCCTCAGCCTTAGAAGCTTTCATTTTGCAGAGAGTGCGGGGGTCTGACAGCTGAAGTGAAAACTGAAGGACTTCCCATTGTTGAGGGACACCAAGCACAGCTGTGCTGACCAGAACTGTCCTGGGCTGTGACTGTGGGGAGAAGGAGCCAGCCCATACCTTGTGAGTGCAGTAGCAAGGGGCAGGGTGGTGGGGTCTTTCTGGAGAGCAGATACACTGGTTTCAGCTTCAGGGCAGAGAGGACAGTTGTAGTATGCAGCCACCAGAGGCACTGCAGGAAGCAAGATCATTTGCAGCATAATGTGGCTGGGGGCCCTAGCCATGGCTTGGGAGTAGAGAGGAGAGCTCAAGGTTGGGCCCCGAGACAGACCTCAGAAAATAAGAGTAAGAAGAACCTGAGATTTAGGGCATCATTCCCTACACCTCAGGACTATAACTTGATTACACTAATAGCTGCTAAAAACAAAATAAACAAAAATTAAATAAAAGTGATTAAACAAAGGAGAAAGAATCCAATCATAGATAGTTACTATGGAGATAGGGAAGATCTAAGTTCATATTTAAAAGAAGATAATGGAGCCAAAAAAGCCATGCCTTTTTCAATGAGAAAGTGAAATGGTTCCAAGCACACACCCAAAATAAAGTCCTTCGAAGAACTTAAAAAAAAAAAAATTGAAAATCAAATAAGGGAGACTGATGAATAATTAGAAAAATAAAATAAAAGCAAACCAAGAAAATCAAGAAAATTATGAAAAAAAGTCAATGAACTTGAAATAGAAAATTAAAAATAATTTCAAAAATAGAATATGGCAAGTAGAAGCTACATGTGAGGAATATTATTCAATATTGCTTTAGACCACTTACAACACTTAGACAGTATGAAATACCTGAACATACACTTGTGAAAACAGGCACAGGAACTATGTAAAAATAAACATAAAATATTTTTTATACAAATAAACACACATGTAAGTGACTTAAGTAATATCTACTGTTCATGGATAGGTAAGGCCAATATAATTTTTAAAATGACAGTTTTACTCAATTTATTTATTCAATGTCATCCTAATTAAATTACTAAAATTTATCTTACTGAGTTAGAAAAATATAACAAAGTACGTTTGGAAGAGCAAAAGGTCAAGAACTTCAAAGAAACAGGGGGGAAAAATGTGTATAGATTCAGCAATATCAGACCTTAAACTATATTACAAGGGAGAGAGAGAGCATTGTTGAATTTTAAAAAAGGATAATTTCAAATTTTTTTTTCTTGCTTTTTGGAGGGGAGAGGGCAGGGGAATTGGGTGACTTGCCCAAGGTCACATGGTTACTAAGTGTGTCAAATGTCTGAGGCTGGATTTGAACTCAGTCCTCCTGACTCCAGGGCTGGTTCTCTATTCACTGTGCCACCTAGCCGCCCCAATTTCAATTATTTTAAATAAACATTTTCTTGTATAAGTAAATCCTACGTGGCCAAGAATAAAAGGAATGCAGAAAATCAGGGGGAATAAAACAGACAACCTCTCAGATAGGATATGATTGGGCTGGAATATTCCTGTGGTTTAGAAAAACATGGAAAGATTTGGATCTATGAAGGAAGATGTTATCTACCTTCTGAGAGTCAGATAACAGGTAGAAATAAGCATAGTATGGTCTTACGGATATGTGTAAGAATATATGTGTATATCTGTGTATGTTTATAGATATCTATGTATACATATACATACATACACATATATCTTCACACTTAATGTAGCCTTCTTTAGGATGTGTATGTGGTGAAATAAAGTAGAAAGTGTAGAGCAGAGACCAAAAAAACCCCAAGAAGTAAGCAAAGAAAAGCTGGACAGCTTTGAAAACAATGTGTAGTATTTATTGTAGGTTTTTTGAAGTGGAAATTCAAAGTGGAATTCCTGGGTAGTTTCCTCACAACAGCCATGTATCCTGGAGAAATGGATTTGGATACCGAGGAAATTGCCCACAATCAAACAAGCAGTAAATGTTAGAGCTAGGTATTCTGATTTCAGGCTTGATGTTAGCATAAAGTAGGTGATTAATAAATATTTACTGATTGATTGCTTTGTCTAGTATAACCCAGGTGCCTTCTCTGTTTAATATAACTCAGTGAAGAATCACTTTGCTTTGAGGCAGAAAGAACACAGGGAAAATGAGTACAATTTCTGGAACTACAGAAAGAGAATCAGCCTTAGGCACTGGGCGGAGTTCTAGATCGAGAGCTAGGATCCCTGGGGTTTGATTCCAGTTTTGTTACAAACTAGCTATACTAATGGGTATGAATTCATTTCTTTGGGCCTTAGTCTTCTCATTTACAAGAGAAGAGTTTGGAGTTGACAACCGCTTAGTTGCCTTTTGGTTCTATCATTTTAATGTTATTTTTATGTCTCTTCAAGTTCTAAAATAGTATAAAGCTACTTCCAGGCCTGACATTTTGTTTTCTATATTCTAAGGTCTTTTCCATCTGTCATAGTTTATGTTCTGAGGTCTCTATCAAATCTCTTATGGTCATGGAAGGGATCTTCAAAGTCATTTAATCCAACTGCCTCATTTTATAGATGTGGAAACTGAGTCACTAAAGAGGTATGACATGCTTATGGTCATACAGCTAAGACATGTCTAAGTTGAGATTGTTTGGATTTTGATGGACCATAGTGAATGTAAATAGCAATTGTTTCTGTTCTGGCCAGAAACCTAGAGAGTCTTCCTTTCCCAAATGGATCCTTCCTTCCTTCCTTCCTTCCTTCCTTCCTTCCTTCCTTCCTTCCCTCCTTTCTTCCTTGTTCCCTCCCCCCTCCCTCTGTCCCTCTGTCCCTTCCTCCCTCCTTCCCTCTTTCCTTCCTTCCTTCCTTCCTTCCTTCCTTTTTTACAAACATATGAGACTTTCTTTTGCTTCATTTCTTACCTAAACTTAAATTACTCAATGACTCAGATAAACTGAGACAGAACTTATAAGAAATAAACATTTCTTGAACTGGAGCTCAATAAACAGGGCATTGATAAAACCACTGGAATTCAAATTGAGCTAACTTGACTATGCCATAAACCCAAATCACTCTGGCTCTCACTGATTACCTAATAATAGGCCCCAACCTAAGCCTCAGTTGGACATTGTTTGGGTTTTATTGGTTCAGAATGAGTGTAAATAGCAATTATTTCTGTTCTGGCCTGAAACACTGAGGGTCTTCCCCTCCCAGATTGATTTTTCTTTTGAGTAGGTAAAAAAGGCCATTTGTTGACCTTGTTTCTTACCTAGACTGAATCACTGAATGGTTTGTGCTTCAGACAAATTGAGACCTGGGAAAGACCTGAGCTTAAAAAGGTCTCCCTTTGCATCAGGGGCCATCTCTAGTCCTCCTGACTTATGTCTTGCCACTGGACCCATATGGCTCTGGAGGAGAGAGGAGCCTGGTGACTTTGCCCAGCCCTGCCTCACCTATATCCAATTCACTTGCAAATCAAGATATCACCTTCCTGATCACTCCTATTGGAGAATGAAGGACAAATAACAATGCCTAAAGTAGAATTCAGACCCAGGCCCGCTTGATGCCAAGTCCAGTGCTTGATGTAATAAATATGCTTCCCCTGTTGCTGTCTTATGAGCAATGAATAGTATTTAAAAGTTCATGGATCATCCAATCAAATGAACAAATGCCTTTTATACACACATACAGAGGGATGTAGTCATTACATACAGAGTTTACTTCATCTTTGAGAGTTAAGATATGTTAGACAATCTACAAAATACCAATTTTGGTTAGAAATATGAATGTTTATATAAAGGTAGAAGTGAATGAATGAATGAATGAATGAATGAAAAATCTTTGAAGTACTTACAAAGTAGCACGAATTAATTTTGCTAAAGAATAGGTGACAGTAAATGGACAAGTGAGACAATCCCTGCTCTCACACTTTGAGGGAGACAGCACATAAAAGGGGATTCAGTGACAATGTCTAGGTCTGAGAGTGATAAGTGAATCAACAAGGCCCAGGGGTCTTTACGCAATGTCAATAGGTCAGGTGACCTTGCCAGGGGTCTCTGGGGCATAGAGGTAGAATAGAAAGCAAGACTTGTAGAACCTAAAATGGTGGTAGCAACAGAGGTAGTGAGGTGTAGTGGTCCATTTCATATAGAGTTGTTATTCCCATCTCACCCAAGTCTGTGAACAGTCAAGCAGACTGGATGGGTTATGTGTATCCCAGTCCAGTGGAGACGATAAGGAGGGAAAGCAAAGCAGGATCTTATGTGTGCGGTCTATCCATACAATTTCAATCTTTACTTACATTGATTTAAAAAAAAAAAACTCATTTAAATTACCTTCTGTGAGGAAAAAACATTTTTTTTTTCTTTCTCTTGCCTTACTCAGATTCATTGCCTCAAATCCCCAAGTTTTCCAGACAATTGCAATTCTATCAGTATGGACTGTTAGCTTTCCCATTCCTGTCTTGGTTAAAAACTACAGGCACAATTGAGCCACTAGGCTAACTTACCTGAATCAAGAGGAAAGTTGACAGTCAGTGTCTGCTCTTTGGGGTTACTCTATGATCCATGTACTGATCTCTCTGCCTAGGACTTTAGAAGTAGGGAAGTGAGACAGTATTGTAAGCTAAATTTGAGACTAGTCCTTTGTTCTTAATCAATCTACCTGATCTGATGTGGCAGTATGTAAGCAGAAAGGGCTAGTAAACTAGAATTCAGCAATAACAAAGCCAAAGTAAAGAAAAACCTCCTGTGCTTCACTCCCCCCACATTATTTATAAAAGTCACCTTATTGTATGCCAATCTTTTTAAGGCTCCTCTACTGTTCTGCCAATCTGAGCTCCTTGATACCTCTTACCTCTGTTCCCTGGGCTCTACTCAGATGGCTACCACACTATTTCAAGTCCTTATTATTTCTTATCTTTTAAAAAATATTTATTTTTAATTTTCAACATTCATTTCTGTAAGATTTTGAGTTACAATTTTTCTCTCCCTGTCTTTCCCCTACCCCCACCCCAAAATAGCAAAGCTACTGAATACCCCTTCCGCCAACCTGTTCTCTCTTATATCCTCCCCCTTCACTCCGCCTAACTTTCTAGTAGGGCAAGATTGGTTTCTATACCCTAGTACCCGCATGTCTTATTTTCCAATTGCATGTAAAAAAAAACAAACCTAATTTTTAAACATTTGTTTTTAAATTTTTGAGTTCCAGATTTTTTTTCCTTCTTCCCTCCTCACCCACCCCCACTGGGAAGATAAGCAATTCAATATAGATTACACATGTGTAGTTACCCACATCATTTCCATAGTAGTTATATTGTGATAGACATGATTTCCATAATAGTTATATTGTGAAAGACATACCTCCATCCTATCCCGTCCACCCCACCTATTCTATTTTCTCCTTTGACACTATCCCTTTTCAAAAATGCTTGCTTCTTACTTTGCTCTCCCCCAATCTGCTCTCTCTTCTATCCTCCCCCCTCTTATTCCCTCCCCCTCTATTTTCCTATAGGGTAAGTTACCCTATTGAGTGTGTATGTTATTCCCTGCTTAGGCCAAATTCAATAAGAATCAGGTTGTCTCATTCCATTTCACCTTCCTGCTCTTCCCCTCCATTGTAACAGTTTTCTCTTGCCTCTTTTATATGAGATAATTTACCCTAATCTATCACTCCCTTTCTTCTTCTCCCAATAAATTCCTCTCTCACCTCTTAATTTTATTTTTTAGCTATCATCCCTTCATATTCATCATCCTGCACCCTCTGACCATGTATACATGAACATACCAGTGCCTACACTCATATATATATTTGTATATACATACATCCTCCTAAACATACATATATATGTACATATACATGTATATATATATATATATATATATATA
>CM053592.1:175351966-175373952 GCA_028646515.1 Pseudochirops corinnae
AGTTAAATTTTCTGTTTGGCTCTTGTTTTTTCATCAATAATGCTAGAAAGTCTTCTATTTCATTGAATGACCATATTTTCCCCTGAAACATTATATTCAATTTTGCTGAGTAGGTGATTCTTGGTCTTAGTCCTAACTCCTATGACCTCTGGAATATCATATTCTAAGACCTTTCTTTGATCCCTTAATGTAGAAGCTGCTAGGTCTTGTGTTATTCTGATTGTGCTTCCATAATACTCAAATTGTTTCTTCTTAACTGCTTGCAGTATTTTCTCCTTAACCTGGGAACTCTGGAATTTGGCTATACTATTACTAGGGGTTTTCCTTTTGGGATCTTTTTCAAAAGGCGAATTCTTTCAATTTATATTTTGCCCTCTGTTTCTATAATATCAGAGCAATTTTGCTTGATAATTTTTTGAAAGATGGTATCTAGGCTCTTTTGTCGATCATGTCTTTCAGGTAGTCCAATAATTTTTAAATTATCTCTCCTGGATCTATTTTCCAGGTCAGTGGTTTTTTCAATGAGATATTTCACATTGCCTTCCATTTTTTCATTTGTTTGGATCTGTTTTATAGTATCTTGATTTCTCATAAAGTCATTAGGTTCCAATTGCTCCAATCTAATTTTGAAGGAGTTATTCTCTTCAGTGACTTTTTGAAATTCCTTTTCCATGTGTCAAATTTGGCTTTTTAAAGCATTCTTCTCCTCATTGGCTTTTTGGGCCTCTTTTTCCATTTGAGTTAGTTGATTTTTTAAGGTGTTAATTTCTTCAGTGTATTTTTGGGTCTCCTTTAGTAGGCTGTTGACTTTCTTTTCATGATTTTCTTGCATGATTCTCATTTCTCTTTCTAATTTTTCCTCCACTTCTCTTACTTGATTTTCAAAATCCTTCTTGAGCTCCTCCATGGCCTGTAACTAGTTCATATTCTTCCTGGAGGCTTTTGATGCAGGGGATCTGACTTCGATGTCTTCCCCACACTCTATGCCTTGATCCTTTTTGTGCCCAAAAAAGGATTCTATCACCTGTTTGTCATTCCATTGCTTGTTTATATTGGCAGCCAATTACTTGAATTTTGAGCTCTCTGCCACAGTAGAACTCTGCTTCTACAATAGAGAGAGAGCTATGTCCCAAATCACTAGGGTTTTTGCAGCTGCTGGAGCTATTATATGGGTGTCCTCTCTACAGCCCCCACACACTCTGGCTTATTGGTCACACACCCCAGGACGACCACCCAAGACTACAATCCAGATTCAAACAGGTCAAAGCAAGAGTGCTTAGCCTTTGAATGGTCCCTTGGTCCCCTTCTAATCTGCAGGCCAGGAGCTCGGGAAGCAGCCATGCAGCAGTGGCTGCAGCCACTGTGCCTCCTCTGCTTCTTGCTCTGGGGGTAGCAGCCGGACAGCACTCTTCTATCCCCCCATGGATGAATCAAGTTCCACAGTGACTTTTTATTTTGTCTTTGGCATTTATGGATTGAGAAGTCTGGAAACCACTCAGCTGCTGGTGATTTACTCTCATGAATCTACTCTAGCTGCAGTGTGTTGGGGCTACCCTGGGGCTAAAACCGCAGCTCACACAGAGCTGGGCTTGGCTCCCACTGTGCTGCAATGGACCCTTCCTGCCAGCCTGCCAGGCTTCCTTCAGTAGGAGATTCATTTTTCTCAGTCACTTTGTGGGTTCTGTAACCCTAAAGTTTGTTTAGAGTCATTTTTTATGTGTATTGGAGGAGGTGGAAGCTGGAGCCGAGCTGAAGTCCTGTTTCTACTCTGCCATCTTGGCTAAGGCCTATATTTCTTTTCTTTAATCTATTTATCTATTATTTTCTTATCTAGAACATTACAATTTCCTACATAGTTTCTCTGTCTCCAAGCTCACCCCTTTTCCACCCATGCTTTATGAAAGTGCAAAAGTGGCCTGAACACAAAAAACCTGCTTACAGGGATCTCCATTGCCAATAGAATTAAAAAAAAAAAAAAGACCTATGATTCCATGCCTTTTACAATTTGCCTCTAGCTTACCTTTGTAACCTTATTTAAAAATTCCTATTCTACATCCTAGTCAAGTAGATTGCCCACCATTCCTAATTCTCATTCTGGAATTTATTTCTGTTCAGTTACATAGCCCATTTACCATATCTGCTTAAACACTTCTGCTACATCACATTTTGTTGAAATCTCTTTCTTCCTGAAGAACTATTCAAAGACATTCTCCTCCATGAAACTCCATAGATTCCCCTATACTCCAAATCACCTACATGTCTGTTTTCTTGTTCTTATGTACATACCATACTGGAACTTCCGTTGTATTTTTGCATAAGCTTTATCTTTCTATTAGACTGTGAACTACCTAACACCAGTTTCATTGTAATATCTTCAGCATATATGGCAACACTTGCAAAAATAGATGTCGAATTATTGTTTTTTTGACATTATGAAGAACATAAAACATACATATGTACACTTAGGTTTACATATCTGGTTTCCCTTTTCACTGCAACATAAGGCAAAACTTTTCTATTGCTATGGTTAGTTGTAAAGCGTTCACGGATATTTTCAAGGTTGGGCATGAATACTGTATGAATTTTATTGATTTTCTGATCTCCAATGTAGTAGTTTTTCAAAAAAAGTATTGCTAAATATAAACACTTGCCACCAAATACATATGTATGTAAATACATATTAATTGACTAATTCATGGACAGATAGCCTTTAGATTGTGCTCATATAGCATAAAAGAATAAGTATATTAGATACCTAATAACACAGAATCTTACAGTTTGGAAGAAATCTTGGGGCATAGAAGCTAAAATGTCAGAAACTAGAAGGAGCCTTAAAATATAAAATATTCAGAATGGAAGGAATCTAAGACTACTGTCCATAGGAAGATAGTGCTGCATGAGAACCAAACGACTACCTACTAATTCTGATATCTCATTATCCTTCAAACAGAATGCAAGTATCCAGATTTTACTTATTTGTTTATTACCAAAAGAAACCTCACATTAACAACGTCTATTCATCAAACATCTTTTATATGGAGAAAACTGTTCCAGGCAGTGAGAGAAACTGTTTCTGTTTTTTTTTTTTGTTTTGTTTTGTTTTGTTTTTTTTTAAATCTGAACCTATTTCATCTGGGGTAGGATTCCCAATATAGAAAGTCCAGACACTAACAAAGATTGACAGTTCATCAGTGACATTGTTTTAAAGGGTAATCCAAACCATTGAGAAATTGATTTACCCATGATCACACAGTATCAATGGCAGAATTTGAACCAAAGTATTGTTAACTCAAAGGCTGCGCCTCCGTACGTGTTGACCACATAGATAATCTTGGGTAGTGAGAGACATATAGTGTTTGACAAAGATCTGGTCATTTGCCTTGTGGAACTTAAAAGACCAATGATAGATATAAGACATATACAAAATAGCTATGTTACAAAGTAGAGAACGAGAAGTGTAAGAGACACTGAATCACATCTCCCTCTTTTGTCTAGGCTGTAAATGAAACAGAAATCACTAGCACGACTCAATTGCTAAGCAGCTTGGAAACTTATAATGCCTCCATTTCTGACCAGGCCAGTTTTTCCCTCCTTAGTCAACTTCCTATACCTTTCTTCTAGACAAGGGGTTCTCAACTTGTGGGTTATGTTCAATTTGTAACAATGAAAATACATCCTGCATATCAGATATTTACATTACGATTCATAACAGTAGCAAAATTATAGTTACGAAGTAGCAACGAAAATAATTTTATGGTTGGGGGTCACCACAACATGAGGAATTGTATTAAAGGGTCGTGGCATTAGGAAGGTTGAGAACCACTGTTCATGGTGCTGGGGAAAATAAATTACATTGTTATATAAATAGTTCACAGCAGCAAAGAATAGTGGAAACAATCCTGAATTTGGAGTCTACAGATCACCAGGTTCCAATTCTAATTCTGACACTACCTGTGGTGACCATATACAAGAAACCTAGAGTTGGGTGAGCCTCCATTGCCTTGTCACTAAAATGGAACTAATAAAAAGCTATATCAGATGCTTAACACGACAGCCATGAGGAAAAAATGAATTAACATGCATAAATAACCTGAATGTCATATAGAAGAATCAGTCATTCTTATCCTAATTTATCATTACTTGACACTTGATACAGAAATGTATCATCTATCAGAAGTTATGGTCTCACATTCACCATTTCTACTTCTGTCTGAACAATTGGAACTTTCTCTGTCTCTCTCTCTTTTTCAGTTAAGAGTTTTTGATGTCAGGGTTGGTCATTTGTATTCCAGTGGGATACAGTCTGTATGCCAGGTGGTCCATCTGTTGTCCATCATCATTGATACATTATCCCCCTGAGTGTAGGCAGATGCCTTTAATTCATTTTCCAACCCTAGTTTTTGCAGAGCTTTATTTCTCATGTAATCATCTCCACCATGGGAATGCCAGACATGATTCTTCCCATTGTTTACTGGGCAGTTAAAGGCATTTGTCATTGAATTTTCATTGTGGACCAAAACTCTGATCATAGACCATGGATAGCACTGGAAAGCTGAACAGGGGTTCAATTAAAACTATCACTAGATAGTATAGTGGAAAGAGTCCCTAATGTGGAGTCTAGAAACCTGGTTTTAAAAGTTTCTAGACTGCCTACAGCCAATTCTTAACCTCTGCTTTACCTATCTTACATTTTGAAGAAGGTGCTTTGTAAACATTCATGTGCTTTAGACATTCAAGTGATTGTTAATACTCCTTTAATGATTTTGCTTTTGCGTGTGTTGACATACTCATGTATCTGTGCAAGGACACTATATTTCACAGTTCCAAGTTACTCAGTCGTGAGACAGATAGCATCATCACTCCTTTCTTGAAAGTTCACTAGAATTAGAATGGGGTGGGGTGGGATAGGGAAGGTTATAGCAAGAAACTTACATTGAATGTCCCTCTCTGATAGCTCATGGGCAAGCACTAACACCTTGTTATATACACACATATGCATACACATACATTTACATTCACATACACAATCCAGTAGCCTTCAACATTGATACTTCTGGCCCAAATGCCAATTGAACTAAGACTTCGAGGAAAATAAGAAGTAGCTATTTCCTGCAAATAGCTGGTGACTACTACCACATGCAGATTAATGGAAGGAGATGTGTGAAAAGATCAGGAAAATTTTCTTTCTGACCTACATGAGACCAGATGGAAGGTAACACCGTGTCTGGGTGAAAATATGAATATACAGCCCTGAAACGGGACAAAACATGCCTGCATGCTTTTCTGGTTGAATGACAAAGATAAAAATGAAAAACCATGAAGACAGTGATGTGTAATAGTCAAGGTAACAGTAAACATATATTATGTAATTAAGTTGTAAGAATTGAAACACATCAATGCAGAAAAAAAGAATGAACCAAATACTTAAAATGACAAAATCAGGTGTTAAGAATTAGACCCCAGAAACTCACTAGTCTTTTCAAACTAACAGGCAGATCTCTTGAAATTTCCAAAATATACTTGTCAATTCAATTCAATGTAATACAGGAATGAAGCTTTACCACTACACAAACTGTTGCCCCAAAAAACCTGGATATGACATTGATGCCTAAAATAATTAAGAACATTTGGTTAATAGATGCTGGCATAGCAAATAAACATAATCTCAACATTACAGGAAGATAAAAAGCTTTTGAAATATACATATCTAGCAAATCAAAATAACATAGGAAGAAACGAAGTGCATTTTACCTCTCTCATTCCACTAATGTAATTGTCCCAGATGCTTTCAGTAAGATTACCGAAGATAAGGTCACATCATAATATTTATACAATCATAAAAATAAGTCATTTTAATCTATATGAGCAATAAATAAGTCTATAATAAATAAGTATGTGTATACACACAAGTGAATGCACATGCACATATGTTTATATATGTATACACACGAATATGTGTGTGTATTTATTAAATTATTTTAGTTGTAACTGACTCTGTGTGACCTGATTTGGGGTTTCCTTGGCAAGGATGCTAAAGGGTTTTGCCATTTCCTTCTTGAGTTTATTTTACATATGAGGAAACTGAGGCAAATAGAGTTAAGTGACTTGCCCAGGGTCACACAGTTAGGAAATACCTGAGGTCAGATTTGAACTTTTCAACTCAAGAAGATGAGTCTTCTGGAATCCATATATGTATACATATACACACATAAACACCGAATCTTTAGTTACTCTTCTGCCTATGTGCATGCATAATATATGTAAAACATGTTTATGAATATATATCTATTAATACACTGCATATATATGCATATATATATTATATATCCATGTATATACATAAACGATGTGTTAGTGTAGATATTCAGGATATTGACTTAAGACTGTTCATATCTGAATTAATCTCAATTTCAAAAAAGATAGTATCAGAAAATGAGAGCAGGAAGGGACCTTCTTTTCTAATTTTAAAAATGAAGAAATAGATAAAAAAATCTTGGGTGTTTTTTAAAGTCACACAGCTAGTAAGTCTATAGAGGCTCAAGGCATCCTGACTCCAAACTCAGCTCTTTCTCCATTATTCTACCTGACTGCCTTAAATTAGTAGGAAATACTCTTCTTCCTAGCCATCAATTGCCCCAAAGAATCATAACATTGATCTGGAGTTGGCTGTCATAAAATCTTCAAATAATTTTCCCCCCACTAGCTCCAAGCAGTATAGGGAGCACCATAACCATTTTAATGATTAATAAACAGAGACCTCAGAAGAACAAGGGACTTGCCCAAGATCATAATGTTAACTCAGGAAGGAAATAGCAGGGCTTTGATTTCAATCCAGCTCCCTGAATTCAAGTCCTGGACAACACAAACATGACTTTTCAACAAAACTCACAAAAAGATCATGGAAAAGACAGCATTTTTTATTTAACCAAACACAAGGTTTGCAATCAGAGGACCTAGATTCAACCCATGATTCTGCTCTATATTATTTGTAAGGCTTTGATAAATTCATCTCACATTTGGGGGTTTCAGTTTCTTCATCAGCAAAATAAAGTGGTTAAAGAAGATGAACACTAAGTTTGCTCTCACCTACAAATCCTTTCACCTTGTACAATGTCTTATGTTAGACACTGAGAGAGATAAAATTATAAATAAGACAATCTCAGCCCTCAGGGAGCTTAAGTATAGCAGGGAAGGATAAGACATGAATACTAATAAATAGAACACAAGCATAAATATGATAAAAAAGTACACCAAAACTTGTAAAGAATGATAAAACTGTATAATCAAAAATCTTATATCCATCTAGGGGAAGGGGACCATTCATAAAGAATGTGTTGCATTCACTAAGCCCTGAAGGACTGGGAGTGTCAGCAGGTGTAACTGAGAGGGACATTCTTTATCTTCACTCATGATTATCAAAATATTTGAATACTCCAAGGACTCATGATTTTTAATTCTACCCCTCCCCCTTCTTGGGTGTTTGTTGTACAGTCACAGAATACTGCCCTTCTATGACTTCATTTATGGTCTTTAAAAGTTACTATTATAGAGCAGCCTTCCTTCAAAACACTTCTAAAACTGTTCAGGGAGATAAATCCCCATTAATTCAATGGTCTACAATTTAATAGCTATTTCCTCTAATAACACAACTCAAAGCCACTCTGTGGTTTAGTTAATGATCTTTGGGATCATCTGTAGTTGAAAAAAAATCATTACCCTATGTCAATTCTGATTAGAACCCTGCTCTATCTTATAAGACAATGGTTCTTGAGTAAGAAGCATATAATCCCTCACTGGACTAGTTTGAACCTTCCTTGGCTTTATAAAACCTGCTTGTGCTCCACTTGAAGGGACTGGAAGAACCCAAAGGGACTTTGATGCCACCATGAGACATTGAAGTAGGAATTTATTATAGAAATATTAAAAATTCTGCTGTTTTCCACTTTATGGGATGATATATACACAAATATACCTACGCACATATATACGTACATATGTATATCTATCTATCTATCTATCTATCTAGCTATCATCTATCATCTAGCTAGCTAGCTAGCTACAGAGAGAGAGAGAGAGAGAGAGAGAGGGAGAGAGAGAAAGAGAGAGAGAGAGGAGAGAGTGAGCCAGCACAGGGACCAGATGATTCATAATGTACCCTGTTATTTGAGAATCCTGGAGAGGGTCAACTTGGAGCTATTCTGCATTCTGCCTGGAACTTTCATTGTCTTGGAGAGAATCATATTAATTGCTTCATTTAGCCCTTCACTTAATTCGCCATATTGCTGTGCACTTCACTTCCCACCCAAATGAACAAAGACAGAGCTGGGTACCGAACACATTTAATGGGCCTCTCATAAATGGGCAGTTATGACTCTTACATTTTATTTTAAATAGACATAGGCAGTTTATTTTCTCTGACAAAACTTCATTACCCAGCAAAAGGTAGAAGGTGGTAATGAGCGAATCCATTATTCCAAATAGAAACTGCAGTCTCCAACCTACACAAATATATGTTCACTCCTGTATATACCTTCAGACTTAGGAACACCATCATGCTCATACACATGCATGCACACATGTAGACACAACCATGGAATCTTGGTTTCTAAGACTGGACACAAGAATCTTGATCCAGTTGTGATCTGGGCAGGGCAGTGTAGGATGAGACTATTCTCTCCATCTTTCTGGAAGCCACTGCTTTTTCAAATGCAGACTAAGAAAGCATTAAGGAAGTCCACATCAGACTATTGGCTCATTATGACCTTCCAGGTCACTAAAATCACTGATTTTTTTTTTCAGATGAACAACTCTCTAGCAATGCATTGCCCATCTTGCAATTATGAAGTTGATTTTTTTTTCTACTTAGTAACTGTAAAGTATAGTTTATTGCTTGCACTCTCTTCACCATTTTCCTTCCCATATGTACTGTAACACTTCAAGGATTTTTATTGTGGCACTTTGGGTACTCGTTCAACTGACACAGATTGTAACCGCCCTATGACTCAGGAGGGTGTTCTGAAAAGTTGCTTTGGACAAAAAAAATCGTCACCGGCTGCCAAATGGGCGAGGAGCCTCTTTGAACATAGTTGGGCATATACTCAGAAAAAACACACAAAGTCTGTCACTGTGCTAATATTAGAAGCCTTTCCAGGTTAGTTGGTCCTGCCAGACCTTGTGTGCTGCTGGCGTAGCCTCTGATAATACAGGATCACCCCCATGCGAAGAGTAAACATCAATGTTGGACTTTAGCAGAGGGTCTCTATATGGCTCAACATGTATAAATATATCTATACACACATACACACACAAATATACACACACAAAATACTGGAATATACACACTATTTAGTGCTGCATATATACATAAGTGCATATATGTATAAAACTAAGATAATGCATATGCATGAGAAGGCACTTGTATATGCATATGAATTTGTGATATATGTATATATTCATTTTTATATGTATGTATGCATGTGTGAGGCAGCACGGCATAGGGAGTAACAACCTAAATTGAAAGACTTGTGTCTGATCATGGATTAAGTGATTTATCCTTTTGGTTTCCCATAAAAATCTCTGAGACTCTAAGTTATAGGAGAGAGGACTTGCTATTCTCTACAAGCAAAAGTAACTTAATGGAAGTTTCTTATTCCACTGAAATCACAGTTCCTTATTTTTTTTAAAGTCATCATTAGGGCAGCTAGGTGGTGCAGTGAATAGAGCACTGGCCCTGGAGTCAGGAGGACCTGAGTTCAAATCTGGCTTCAGACACTTGACACACTTACTAGTCGTGTGACTTTGGGCAAATCAATTAACCCCAATTGCCCTCCAAAAAGCAAAACAAAAACAAACAAAAAATAAAGTCATCATGAATTCTAATATTAGAATCGCCACTACCATCCAACAATTGAGTTTTCTGTGAACCATCCTATAAAGCAGGAAATTTAGGTATTATCCCTATTTGACAGAAGGAACTAAGCTTCAAAAGAAGTTGCTTGACTAGTTGAGGGTCCCGAACTATTATAAGCAACAAGATCCAAAGAGCATTGAGCCTTACCATCTCCCATATAGCACAGACAAAAAAAATGGCAAGCATTGTAATATTCCTTCTTCCTACTGAGCTCCACAGACCCATTTCTCATTTTCCATCAAGATATTTCTTCTCAGTCTCTTTTGCCCACGTTCCATATTATGGAGAATTATAGATATCTGGGGAAGCACACATCCCAGGAGATTTAGCATCCAAAGTATGGCAAAGGAAGCGTTCCTGTTTTCCTACCAAAGCTTGGGGTACCAGCAGGGCTTTTATTTAGGCTTCTCCTGAGCATTCTGCACATGCTGCTTCCAATACAACCATAAATAGTTTTTGTGCCTCCTGCTAGAGATTTTCTGCAGTTTAAGGAACCCATTTAATTAATTCACTTTCTTATGGCTTTTGTTGATCAAAAAAAAACAAGTCAATCTGGTGCAATATATGAAGAGAATATGCAGACAAACTGTAGTGTTTATCTGCTTTTGAATATGCTGGGTTATAGAATGATATTGGCAAATGAGTAGTGGGAAGGAGGGAAGATTAGAATTCTGAAAAAGTGCACATATTTCAGAGAATTGGTTCAGATACATAACCCTTGTTAAAGCTGCTTTTCAGCGGTTTAGCATAAAACAAACTTTGGAATCTCTGAAGGCAAAGACAGAGGAAGGTTCAACCCAATGGGAAGAAAACCAGGGACTCAGAATGAGCCCCACTTCCCTCTGTAGTCTGTGCCTTCATTCCTTAGAAGATGAAATCTCACTTGGAGTAGAACTCAGCCAAAAGGCTCAGTTCTGTAGATATGGTTATTTCAAGAGTATCTAATCCCTAATCTTTCAGTCAGGGAAAGTTCAAGTTTTCTTGTACTATGGAGCCACACCATATACATGTGAACTATGGCTGTTATTCTTATTCACAATAACATTAACTATATTATTGATTTATCTTTCCTGTCTGTCTCTATCTCTCTCCCTCTCCTATTTTGTCCTGGCAAGAAGTATGTAAGGACCCCTCAAAGGTTCAAGCCTATTGCTGCTCAGGATGGGAATTTGCACTGTCACAATTTCCTCCATGGACTCACCATATTTATGACAAGTTGTGAAAACACCTGATCACCTTAGGCCACTGCAGGTCAGAACTTTTGAATTCAAGTCATCCAGCAGCCTCAGCCACTCAAATGATTGTTGTGCAATATCATGTTCGACCTCTACTTTTATATTTTGAAATACTCTCTACTTTTTATATGTGCACGGTCCCTAAATTGTCACAGATAACATCCTATTTCTTTCTTCTCATTTTGTGAAGATGTTATCCAGCCATGTATTTTCATAAATCATCCACTTAACATTCACCCAATGCTATTTGACCATGTGGCCTCTAGGGTCTCCTAATATTACACATATATCAGTGCATGACTTGGGCAGCATCCTCGTCTTATAATTGTCCCACCTTTTTTCTTCAATTTTTAATGTCCTTGGTTTCCTTTATACCATTCTTCACTTATATAAGAGTAATGAAATTTGAAGTTCCCTTTGTATTGCTAAGCTGACAGGTACTTAGCACCTAGTTTCAAATTAAGCCTCTGTTAAAGAAACAGAGGGTATGATCCTCTGTTGCTGACATAATAGGAAGGGGCTGAAAAGGGAACCCCTACTGCTGACACAACAGGAAGGGGCTGAACAGGGAGGAACAGTACTGTATATAAGGAAAAACCCTATCTGGGAAAGTCAGAATTTCCTGGGGTAAGCATCGTGGAGGCAGGGCAGCTGCTGCTGGACTGAAGACTGAACTAAGAATTGAGAAGAACTGAGAAGAGGCATGAGAATTGAGAACTGAAACAGAATTTCTTAGAGCAAGCCATGTGGAGGCTGGATAAAGTGATTTTTATTTTGAGAATGGAGCTTATGGTGCTGAGGATTTTGGAGGGCCAGCCAGAGCTGCTGAGGCTGCTGAGCATTCCTGAAGGCCAGCTGGAGCTGCTAAGGACTTCCAAGGGCCAGCTGGAACTGCAGAAGACTGAGGAAGCATGACTATGGTGCTGGTATTTTGTTCAAATGTTGTTGTGACTTTGTTAATGTGTATGAATGTTCTTGTGGCTTTATTTATCCTTGTCTTCCCAGGAACAGAGACTGTGAAGGATTTGAAATGGACTGGACACTGTGAGCTGCAATGTGGAGCAGGAATTTCATGGACAGCTGGACAAGGAACTGGGACTGCCTAACTTTGAATGCTGGTGGCACTTGGTTATATTAGAGAGGGAGCTGGGATCATGGAAAAGGAATCATGGAAGCTGAAAGCCTGCCCTGAGTCAAGATGAAAAGATCTCTCTTTCCATACTGAGTAGTGACTGAAATTGTAATTTACTAGTCAACTGGGGTGGATGGCTTGTGTATTTTCCACTACCTCTTAAGAGGGTACTGAGTAGTGACTGGTTACCAATGATTGAATAGTGACTGATTTGTAACTTAATGTGCCCCATAGGTGGAGGACTTTGACCTTTTGTACTTTATGATTGAATGATTTACTAAGTAATTGATAGACTAAATGATTGTACTTTGTTCAAAACTATGTGACAACTTTGGTGAAAACTATGTGGCCATTTTAGTGATAAGTTGTTGAGTCATGACATGGTGAATGTTGTATTTTGATTTCCTGTGATAAGTTGTAACATTCTGAATGCAGTACCTTGATTTTCTGTGAATGTTTTGCTCTGATTTGTTACTGAATTAATAGAGTGTTTACTATACTATGTAATAAGAACCTTGAAAGCTGTTCATAGCAGTAGTCCTCTGGAAAGCTGCTCATGCTTGGCTTTACAACTTATTAGTGACCATTGCTTATATGCCGTAACCTACTCACACTAACCATAGGACTTTGGGTCACTTGTAATTTTCACTTTTCTCAAATTATAATTTAAAATGATTATGATTCATGTAGCTACACTTTAAGAATCATACTTTCTGTCATTGTTGTTATCATCATCATAATTATCATTGTTGTAGTCATTGTCATCACCAACAGTATCACACAGTAGTCTTATAACTTAAATTCTGGTTACCAGATGATGAATCATTTTTGTTCACAACAAGTCCTAAAGACATAGACAGGTTGAAATTGGCATAAGAGGATGCCAATTTTAGATTAAATCATAGGTCCTTGAAGTAAAAGTAAGATGATGATGATGATGATGATAAGATGACAATGATGCAGTACATTCTAGGTATATTTCAGCATCCAGATCAACCATCAACCAGCCAACTGAACCAGTTCTAGATACTTGACATAAAAAATGTAAAGTCCTATGCTTGAGTAAAAAAATAAACAAAAACAACATCATTACTATAATATATATCCCTGTGGTTCATCTATAAAAGGGCTATTAAAATAGTTTACAAGCTAAATAGGAATGTATTTATTGGAGTGGTTGTAGATGGGATTCTCTTTCTAGTATGGGTAGGATAAGATGGGATCTGATATATACTACAAGAGATTTTACAAAGAATTTACATGGAATTTAATCCCATTACTCTACTTTATTTTCTCCCTGACAATGCCAGGTCACATGATAGGCGAGTAGAAGAATACTATATTCTGAGTTGAGGTACTTGGTTCTATATTCTGTTGTATATGAACATCATGACATGGGACAAGTCTCTTTTCGTTCCTGGATGTCTGTTTCCTCAGCTGTAAAATGCGTCTCAATAACATGACCTGTCAGGTATCTTTCAACTTTATGATTCTATGATGCAACTGCTTCTATGACCTTATGATGACACACTTTTCTACTCCAATACCTTGAAAGGGATTTGAATCCTGATTATGGATGAACTTTGTTTTTTAATAAAAGGACAGGAACAAAGCAAATGTTATAGTCAGTGACTCAAACTAATGATTGTCAGGTAGTCTTGATACTGTTAAAAAATGCCAATCTTCCCACAGCGCTGAACAATTCACCCATTGTCAGAAAGATCTTTTTTCTTCCAAATTATTGTTCTATTTAAGGGACCCAAGTGGGCTGCATAAAGTATAGACAAATCAATACAGAACCTACTTATAATTGAATGTATGAGTCTCTGTATGCCTGTGGTAAAGCGACATTGTATTTCTCTGTGTGTGTGAAATTAAATCCATACATATATTTTCATGCACATGCATGCACGCACACATGTGTGCGCACGCAAATATTGATTACCTATTTTAGTAAAAAAGGTATTTATTGAATTCCAAATGAGGGAATTAATATTATTTAATGAATAGATGGAGCATGGGTCTAGTATTCAGATAACCTGGGTTCTATTTGATTGTGCAGCTTTGGATACACTGGTTGCTCTTTTTGTGTTCTATTTCCACCAAATGAGAATTGACCTAGAGTAGTGGTTCTCAACCTTCCTAATGCTGGGACCCTTTAATAATATGTGTATGTATCTGCATGTGGGTGGACCTGCCTGGAGATGGGTAGAGGAGTGGTACCTCGGTTCCTAAGACCATTGGAAATATATGTTTTCTGATGGTCTTAGGTGACCCTGTTTGACCCCCAAAGGGGTCACGACCCACAGGTTGAGAACTGCTGACCTACAGGATTTCTAAGTTTTCTTTTAGCTCCAAAGTGCTATGATTCTATGTGTCTAACAATGAGTTTAAAATTACTTGTTGATTTAAAGATCAAAAAGATATTATAGAATATCTAATCTATCACCAGCCCAATTTTTCTGATGGGAAAATAAAGATTTATATGACAAGCAAGACTTGTTCAAAGTCACACAATGGGGAAATAGTTGAGGTGGAATTTGAAACCAGATCTTCAAATTCCAAATCTGGTGCTCTTACCATCGCTCTGTGCTACAGTGCAAAATGGAAAACGCACCTTCAGAAACTTACAGTATTATTGGAAGACAGTCATCATATCCATTAAGCAGTCAAAATGTAATTTCTTTGAGGATAGGGCTTATTTCATTCATTGTAGGTTTATCCCTAGTGCCTAACACAGGACCCACACTCGATAAATGCTTGTCAATTGGTTGATCAATTGATGATGAATTATAGAACAATACAAAACAAAGCATTTTCCAGAGGAATACTGTGACATCCTGCCAATAAATGGAAGTTGAAAGAGGGAGTCACAAAAGGAAAGTTTGAATAAGGAGAGCTTACTGTTGGTCACAGCTGGTTCCATGGGATTGTAAGGTTTAAACTGGTGCTTGAATTATAGAATGCACTTTGATATATACATGTGAGGGCAATCAGGGAGGTCCGGATAGAGGAACAATACAGAAAAAAAGAAATGGCATATGATTTATAATATTTGCAATATTAACTTACTGGTATGTATGCAAAAAATAACATATATGCACACACATATATATATATATATATATATACATATATGTGCATAGATACATTCAAGTTTCTCTACGTTACAAATGAAACGTACAAGATCAAGTCTTAATTATTGACTATTGAATTGATCTTTCTGAAAATGGAATTCTTACATTTAAAAGACAAAACTATTTCTGCAATCATATTCCCTGGCACTAGGAATAGCGTTGATTTGATGGGCTAGGACACTTAGCTGAAACTAAAAAGATGTCCATAATGGATTAATGTGAAGTCTTACACATGGGTATAAAAATTACCTTCACAAGCAGAAGGTGGGAGAAGCATCATTAATATGCCCATCTGAAAAAGAGCTGAAGTCTTTAGTAGGAAGCAAGTTCAACATAAGTCAATAGGATGATAACCAAGTGAATATTTTTTGCTTTTTTCCAGTTACATTAGAGGAGGTATAGTGTTCAGGATTAAAGGAATCATGTTCCCACTGTATTCTGTACTGATAAGACAACACACAGAATATTATGTTCACTCTCGGGTGACATAGTTTAGGAATTGCTGTAAGAATATGGAGATTCTATAAAAGTGGTTGACTAAGATCATGAAGGGCCTTAAGATCTTGGTATGTAAAAACTGATGGAAGGAACTGGGAGTATTTAGCCTAGAAATAGGAGGACTTCAGAGTATTAAGGAAGATATGATAGTAGTGTTCAGGTCAGGGATTAGATTTGCTCTACTTAGTCCCAGAGAGCAGAAATTGAACAGTTTTAGGGATGGGAATTTAGGTTTGGGGAAAAGGAAAAGAAAATCCCCCTAAACTTTTGAACAGAGCTATTCCAAAGCAGAAAAGAAATGCAGAATCTTTCCTTAGGAAGTGGGGTTCTACTTCCATGGTAGTGTGCAAACAGATAATAGGTGAGTGACAACTTTCTAGTATATGGTAGAGAAGATCTTTGTTCAGGTATAGGGTGGACTTAAAATTCTTTGAGGTTCCATCCACTTCTTAGATTCTGTGACTATGCCTTGACAGTATTCCCCCCTGGGTTTAATATAACTTCTCTTCCTAGCATTAAAAAGAAGAAGAATGGGTATAAAGTCTAGAAAACAACAAATTTATAAGGGGGAACAAGAGAGATTATACACATTAAAATGGTGAACTTGTTTTGGTGTTTTACTGGTATTCTAGATAGAGTCCCACCACCACTGACTGCCAGATTCCTACTACTGACCTGACACAGGTTTGCCCAAGGAAAATAATGAAGGCTCAGAAAGTGGTATCAAGAAGACAGCTGTCAATGATTTTGGCAGGTAGCGTCATTATTTCTTACCTCTTGTGTGCCAAATATTTCAAGTCATTTATAGTACAGTTCATGGATATAGAAATTGCCAATGGATTTGTTCTATTCTTGAGATTAAAACAATACACATTTAGGGGCTGAGTTAGTTTTTGCTAAATGGTGGCAATATGTTCTTTGGAGGGATAAATTGAAGACATGAAACATTTGTGACTGACTATGAGGTCAGAAAATTGAATCTGTTAAGGTCTTACATTGCTCCTTACCCAACTGAACTAAGAAGTTTCAGAAACTCATTTGGTAGACAAGATGTCAGCTTCTAACCTAGGATAGGAACTTATACAAGTGTAGAATATGTGAGGGATTCCCTGAAACATCTACAGGTATTCCTGATGCTTCTTAAGTCTTTATTCCCTTAGTAGATGGATGATCATAGAATGTAATACACTTAGCAGGTTTTTATAGCTAAACCTAATCTGCTAAGGAAAAAAAAAAAGACAAGCATAAGAGAAGAGGAAAAAAAAGAAGCGGCTCTTTCTTTTTAATACATGTTGAATGGCTAACAATTCTGATCTGTGAATACTCAAGTCCACAACAGCCCCAAGACCACCCCCATTAGGTCGTAGGGTCACTCAGTGGCTAAGTGGTCCACTTAATCAGAGAGCAGATAGTGGGTGATAGTATGCCCGCAGTACTTACCAACATCACACACTGTGCAATTAGAGGCAAAACAAAGCAAGACAAGTATTTACAAAGTCACTGCAGCAAGGGAGGGCGGGGAAGGGAGTGGGGTAATAGGCATTGAAACTTAATTGTATTTTCTTTTGAAAGAGCTGGAAAAATGGTGTCAGAAATGATGTAAATGGTGGTTTTCCCCTTTTTTCTTTTTCCCCCTCCTACCTACAGAGGGAAAGTTCTCCAGGATGGAAGAGGTGCCTATACCATTACCCTTTCAGCAGACTCCCTTTCTATCTTCCTTGGTAGACTTTTAATGCAGGGTGACTCATATTTAATTACAACTGAACATTTCCTTTGTGGAGAAGCTTGTCTAAATACAACCCTCACACCCAGAGACAATCATTTATTTGCAAAGAATCCTGCGTTCTCCATCAGAAGGGCCTCAATGAAAACTGCTTACATTATTGCCAATTTTCTTGCCCAAAGCCAAACCTGAGAATTATTAATTTCTACCCAGTATATTTTTCAGTCTTGCAATTCTGAGGACAACTGTATTTGAACAAAATTGTTGGAGTAGGTGTCCTAATTGACGTGACCTGCTAGAGGGATGTGGACCTGTGTACTGAATATTGGGAGAATGAACCTCTCTGAAGACAGAAAAAAAACCCTTCTTAAAAGATGGCAATGATTCATCTTGGACTACAAGTTGGAATACAGTTGAAACAATGAGGATGCACAGACAACCCTGCTTTCAGGTATAGCTATACATGCATTTTCCAAACATAAGTATATTTTCTGTACCAAAATCAATCCATTCAGCAAAATTCAATTCAGTTCAATTTGATTCAACCACTCTAGAGTGTGTAAGGAATTGCGCTAATTCTGGGGTTTGGGACTGGACCTGGGACTATGAGGAAACTCTGTCTACCAATATATATCAATATTTTTTTCAATCACTTTGTGGGTTCTCAAGGACGCTGAATAGGGTAGCTAGGTGGCATATTGGATAGAGCACTAGTTTTGGAATAAGGAAGATTCATCGTCACAAGTACAAATCTGGCCTCAGATCCTAATTGTGTGACTCTGGGCCAGTCACTTAATCTTACTTTCCTCAGTTCCTTATCTGAATTTTTTTTAAAGTGAGTTGGAGAAGAAAATGGCAAACCACATCAGTGTCTTTGCCAAGAAAACCCCAAATTGAGTCATGAAGAGTGAGACACAACTGAAAATTACTGAATGCCAACAGGGCACTAAGAGTTTGAGTGAATTTCCCAGGGTCTCACAGCCCACAGCTGTCAGAAGTTAGATTTGAAATTAGGTCTTCTTGACTCTAAACACAGCTATCTATCCACAGAACTGCCCTGCCTCTTGTATGATACCAGGTCCTAGGGAGAAAAAAAAAAAAAAGGAAAAATAAAACAAAACAAACACACAAATGAAACAAAACAAAACAAAAATACCTGTTCCTGCCTTCAAGAAACCTTTATCAAGGAAAGATGCAATATAGGATCATACTTTTAGAACCATAGGTGACCTGAAAGATCACTTAATTATGTCTCTTAGAGACAAGACTGAGGTTTAGCAAGGTTGATTGACTCTCTCTTAATCCCACAGGTAGCAGGTAGCAGATCTGGGGAAAACACAATACAACAAAACGAGTCTCTTGGATCTCAACTGGGATATTTTTAACACTTAAAAATTTGCTTTATTTCCCCATTATTTTGCATTTGCTTGTCTATTTGCATGTTGTTTCCATCCAATAAAATGTAAAAATGCTTCTTGAGAGCATCAATTTTTTTCTTCAGTTTTTCATTTCTTTCATTCTTTGCAGCCTCAAGGCAGCTCAGTTTTCTGGTACACAGCAGGTGCTTATTTATGGTTTATTGAATTGAATTATAAACTTGCCAGTTCATTATCATGAGGGAAAAGCCAGTTCAGACCCACTACTCACAGGAGCTAATCAGTTTCTATCTTGTCTTGTGCTACAGCAAACCATGGATATATTAAAATTTTAGAGGCACTTATGCTTTCATTTTTGAGAACTTGTTGGAAGTATCCCTGAGGAATGCCCAAGTTATTTTCAGGTGGTTCCCAATGCTCCTTGTAAAAGATTCAGGTTTTCTTCTTAAGTCACCTCATTGCTAGAGTTATCCAATATTAACTTTGGTCGTCTTTAGTCTTCTATCCTGACATGCTTTCCATTTTATTACTGACAGATCATCTTGAGAGAGAAAGGGAAAGAAAAAAAGAAACCAAAGGCAAACAGTCTCAAACATCATTTCCCCAACAGCAGTAATTACTTTGAAGTGCTCTATAAATGGACCACGGATAGTGTACTCCAAATACCTAAGCCCCTGAGTATTCTATGAGATTCAGTGCAGGTGGAAATGAATCATCTTCACAGCTAAAGACAGAGGATGATGAGAGAGAGGCAGTATCAACAAACAAATCCTGATGCTCACTGGTATTTGGAGGAAAGAAGCCGTCACAAACACAGCTTAATGGATTAGTGGACTCCTTCTAACAAGAATTACCAGCATCATTAGCACAGTATAGAGGCATTTCTCCTAGTCATGGCATCTTATGTCATTCTACTTCTCTTAAACCTGACTGATATATTGAAGTCAAGACCAGTCACTTACAGTATATTCCAAAGAAGACTGAGGATGTTAGATGATGAAGATGCAACCACACAGATACCTATGTATGTGATTGCTCTAATGGTTTTCATCCCTAATTTGAGCATGCATACCGTGCATAGATCTATGGGGAAGAGGATAAACACAAAAATTTGAGACAAGATGGAGTACAGAAAGCTACTACATGATGGAGTATGGAAAGAATCCCTTTTCTGACACTGCCCCCACATTGGTGGGGCCATCATCCCTTCCAGCCTTGATTACTGCAATAGCTTTGGGTGGGTCTACTGACTTGGAAGTCTGTCCCCATTCTAATCCATCCTTCATTCAGCCACTAAAGTGATTTTTCTAAAGTGCAGATCTGATCATGTAATCCTTCCTACTCAATAAACTCCAGTGGTTCCCTATTGCTTCCAGGATCAGATATGAATTCCTGTATTTGGTATTCAAATCCCTTCATAACCTAGCCCCCTCCTACCTTTCAAGTCTCCTCACACCTAAGTCCCCAAGATGTACCCTTTGATCCAGTGACACTGACTTCCATTTTGTTGCTCAAACAAGGCACTCCATCTCTCAGCTCCAGGCATTTTCTCTGGTTGTCTTCATGCCTGGGATGTTCCTCTGTCTCTGTCTCTGTCTCTGTCTCTGTCTCTGTCTCTTCCTCTCTCTCTCTCTCTCTCTCTCTCTCTCTCTCTCTCTCCTTTCCTCCCTCCCCTCTCCTCAATTCTACCTGCTCACTTCCCTGACTTCCTTATATCTCAACTATAGTCCCTATATACAGTAAACCTTTCCCACTCCTCTTAATTCTATTGTCTTTCACTTTGCTAATTATTTCCTGTTTATCTTATCTAAAGCTTGCTTAGCACACATTTTTACATGTGATCTTCCCTGTTTAATTGTAAGCTCCTAGAGGGCAGGGAATGTCTTTTGTATCTTTTTATACCCCCTGCTCTTAGTACAGTACCTGGTACATAGTAAATGATTCATTAATGTTTATTGATTATTGTATGAATATCTACATATGGGTTCATATCTAAATGATTCTGACTTGCATGGAGTCATGCATACACACATACATACATACATATATATATACACACACACACATACTTATATACATACAAATGCATATATGGGTGTATATGTGTGAGTGAGTGAGTGTGTGTGTGTATGTGTGTGTGTGTGTGTGTGTGTGTGTGTGTGTGTGTGTGTGGCAGTGGAATGGATCCATTTTGAAAGATGGAGCAGTATGGGTTAGGTCAAACTTGAATAGGTGCTGGAAGTATAGAATATCCAGAGGGAATTTCAAGGACAGAGGGTATTTGTGGGTTATGAAGAAGGGTTGTAAAAGGGAAATGGGAGGGTACTAGAGACTATATTGACCATTAAATAATTTGAGTTGTGGGAAATGCATGTACTTTTTTTTTTTTTAAATAAAAAGGGATTCAGTACCATTCGGTGAATTCTAATGCAAGTCATCATTCAAAATTCATAGCTAATTTCTGTGTCTTACAAGAACCTTAATCCCTCTCTGAGGAAAAAAAAAACATAGCTAGAAAACTAAGAGGTATTTCTAAGTACTCTGAGGTTTGGAAGTTAAGTTGGTCCTTGAAGCAAGGCAAATAGGATTTTTCATTTGTTATTTTGCCCATCCTCTTCAATGAATGGCCAGGGGAGAGCATGATGCCTGAATTTATCCTTGCAAATTAGGTTTGTAGTAATGCTAACACAATTAGCTGATATTTACATAGAACTTTTGAGAAGACTTCTCATATATTGCTTCATTTAATTATGAACAAAGTAGTGATACCAGTACAGATCTTGAAAATTCCCGTTTTATAACAGAAGCTTTGGATACAAAGCTATAATAACTGACTTGTACAAATCCACAGTTGGTGGCAGGACCCAATTTTGAACCCGTCTTTTCAGTTTAATTCAAGAATTTATGGACTGTCTCCTATGCATCAGGCACACAGAGAGGCATTGCATTTTAGTAGAGAAAGCCCTGACTTGAGT
>CM053592.1:175374452-175451561 GCA_028646515.1 Pseudochirops corinnae
ATAGACTCAGTCAATAAAAGTTCTTCAGTGAGCCTGATAAAATCTTAAGAGACAAGAGAGATAAAGCATTGGGCTTGGAATCAGGAAGAAGTAGGTTCAAATTCTGCCCGAAACATTTATCCCTGAACATTCCTGGGACTCATTTGTCATTAGTATAATGAAGGGGTTGCATTGAATTGTCTCTAAATTTCCTCTGAATTTATACCTCCAAATCTATGACCCTGTGATCTTAAGAATCCAAGGAAGATCTGTGGGATTGGATTTATCCAAACCAACTCAGTGAATAGAAATTTTCAACCAACATTAGAACTAACACATATATGGCATTGCAAGGTTTGTTAATAACTTTACATACAATTTTTCATTTGATATAAATCTGTGAGGTATGTGTTATCATTCTAATTTCATAGACAAGGTTGAAATGATACCATTCATATTTTATAGATGAGGGACATGAGGTCAAAACATAAAATAATTTACCAAGGGTTATACAGCTACAAAGTTTCTGAGGAAAGATTCAAACTCAGGTCATCCTGATTCCAAATGTGGTAATCTATTATACACCTAGCTGCTTTTAATAACTGGTAGTTCTGAGAAGGTAAGAGAGTGTTTAACTTAAATGATATATCTTTCCTAGCATCCAACCTCACATTCAGTGGGCATGTATTAAAGTTTACTGAAATGTGGCATCAATTAGTAACACTGGTGATAATTTTACTGGAGATGCTCAAGAACTGAATTCTGAATCTTCTTTAACAGGTAAAGTCTAAACACCCATTGCCCACATTCATTTTTAGCTGAGGTGAAAGATTATTTAGGAAGACTTGAGTGAAGTACAATGCCAAGAGAGCGTTAATGCAGCCTGTGCTCATGGTAAATCCTCTCAAGTGAGGTCACTTTCAGAGCCATCACCTTGCCAAGCCTCATAATTTCTACATCTGCTATATCTCTCATATCTGTTCCCTTCTTTCCACTCACAGTTTCATGGCCCTAGTTCATGGCCTTGTCTTCTCTCTCCCAACCCACTTGCAATTGTGTCCTGACTGGATTATCCCCTTTTCACTCCATCCTTCACACAGCTGCTGAAACAATCTTCCTATCAGAATGCCAACCAACTGCAATATTCAATCTTGGTCCACAGAGAAGAGATTATGAAATATATCTCCTTTCTTTCGGCAGAGAAGTGAGGAACTATAGCGACATCATATGCCATACTTTTGAGATGCACTTAATGCAACAGTGTTTTTTTCATAACTTTTTGTCTTTGTTACGGCATATGAATTGAGAAATACAAATATCTATATACCTACCTCTTGTTCTCTGTATGTGAGTGTACAAACACTTAAATATACATTTTAATATATATGATGTATTTATATGTGTATATTTGTATATATGTACACAGATATGCAGAAATAGATCGATGTGTTTATATATGCATATAAATGTAAATATACATATCCTCAGTAATAGCACTGACCTCATTAGGGTTGTTACAATAATCAGTGAGAAAATATACATAAAACATTTTACAATGCATATATGCGTAGTAGACCAGACTTTCAGGGGTCCCCTGCTCCATTAAGGAAATGCTCCCCTCCTCTATGAGGTCACTCGGCAGATACGCAGGAAGAGTATGATCTTGTTGGATGGATGCTTTCATTGCTTCTATGAATAACTAAAGAAGCTTCAGGGTAGTTAATTAGCAAGTCTTGTTTGTGACTCCCTGTTCATTTGTGCCTCTGGACATGGTCCTAGAATGAAGTCTTAATGAATAACTAGCTTTGGGCTGGGGTAGGGAGTGGTCGATTCCAAAGGAGGGTCCTTGCATCCTGGTTATGTAAGAATTTTTGCTATAGGGAATATAAGCCTTATGATTTTCTTGTATCTTGGCTCTGTAGGAAATGGTTCTATAATAAACAGACTATTAAATACATCCCCTTCTCTCTCTTTTATTCAGCTGGTTGCTGGGCCATACAACTGTGCTGGTCACAGTATATATGAATATATATTATACTCATATACACATGCATACTCATAGATACATGTATATATGTATGTTTATCTTTGTTTTTATTTTCCCAAATCATTCTCAAAAAAAGTAGTCCTCGCATTGCCAATGAAAAAATATCAGTAACTCCTTACGGTACCTAGAATAAAATACAAGCTCTTTTGCTTGATACTTGGAGATTTTTACAGTTTGCTTCACTTTGATTTTTTTCAAGAGGATTTACATTATGCAATTCACAGTGTCAAACTGGTCTATTTATTTTCTCTTCTCCAACTCTCCCACCCTTCCCAGTGAAACACTTTGTATGTTCCATCTCAATGTATTCTGAAAGAGCTCTTGCCTAGAGTGCACTCAATCCTCACCTCCTCTCCCTCTTAGAAAACTTAGGCTTCTCTGAGGTTGATCTCAGGTTCTACCTTCTATTAGATGCCTTTCCTAAGGAGGATGCTAGAATTAGATTAACTCTAAGGTTCCTTATATTTATAAATCTATGAACCACTTGGATTTAAAGAAAATTCAAAAAGAATACCTACTATAAGCCAATTATCCAGGAGTGTAGATAACTAGCAAGGGTTATCATTCTTATTCTTATTTAAATTTTGCCTTAACCTAGTCATTCTTGTTGAATTAAATGGGATGGATTACTTACTGGTAACCACTTTGGCAATTTCCTACCAATAATCTACAGTGTTAGATATGTAAGTTTCTTGAGACTAGGGATTGCTTTGATTTTTGTCTCTTCATCCTGTCACTTAGTGCAATGTCTGAATTGATGCAGGAACTGAATAAGTGCTTATAGATGGCTTGATTGCTTGAACAAACTTGAAGGGGATATGTTCTATTGAACAGAATCCTATCTGGGAAGTCAGGAGGCATGGTTCTTGGCCCAAGGCTGAGACAGACTGATAATAACAAGCGAGGCATCTCTTCCCTTAGCCTGATAACTATCTTCTTCCTCTTACTTAAGAACAACCCTCAAATGAAGTTCCTCTGAGGAGAAAAAGGCCTTATAGGTATGAATCTAATCATTCTAGAAATGAACGCAATGAGTTTTCATCATGAAAGAAATAGGATCTCTAAGTGTGGGTCTTCAGTGTGTGATGGAACAAGAGGATCTCACTTGTCTCTTATGTGACAAATACTTCCAAGGCTCATGATTTATGAACACATCATACATTTTAAAAGTCTACAGCACATGACCCTCAACAATGCTGTAAACTGATTTTATGTGGTTTCCTTGACAACCATATAGACTATATCCCATTCTCTCTGGCCATGGACTACCATGTGAGGTGCATTTAATCCACTGACTGAGGAGAAGGGACATACCCAAGGTTAAATCACAGGACTTATTTGAACTGGAAGATGAATTGTTCATCCTAATGATATGCTAGGCAGCATGCAGGGAGTTAAAAACAACAACAAAAAGACTAAAGGATTAAAGTAAAGAAAGAATTAAAGATAGAGTTGAAAAGCTAGTTCACCCCTCCCCTCAAATAATTTAATTTTTACTTTATTTCAGAGTAATGGAAGGCTGGCCAATTCTAGACCTAATGAACACTCTTAACTGATGAAGCACCCAGGTATGACTATTTTCTGGTCTACTCCTATGTGATGAAGGAATGGAGTTTTTATTGGGTTGGAATTGGAAGTGCTTTCAAAAGTCATTAACTGGCCATGATATTTTTTTCTTTCCTGTTTGACTGTATTCCAGTGATGAATTAAGAACATGCTGCCGTTATCCCCCAACAAGGAGAAAGGTGCTGTATCTTCCTACCTGAATCATCACCCTGTGGTATGCGAGTACATGACCATGAGAAAAGCCTTGGGTCACTATCTTCCATCTTCTGTATCTATCATCACTCTGTGGTATGAGAGTGTATAACTATACTGCTGGTTCTCTCTCAATTGTGTCCAGTCTTTCCTGTTATTGGTGAAAAAGTACTAGATTAGCATGAGACCGTATGGTTTTCTAAAGGTTGGTAGAGGAAGACAAGAGAGGTCTGGGAGCCAGAGTTGTCCAGACCAGAATTTTTGGTCAGCCAGTGTGGTGCTGAGGAGTAACCAGGACCTAATACAGTGGGGCACTGATCTTTGAAGGAAGATGTTGGGTACTACAAGAAGAGATTCACACTTAAGCTATGATGCATTCAGAATTCAGTACTGGGTAGGGCAGAAGCTTTGCAGAAAAGTGTCTTTTTAAAATATGTTTTAAGTTTGAGTTTGCTCTTCCTAGGGACCAATGTTGTGTAAGGGCCCAGGTGTCTTTATATGTTAGGGGTAGCTAAGTGGTATAGAAGATAGAATCCCAGGCCTAGAATGAAGAGGATTCATCTTCCTTCCTAGATTCATCAAATCTAACCTCAGCTATTTACTAATTGTGTGACTCTGGGCAAGTACTGCCACCCTATTTGCCTCAGTTTCCTTAAGTATAAAATGAACTGGAGAAAGAAATGGTAAACCACTCCAGTATCTTTGTCAGGAAAACCACAAATGGGATAACGAAGAGTTGAATGTGATTGAAATGACCAAACCACAAAGTCTTCATATGTCAAGGGGAGATATTAGAACTGAGCTTGCTGTCTTCTCAATAAATATTCCTCTGTAAATCCTAATGAATGTTAATTGGTTCAATGATGCTGGGGTATAGATCACTGATGGGTGATAATGGGGAGAATGTATGGGAATGGAGACAAATCATCCTATAAGAATGGAAGTTTGGGGCAAGAGCATTAGAGAAAGACACACCTAGCCTCACCCTTCCACCCTCTGAGGCTATCCCTAGAATGTTGTGGAGGAGATATAATCTCCCTCTGAGGGACCTGACTCATCAGTGCAAGAGAGAGTTGGGCCATGTAGTGTTTGGGAACATGACTGTCTCAGGAAGGCCTGGCTTTAAGTGCTACTTTGGACACATAATGGCTGTTTGACCCTGAACAAGTTGCCTTAAAGGCTCAGACAACTCTCTGAAAATTCTAAGCACTTTCAGAGTAGCTACTTCTCTGAATCGACAATGGTAGTTTCCTCAGTGGGAGTTCCCTGTGCCAATGAAATCACAGGTCTCTCAGAAAAAACCCCAAACAAATATAAAGTGTTACTGATGCCTTTTGCTTTTGCATTGCATATCACCTTCATTTCTGAAAATACTTCTCCCCAAGCTCCATTCTTTGAGTTTTCCCTTATGGTGAATTAAAAAAAAAAATCAGTCAAACAGATAAATCAACTGTGCCTGTGATCCTAAGAAACCTTTCTCCATGCCCATTTCCCCATGCCTCATAAATAAAAGATCCTCTCATTTTACAAGATGAAGAAACTGAGGTCCAGAGAAATGACATGTTTTGTCCATGGTCTCCTTGGAACTTTAGAAGGAAAACCATATTCTAATCTCATATCGTCAGATTACAAATATAGCACTCTTTTCATCGTACTCCCACCTCCACCCCAGAAGGGAGGAGGGAGACTGTGTTCAATTCTTCTACCTGACATATAGTAACTCCACAACTAAGGCAAGTTATATAATCTCTCTAAGGACCTGAGAGACTAAATTAGAGAAGAGGGTCTATTCTGAATCAGCTGAAAAAATTTCTACATCAGGAGATACAATGATGAAATCACGTGTTCATTTGAAACCAAATAAAAATGAAAAACAGAAGTAAAAATAGATGTGAATAAGAGGCAGATTACCGTATCAGGCAGAGAAGTGATTTCTGTCATCCGACCGTCAATTTGCAGTAAACATCCCTAGACTATCCTTGTAACTGCATTCTAGGATCCAGTAGTGGTAATGGGTGCCAAGTTAAAATTAAGAGGACAACAAGCAAAAGTCAACATGAAGAAATGCCATTTCTCTCAACCTGCAGTCAACCTGCAGCCTCAATCCTTGTTCCTGCCAAATAAATCTTAACTCTGGATTTAAAATGGGCTGGATAATTTCGTGGCATCGTGAGAGCCACAGGAAAGGAGATAATAAAGGTAAGTAAATCTGCTGCTTCAGGGCATAAACTGATGTGCTAGAGTGTTCCAGGATAGGCTGCTCATAGGGCATCCAGCTAACACACAGGCCATCCAAACTGGATGGAGATTAAATCTGACGCCTGCCACCAGTGGCTTTCTTTCTGTGCTCCTAACTTGTCTTTCAGGCACAATATGGACACTTGAACATTTCAGAGCAATGACCTTTGGGCATCTGGAAGACCATTGAAAGTCACATCATGCAAATATGTGGCTAGAAATGATTCATTATCCAAATGAATAACACCAGGCTCCCACATCAGTCTTATAGAGGACAAAGTAAAGGCCCTCTGTTGTCAATGGCCATGGGTTTTGAACCAAAATGCTTCGTTTTGGTCAGCTAGTCTAATACCCTTATTTTTCAGAGGAGGGAAACTCAAGTGAGCGGAAGTACCTTGCCCAAAGTCACACAGATAGGAAACAGAAGTTCTGCCATTTGAACCTTGGTCTTTTGGTTCCAAATCTCATGCTTCTCTCACTATGCCTCCTTCTGATTCCCCCATTTCTTACCTTACTCCCACCCCCAATCATTTTATATTTAATTTTATCTATTTTTTCTAGTCATGGTCATCCATGTTAATGTTATTTCCCTCTAGTGGAATGCAAATTCCTCCAGGGCAAGGAATGTTTTCATTTCTTGTTTTATGTATCCCTAGAGAATTGCATATTGTAGCAGTTTAAGAAATACATTGAATAGACTTGTGTTATACTGATCCCCTCCATTCAAAGAATCTATCCTGGTGAAAACACAAGGGTGTTTTACCAGGCTCTCTCCACCACATATAATTTGGGGAAATTGATAAGGAGACAGAAGGACATGGATTTAGAGTCAGCAAGATTAGCAAAATCACATTTACATAGAATTCTAAGACACTTTCCCAAAGAAATTAATTAGGACTTCACAAAATAGGATATGTACAATTTCTAAAAATAATGAAAAAAAGTTTGGGAAGATGAAACATTATTCTTCTTTCTCTTCCCCTCTCTTATTCCACACTTCTCTTTAATTTCTTCATACCTATTTCAGATGATCTTTGTCAACTGAACATCAGCCTTACTTTTTGGTTGGACAATTGAGTAGTCTGAAAATCCATTCAGTAAGTTTATTGCGTTTCCTCCCCTCCCCCCCAACAAAACAAAAACCAATGTGACTCTATAGAGAGACAACTCACTATCTCACAGATTTCCACTGAGCATATCCTAATAGATACTGAAAATTTCCATGAAAGCTGAAGCCACTTGTGGCAAATAACTCCAAATATCAGTATTTATTTCAACTTTTTAAAAAAATTCTTTTTTGTGTGTGTATCAATTCATGTACATTTCTAGAATTTGGCAGCAGAATATAAATAAATAAATGTATTTAATTAAACCATCTGGCTCAGACAATGGTTCAGTATAATACATTTCCAGGGCCACACTCAAAGTTATACTCAGGGGCATAGGTAGGTTTCCATAGAGAAAGGTTTCTAATATAAGCTTATGTGGGGAACAGATGTTCATTCCTGCTGTTTGATGGTGACATCTGAAAATCTTCCTTCTGTCTCAAAGAGAGATATCCAAGGGTAGAGCCAGGGTCTCTTTTTATCAGAAAGAGTAACAAGTCATCTTACAGAAAAAAATACATTATTAATCAAATTCTGATTCGAACAAAGAAAACTTTTCTAATCTGTTTGCCAGAGAATTCCCAGTTGCCCTTTCCAACTCCTGTTGTTCTTTCCCAGGCTACCCCAAGAACAGTTGTTGAAGTGATTAAGGGCCAGGGAGAGAGAGAGAGAGATGATTCAGTTGGGGAGGGAGGGAAAGGGAAAGAGGGAAAAAACTGACTTAGTGAATGACACTAAGTGAGATTTTTTTTTTCAAGTGGCCTCTGAAGTGTTATGTGGGTCTGAATTCTGCCCTTGATGAGGAGCTGAAAATGCCATCACACCCCTGACAGCACTTCAGTAATTTGAAAATTCTGCTTTGGCAGCTACTGGTTCTCTACATCCCCATATAATCTAATCCAATGAGCAATTATTAAACACCTTTTGTATGTGATTACTAAGCAATTCTTATATGGGATGGCAAAAAAAACCAAAAACAAAAACAATAAACCTACTCCCTACTCCCTATATTTAAGGAAACTTTATTGATTTGAGTAGATACAACATGGATTCATAAATTCATAACTTCAGAGCTGGAGGGACATGAGGTAATTTAGTCCAATTTTCTTATTTTATAGATCAGGAAACTATGACCCAGGGAAATTAAATGATTGGTCCCAGTTCACATAGGGAATAAAAGACAACGTTGGAATTCAGTCTCACGTCCTCTACCTACCAATCTGGCATCTTTTTACTGAACCATGTTGCCTCATATTCGAGTAGATACGAAAAGATAAAATCTGAGATAAGAGAGAAAATGAAGTACTTAGGAGACCAGGAAAGGATTCCAGGGAGAACACACATGAACTGGGTCTTGGAAGGAGCTAAGGTTTCTAAATGCAGAGTAGAGGAAGGAACGTATAATGAAGATTGGGGTGAACTGGAACTGGACAGCCCATGCATGAGCCTAGAACTAGAAATATGGAGTTGGGAGAGCAGTAACTAGGTCAGTTTGGCTGAAAGGTAAACACGTAAAAGGGAAAATCATATGATAGAATCGTGAAAAAGTAGGCTGAAGGGAGACTGGAGCTGAGCTGTTTCTACCTTACCTAGCCCAGTTTTGTTCTTTTCCCACCTCCCTAATCAAGCTCTTTTTCAATTTTCTCTAGTTTTAGATGTATCACGTTTGTAATATAGTGCATTAAGTTCTTTAACAAACTTTAAAAATCACTGTATAAATATAACCAAAAAATGCAAATTCTCCTACAAATGTGGAAATCATTGTATCTGTTACTGATATTGTGATGTCCAGTACCTAATTTTAATAGATACTATTTCCTAGTGTTCATCATTCCAGAAAGTTACTAAGCCACATTATGGCTAATTAAACTCTTCTCCATTTATCATTTCATTTATACCACATGAGTGTGGATGCTGACTCAATGAGCTATTTATAACAGGTTACAAAATGCTCTTCAGCAGTATCTGAGCAATCCCATGCATCAAATACACTGGAGCGCAGCAGAGAGATAGCTTTGCCATTTGAGGATGTGGTTTTGAACCTTCTGTTCAATGAACTCCACTGGATCCCTATTACCTCCAGGGCCAAATGAAAATTCCCTCATTTGACATTTCAAGATCTTCACAACCTGACTCCAACGTATCTCCCCAACTACTCCCCATTCAGAGTCTTTACTCTAGACCAGTGGTTCTCAACCTGTGGGTCACGACCCCTTTGGGGGTCAAACAACCCTTTCACAGGGGTCGCTTAAGACCATTGGAAAACACATATTTCCCATGGTCTTAGGAACCGAGACCCTGCTCCTCTATCCGTCTCCAGGCAGGTCCACCCACATGCAGATACGCCCACATATGAGTATTTAAGGGTGGCAGCATTAAGAAGGTTGAGAATCACTGGTCTAGACTAACTGGCTATAGCTATACTTTACATAGGACATTCTACCTCCCATTTCTATGTCTTTCCATTGGCTTTCTCATCCTGTCTAGAATGTACTTTCTCTTCATCCTCTGCCCCTTAAAATCCCTAGTTTCCTTTGATGGTCAGCTTAAGCACATACTTCTAAGTGACTGAGTGACCACCTGACCCAAATGGTCAGTCAGCTCAATCACCACCTTTCCTAATACCCCTAGTTTTTAGTACCTTCAAGTATGCCCAAAAGATACTGTCTTTAATTTACTTCTATATATGTGAATATCATCTCCTCACATAGAATGTAAGGCAGAGAAAAATTAATTTCTACTTTTTTATCCTAGCACCTGGTACACAATAGATATTTAACAACTCATTGATTGGTTATTAAATACTGGTGCCAAAATCTTCTGTGTGTAACCTTAGAAAAGTAGTTTTACCTTTCACTACGTCTATCTACCAATATGGCATCTTTTTACTGAACCACACTGCCTCATATTCAAGTAGATATGAAAAGTTAAAATCTGAGAGAAGAGAGAGAATGAAGTACTCAGGAGACCAGGAAAGGATTCCAGGTCCTATATCTATATAATGAGATAATAAGATGAGATGACCTCCAAGGTTGAGTCCATTTCTAACTCTATGATTCTAACAACTGGTCTCATTTTGAGAAGCCATCCTCTCATAAGGCTGAGAACTGAGCTGGATTATATTATGAACAGAGATGGGGACCTCTGTTCTGGACTTAAACTGGTCATCCCACAAGAAAAGAGTAATAAATTTAATTAGTTTCACAAATCTATATTTAGTGTCTAATATGTACAAAATATTATACTAGAAGCCAGAGGCACAAAGTTGAAAAATGAACAAACGACTTTGTTCCTGCCCTCTAGGAGTTTACAATCTAGGTAGGATATTTATACACAAAAAAAAGAGAAAATAAGATAGCTTTTTATCTGTTCCCATTGCTTTGTTTTATAAGGGACAAAAGAGAGAATGAAAAAAAAGATTCTAAGAAAATTTGAGGAGGAGGAGGAGTACCCATTCCCCCGAATGGGGCCCAGGAATAGTTTCACGGAGGGGCAGCACCTGAGTTGGGCCTCAAAAGTAAAAGACTTTCACACGAATAAAATGGGAAGGAATAGTTTCTTCTCTCTTAGGGAGAGAAAAATAATCTGATGAAGAACACAGGACAAGACCAAGCGACCGCTAACAAAACTGCTGGCTATAAATGCCAGTGGCACAATGAGAATAACATGAAGTAAGTCTTGGAAAGTAGGTTAGAGACAGGTAATGGAAGATATTCCACATGGGGATAAAAAGTCAGTAGATTTCTTTTCTCCTCCAGGCCCTTCCCCATCTCATCACTGTTAGGATGCCTTGAGAAGGAAGGCAAACAATTTGGTTTGGATGCCTCCAGATTTTCTGGGACATCCATCACTTTTCCACCTTGACTGGCACTTCTTTGGCAGCATTTAAAGCAGTAACCCAAGGATACATGCAGCACTGTATTCCCTTTGCTCAGGATCCGCAGCCCTAGTGAATAAGTCTTTGAGAGAAGAAATCATGCCCTTTGGGGGATGTGGTTCATTCATTTCCCCCTCTTTTGACTTCTGTTTTTCATTCTGGATCAGCTTCTCCGATTAGCATTTGGGGGTGGTGATGGTAGTGCTGGTGATGGACAATGGAGCATATCTTGGGTTGTGACCAGCCCTCAGGAGGGGAAGTAAATGCTGGGTCATGCATCTCTAGGCCTGTGACGCTTACCTCAGGGCGATAATACTATTCTGAGAAGGAGGGAGATTGAATGTGTCAGAAAAGGCATGGGGGAGCAAATTAGGAGTGATTCTTACTAGCAGCAACAGCAATATTCAGACAGTCAGAATCTTTTTTCTGCTCTTTGTCCATCTCACTTTTAAAATAGACCAGGCCATCTTTGCATTTGTTTGTCCTTTGGGGAAGCTGACCTTCCAATCTTGGCTCTGAGTGATCAGCTGTGTGTGGGCAGAAGAATTATTGTTGGTGTTTTGCTTTCTTTTGTTCCCCTTTTTTCTTTTTTTGTTGGTTGTTTATTTGTAAAGGCCCATCGAAGGCCAGGCTAACATCCACAGAGATTTCCCCTTCCCTCAAACATTCCACTTCATTTTACCTCCTGTGTTCAGTGCTTGTTACAGCGTGATTGACTCAAGGATGAAATATTGTAGCTCATAAAGGTAGTTTTTTATTCCCTAATAAACTTCTTCACCCTTGGTCTGATTTTATATATACAGTAAAATATGCATTGTGAAGTGTGGCCTGGAGATGATCTCAGCTTTCTTACTTGAAGACCACTGACTTATTTAACCTTCATTTGTGGGAAGAAAAAACAAAAGGATTGCCTTTCTACAATGAAGTGTTATGCCCATTTATTTAGAAGACACTGGGAGGGGTGTGAGCATGAGTTCCAAGTAACATTAGATAATATTATCTGGTGACAAGACTTTTGATCTCCTGGTGATGCTGTTGGACCTTTAAGAATGTGATATCTCTTTTAAAGAAGACATGTCAGCTTCTATTGCTTAGGTTTTATAGGGCTCATGGCACCCATAAGGATGCTATAAAAGTGTTATAAGCTGATGGGACCTGCAAGGAAAGCCATTGTGTCGTCCTGGGAAGCAGGCCATTTAGTTTCCAGTTGAGCTCTCCTTCTTTATCCCTGGGAGGGGTGGGAACCCTGAGGATGCTTGTTCTATAGCCTACTGCATGTTCCTCAGGACTTCTGTTTTAGTGTCCAAAACTTGCAAGAGAAATCAAGCATGCCTTAAAGACAAATGAAGTAAATGGGGGTTTCAGTCTGTGGTGATGAACTCAGCACTGTTTTCTCCTCAATTCACTTTATAGGGTTAAGCCAGGGGATATCCCTGTGCCCATTCACTGTAGCATTGTAGCATAAACAAAAATGTTGACCCAACATTCTGGAGGATCATGTTAGAGAGACATCATGAAAGATGGCAGAGCCCAGTGGGACAAGAGCCAGATTTGGAATCAGGGTTCTTGCTATGAACATGCCTCTTCCACTTACTGTTGTGTTGACATTAGGCAAGTCAGGTGACTTTACTGAATCTCTCTTTCCTCATTTGTAAAAAGATGGGATATGCTCCATGAATGGGCAAAACGGATTTGAAAAAGTAATGCCATGAAAAGAGTGCTGGATCTGGAATCATTAAAGAACATTGACTGTGGAGTCAAGGGCACTGAGTTCTAATTCTGCCTCCTGTGCTTATTAACTAAGTGACTTTGAGAAACTCATTCTATACTTCTTGGTCTCAGCTGCTTGGTTTTGTTGTGTTCTTCATCTGAAAAAAATGAGGGTAAAAAATGATCTGATTTCTGATGTCTCTTCTAGGTCTGGATTTATGAGCCTTCTTGGTGAATCTCAGTCCTGACTTTCTGTATGGCCTTGACTAAGTCACTGCTCTTTGGGGGAAAGGGAGGGTCATTTTCCTCTCTGGATAGAAAACAGCTGGATCTGATGATCACTCTTGGCCCTTCCACATCTTGATCTTTTTTTTTTCTGTAATATTGGACTATGTGAAAATATTTTTCATGGTACTTTGTCATGTATTATATTTTGCTTTTATATGAAAAATCTGTGGAAAGAATTTTATACATCCAAATGACCTGGCTTCAATTTTGAACTCTGCTATATACTCTGTGTTGAATGAGACACTGCCCCTCTCTGTGCCTCAGTTTCCTCACCTATAAAATGAGAAGGCTGAACTACCTTGCCGTTCTGGATCTGTGGTTTCAGACATCATCAGTGCTAAGCCTAGCTTCCATTCTCCATTTTCTACTGCTCATAGGGATTCTATCTGACCAAACTTTTGTTTTATCCAAATTCATGCTACTCTCCCTTAAAGCCATCCTTTACTCCCCAAATCATGCTGTTACAATTCCAACAGGACAAGGACATACAGAGAGGCTTATTTTGTTGATTTAGTTTTGTTTACTATTTTAAAAAAAGATATACTTTAGGTAGCTGCTGTTAGAAGGAAAGAGAATTGAAGGGGGCTGTTTATATATTTAATAAACATTGGACAGGCAGGCAAAATCAGAGCTGCCAGAGCATTGTCTGAAAACAAGGAGAGATGGGAGAGAAGTCAAAGCTGCCAAGGGAGGAATTTATTCATTTTTGAACCTGAGGGAGGTAGAGAAGTCACTCAGGGCACCAAGAGAAAAGAACGATTTTAAATCAGAACACCTGGGTTCCGTTTTCAGCCCTGATACCACTTGTGAAACCTTGGGCAAGTATTCTTATCTGTAAAACAATGATGTTGAACCACATAAGATCCTTTTCTACCCTAACTCCTTGGAAAAATATTAAGAACCAACATGGAGAGAGAGGGAAAGAGAAAAGTAGGGAGAGAAGAAAGAGTCAGTTTCAGATTAAGGACAACTAAGGTTCAAGTCTTTCATAGACATACTTGCTAAACAATCATGGGAAAGTTATAAAGTTCCTTTCTATTCTATATACTGAAGATTCTAGATTCCAAAACAGGCATTGTCTTGATTTGGTTAATGGATTTTCCTTACTGGGAGTTCCTTATTACAATGAATTCATACACCTGACAGATTTAGCTAGTTAATTCAAATTTTACAAATAAAAAAGTATTTTGTATATATGATGACATTTAATTCAGCAACCACATGAAGTATGTACCAGGGAGGAAGGTCAGCAGGTCAGTCAATCAACAATTATTTGTAGTGTACTTTGTGCCAGGCACTGCGCCAAGCCCTAGGAATACAAATATGAAAAAGAAAGAGAGCCCCTGTCCTTAGAACTTAATGGGGGAAGTTAAAACACAAAATGCAGGTGGAAAAGAGGGCTGGGCTAGGGAGAAGAACAGCCAGTGCCCTTGCACAAGAAATGAAGAGAATGTTAGCATGCATGCCCCACTTAAGTGGAGGTTTAGGGGAGGAGCCCTCCACTTCTCCATCCTCCAATCAGAGGGACAAATCATACTGATGAAGTGTGAGTAAAATTCAAAAAAAGGTCTTGATAGGTAAGACTATTTGTTCAAACCTAATAAGGGAAATTTATTAGGGATATGTGGGAATTCTTACATGAGATTAAATAAGAAAGTATTTGATTTCAAGTTTAAATCCAAGTTTTCTTCAACGTCCAGCATGCTTTCCAATATATTATGTACAACCTCTCCAATAAGCCTAAGCACCAAAGAGCATTGCTATTAAGCGAGGGCTGTACAAACTTGAGGGAATATCCAAGGTCAGGGTCACTTGATTTGTGCTGGCAAGATCAAGATCAAATGACAATTCATAATGGAATCAATGAGCATTTCTAATTTGTGCCTCTATTTTAGGGGGTGATCACAAGGCTAAAATCTCCGCTGTGATCTTATAGTTGGCATGCTGAAAAATCAAAACACATCAGCCCATCCCATGAATAATCTCTGTTTAAACAGTAAAGCAAATACCCTTTGATTAGGGTGGCTGGCATTAATTTAGACATCATGCATCTGTCAGAGTTTTAGCTTTGCAAGACAGGTTACAGAAGCATCCAACATAGTTCTTTAAATAAAACAAGGAATTTAGCTGAAGCTTTGGTGTGAAATTTTCCACTTTTAGCTGGAAGGAAGAAACAAAATGAAACAAACAGCTGATTTCAGATCCACTGATTGCCAGGTTGCAGTAATTCAGCTTATTGTGAGACTTTCAGATTACCTTTACATGATGATGCTCCCCGTGCAAAGGGAAAACAATACACTGATGCTTGATCGTGTATCATCGTAGAATGGAAGTTCCTTGAGAACAAGGATTTTCCACATTTTATTTGTTTTGATTTTTTTTTTTGTATTCCCAGCACCTACCACAATACCAGGTTCACAGAAGCCACTTAAAAAAGTCAAGTTGAATTAAACTGAGGGCTGCTTCCTCCCTATTTAATTCAGCTATGAAAGATCTGAAGTAACTTAAAAAAAAATCGAAGGAATAAATCAGAACAAAGGGAGTTTTTTATTTCATTTTAAATTAAACAGGCATAGTTTAATTAGCCTTAATAAGGCATGGCGGGGAAAAAATTAAGCAAAACACAACTGTGGACTTGAAGTCAGAAGACTGGTCAAGTACCAAGTCTTACGCTTCACATCTATATGACTTTGGGGAAGCCACTTTACATCTTTGAGTTTTAGTTTCCTCATCAGTAGGATAGAGATAAAAATACTTGTACTACCTATCTCCTAGGTTGCTAGGAGGAAAGTAATGTGAAAACTCTATTGTTATACTGAAAATCCTCCTCCTCCTCCTCCTCCCTTCTCTCCTTCTCCTTCTCCTTCTTTTTCTTCTTCTCCTCCTCTTCCTCCTCTTCTTCTTCTTCTTCTCCTCCTCCCCCCCTGCTTCATCCTCCTCCTCCTTCTCCTCCATATCCTCTTCTTATTCTTTTCCTCCTTTTCTTTCTTAATAATTTCATTCTTTTCAACAGAGAATAGAATTCTGATTGAAATATTTCTAGAGCAAGTTTCTATTCTGTTATTATTCTAGTTCTGCAGACTATTGAACAGGTAGATAAAATGACTACTGTTAGATGGTTTAAGAATTGATTGAATGTCTGAAAGGCCTCTAAATAATCATTAAAGGTTTGACTTTAAAGTGCTAATATATTTTTAAAGGGATGCTTAGGGACCCGATCTTGACTTGGTGTCATTTACCATCTTTCACTGCTACTTGAGGAATGAAATAGACAGAAAACTTATCAAATTTTCAGGAGGGACAAATTTGGGAGGAAGAGCTTATAAATTGGGGAAAAGACTGAGGAACCAAAAAGACACCGAATGGCCAGAGCACTAAACTTAACCTAATGAGATTAAATTTGATGATGATGAATGCTTTTTTACAGTTGGGTTAAAAGAATTAATTTCATAGGTACAAGATGAGGACAGCTTTGCACAATAGCAGTTCATTACAAAAAAAGTGGACAAAACAAAAAACCTTAGGGTTTTAGCAGACTATGTACAAGATTAAAATTTGTCAATGGTATGATATTGCAGACAGGATAGCTAATATTTCATTAAAAGAGGCATAGTGGAGCAGTTAGGTGGAAAAGTGGATAGAGCACTAGCTCTGGAGTCAGGAGGACCTGAGTTTAAATCTGACCTCAGATACTTATTAGCTGTATGACCCCAGGCAAATTGTTTAACCCCAATTGCCTCCAAACAAATAAAAAGGGAGAGGCAGAGTATCTAGAACTAGGGAGATAACAGTCCTGTTGAATTCTGACTTGGTCAGAACACATCTGGAGTATTCTGTTTAGTTCTGGGAACAATATTTTAGGAAGAATGTAGTTGAACTGGTTTGTAAAAAAACATTTGGTAGGTCAAGCCGAGTAACATTTTTAAAGCACCTAATATATACCAGACACTGTTCTAAGCCCTGGAGATATAAAGAACTGCAGAAAAGTAAAAACAAAACAGCAACATAAAACAATCCATTCTTTCAAGGACATCATGGTGTAAACAACTATGCACAAACAAGTTATATATAGGATATATTAGAGATGATCACAGAGGGAAGGCAATATCATTAAAGAGTGTTGAAAAATAAGTCTCTGTAAAAGAAAGTTTTACCTTCAGCTTGAAGTAAGCTAAGAAGGCTGGGGGATAAGCAATGAGGAGGGAGACAATTTTATATATTGGGTGTAGTCAGTGAAAAAGCATAGTTAGGAGATGGAGTAGCTTCTTCAAGGAACAATAAGGAAGGCAGTGTCACTAGACTAAAGAGCAAATCGAGGGGAGTCAGATGTTGTATAAAGACCAGACAGATGGGGAATAAGGATTGTATTAAGGACATTAAAGTCAAACAGAAAGTTTTATATTTGATCATTGAGGTAATAGGGAGCCATTGGACTTTGTTGACTTAAGAGTCAGCAGGGTTGGATCAATTTGACAACAGTGGGAAGGAGGAACTGAAAAGATTTTGGGTTAATAAAGTTGAATTTATTGAATAGGGAGGTGACGTGGTCAGACCTGTGCTTTAGGAAAATCAATTTGACAGCTCACAATGGAGAGTGGACTGGAGGGATGCGAGACTTGAGGCAGAAAGACCAGCAGATGCCTATTACCGTATTCCAGGTGTGAGTTGATGAAGGCCTGCACCAAGGCAGTGGCAGAGTCACAGGACAGAAGGTGGCACATAGAATAGATGTCATGAAGGTAGACATGATTGGAATTGAGAATTGAACAGATGGAGGACTTGACAGTGAGCAGTTAAAGAATGCACCTGAGATGAAGCTTGGGTGATTGGGAGGGTCGTTATATCATCAGTTATAACAGAGAAAATAGGAAGAGGGGAGGGCCTAAAGGGAATGATAAACAGTTCACTTTGGGACCTGTTGTTTTTAAGATGTTTATGGGGCATCCAGTTAGAGAAATTGATAGCCACAGATGCAAGACAATACAAGAGAGAGGTTAAGCTTAGATAAATAGATCTGACAAGCATCCTAAAGTACCTTCTGATATTTTTATGAAAAAAAATATTGACCATATGTTGATTATAATTAGGTAAAATTCATAGGTGGCACATTGAATAGAGCACTGGCCCAGGAATCAGGAAGACTCATCTTCCGGACTTCAAATCTGGCTTCTGACACTTACTAGCTGTGTGACCCTATGCAAGTCACTTAACCCTGGTTGCCTCAGTTTCCTCATCTGTAAAATTCTCTGGAGGAAGAAATGGCAAACCAAGTGGTTTGCAAACTGAGTATCTTCATGAAGAAAGCCTCAAATGGGGTCACAAAGAGTGGGAAATGACTGAAAAATGACTCAACAAATTACTGATTAAAGGTTTGGACTCAAAGGGTAATGGTTTGATGCCAGCATGACAGAAGGTCTCTAAAAGAGTGCCCTCAGGGATTGGTATGTACACACACACATATACATAAATGCACACGTATATACACATGCATATGTATATATGTATACATGTATACATGTAATATATGGATTTATCTTTAAAATACATAAAATAAATATGTAATATATCAATTTTTTGTATTATATATGTAGATGTGTGTATATATATATATGATTTAGATATATGAACAGATGGCATGCTTACCAAATTTGAAGATGACACAAAGTTGGAGGGATAGTTAAAACACTGAATGACAGAGGCATGACCCAAAATAATTTTGTTAGCATAGTTTGTTGCACAGAATCCAATATGGTAAAATTCAGTCAGAGTATATATAAAACCTTCCCTCACGTTAAAAAAAAATCAACTTGGTCAGTTCAAATGGGGGTAACAGGTAAACAATCTTGTCCAAAAAGCAAGTGTGTGTGTGTGTGTGTGTGTGTGTGTGTGTGTGTGTGTGTGTGTGTGTGTATGAAGACCACACACTCAATATAAGTCAGTAATGTCATATGGCATCCACAAAAGCTAATGCCATTCTGTGCTTAAGTTTCATTAAACACATATAGATTGCAGGAATAAGGGTACAGTAAGCCCTGTATTGTCTTCTTTTCTTAGAGCCCAACCAGGGTGAAATGAGACTTGAATTCCTTACTTGAGAATCACTTCAAGGAACTGGAGATGTTTATCATGGAGGAAGGGAGACTTGGTGGTATTGGTAGTGGGGAGGGAAGTGATAGCTAGACTCAGGTCTTTGAAAAGCTGTCTTATACAAAAGAGTTAAGACTTGTTCTGTTGGACTCCTGAGGGTAGAACTAAGAACAATAGAAGAAAGTTTCAAAGTAGCAGATTTAGGCCTGAACTCAGAAGAAAACCCAAACCAAAATCTTCCCTCCAACTGGCAGCATCCACACTTGCATTGGGGTAGTCTTGGCATGTTTCCCTTCAATGGAGATATTTCAAGCAGAAGCTGGATGTTATAGCTCAGATTCTTTTCTGGGTGTGTTAGAAAAGATCATAAGATCATATCTTTATAGCTGGAAAATGATTATCAGGTTCATCCCCCTCATTTTTAACTAATTAAGAAACCAAGGCCCAGACAAGTTGAGTGGCCTGTCCAAAGATCATACAAGTAGCATATGGCAGAAGCTGGATGTGAACCCAGATTCTCTGGCTCCAAATTTAGCACTCTTTCCATGATATTGAATTGGTCAGCTATGGCTCTTCTAGATCTAAAATTATATGACTCTGGAATCCTAGATACACCATCAGATAAGATTGCCTTTAAGTCAGTTTCTCTAAACTGTTTTTCTTTGTATCAGAAGAACATTTAATGGAGAGTAGAAGGGGTGTTTATATCTCAGGACATGATTGCAATAAAAAAATACTGTAAAACAAAATCAACAAAAAACATAACAAAAGAAAAAAATGTTAATAAAATACATATTTTTTAAAGACGATGTTGAAATGACATGCATTCAAAGGGTACTTCCCTTTTTTATTCCACAGAAAATCTTTCACCTTTGAATGTCTTTTGAATGAGTGATTCCTTAGAGAAAACTTGAGCTGTCTTTCTTTCTCTGTTTTAAAGCTATTTTTGTTTCAAGAAGAAGAATAACACAGAAGAATCACAGTCAGTCACAGTGGGGCAATCAGCCAGCATAGCTTAGAGATCTAGGGTCATTAGAGCTAGAAACTCACCTTTCTTTGTTTCTTTCCACTTCACCCCCCAGTAGCAACAAAGAAGACCTAAGGGATATTTTCTGATTGTCATAGAAAGAGCAGTAATGTGACAAGTAATCTAGCTGGATCAGGCAACCTCTCAATGAATACCACAATGGAGCTGTCATTAACAATTGGGATTACATGGGATCAGGGCCAGGCCTTCTGTCCCTTAATCTATCCCTTCCAACAGCTGGGCGAAGGGACAGGATTTGATTAGTGAGTCTCACATCCAATCACTTGGAAACCAGACTTTGCTATTGGTTCTATGTAGTGTTTGAAAACAGAATTTCATTGAAACAGAGACAGGAAACTAGAGAAGCTCAACAGAATGACCATTTCGTAAGGTGGTACAGTAGATAGAGGGCCAGGCCTTGAGTCAGGGAGACTCATTTTCCTGAGTTCTAATGTGGCCTCAGATACTTACTAGCAGTATGACCCTGGGCAAGTCACTTAACTGTTTTTGCCTCAGGTTCCTCATCTGTAAGATGAGCTGGAGAAGGAAATGGCAAAGCACTTAAGTATCTCTATCAAGAAAACCCCAAATGGTATCATGGAGGATCAGAGAAGACTGCAAATAACTTAAAAAAACCAATTAAAATGGTCTGAAGTAGCTAGGTTCAGAGAAGAGAAAAAAAGGTGGCCAACGGAAGACAAAATGGAAAGGTTATTTTAGAGGAAACCAGTAAGTACTGGCCTTCAGAAACAAGGATGCTTCAGAGCCATAGAACGTTAGAGTGGAAGAGATCTTGGACAGCAATCCAGGCCAATACCATCATTTGATGGCCTCATAGATTTCATTTTTGGAGATTGTTCAATTTGAAAAAAACTTTACAGATCACTAAGATAATGCCTTCCATTCAATGGATGAAAGAACTGAAGCAGAAAGATAGGAATTGCCCTGCCCAAACAAAGGAACACAACTGTTTAGGTCTGGGCATTTTCCACAGTACTCAATGAGCAAAATGAGGCTCATAGGTCGTCAGTAACTTGCCCTAGTCACTCAAATAGTGCCAGGCCTTGGACTTAACCATTATCTCTTGGCTCTGTATAATGCTACCCCTACCAATTATATATAAGCATTCAGATCAGGGGATCCAATGTGTCAGAACTGAGTAGATGAGAAGCAGGTGATCTGGAAGTTCAGATGTCAGATATCCTGAAACACCCAGGGAGCAGACAGACAGTTAGGAATCTGAAAGGCCATGACCACCAAAGAGATAAAACAAGGTTTAAAAAGGAGACTGAATAATAGAGATCAGAAAGCAGACAGTGAGCAGGAAGTGTGGTTCACTTTCCAAGCATGAAATCATATTAATTACAACCTAAGAACATCCTCATCACCACCACCACCACCATTATCATGATCATCACCCCCATCATCATGAACAACACAGATTTCTTAGAGAGCCTGAGGGATTTCTTAGACTTAGGTGTTTTAGACAGTCGAGACCTAATCTCAGCTTGGCCAGCCTGGATTTAGAAGGCAGAAATAAGGAAAAACCCTTGAATAGAGAAGCAGGGGAAAGTGCAGACCATTATCTTGAAAAATAAAATATTAACCTGCAGGGAGGCAAGTTTGAAAGAAAATATAGAGGGTTTTAAGTGAAAAATTATCCATTTCTTGTGAAAAATGACAAAATAAAGAAAGACTCTGGTCATTTGGCCACAGTCACAGAACTAGAAAATGGTGGAATCAGGACTTAAATCTAGGATTCCTCCTTTCAAAACCTATAAGCTTTCTGCTACTTTAGGATATTTGCTTTGAGTCTAAGCCTATCAACTGAATACCAGCTGAAGAACTAGAAAACACAAACATTTCTAGAGATATTCAACTCTCAAACTTTGAGGTCCACTGAGTTACTATCTATACATGATAATTTCTAAGATAATTCAATTCATGCCATCAAACATTTATTGAATGTGGCTCTCTGCCAAATAGAATACCATGTCCTTGAGATACAAAGACAAAACAGAAACTGTCACTATCTCAAGACATTCATATGGTACTAGGGGGTGGAGAGAAAGGGCAAGATATATCACATATTTAGAAGCAAAAAAAGTAAAATATATACAAATTCCTTTCAAAATTACAAAGTGCTATTAATTTTTTTAGGAGGTGAAAAAAAAAACAATTCTGGAAACTGTGTAGTATAGTCTATAGAGCATTCGGTCATGAGTCAGGAAGCTGTTGTTCCTGTTAAGTCATTCAATTTTGTTCATGACCCCATGGGTCATTGCTTACCAGGTCCTTTTATCCTTCACTATATTTCAAAGTCTGTCCAAGTTTATATTTGTGGTTTTCATGACACTATCTATCTATCCCATCCTTTTCTGATCCCTTTTACTTTTGCTTTCAACTTTTCTTAACATCTGGGTCTTTTCATTATGTGACCAAAGTATTTAAGCTTCAGTTTCAGTATTTAACCTTCCAGTGAATAGTCCGAATTAATACATCTAAGTATTGACTGATTTGATCTCTTTGCTATCCAAAGGACTCTCAAAAGTCTTCTCTAGAATTATAATTTCAAAGAATAGATTCCGTGGCACTCTTCTTTCCTTATAATCCAACACTCATTGTCATATGTTGCAAATGGAAAAGAAACAAGCAAACTTAGTTTTGTCTGCCCAGACCTTTTTCAGTACGGTGAAGTCTCTGTGTTTTAGTATGCTGTCCAGATTTGCTATAGTTTTCTTTCTGCAGAACAAGTGACTTTATTTCATGGTTACAGTCACCATCTGCAGTGAGTTATGAGAAGGGACTCTCTACTACCCTCTCCCCCTTCTTGCTCTTCTTTACAGTGGTGAGGGATTATGAATATGTAACCATTGGATACAATATTAGTCCTTTTTGATGTGTTGCTTGATCTCGCTGAGCAGATTTTGTTGTTGTTTAGTTGTTTCCATCATGTTGACTCTTTTTGATGCCATTTAAGTATTCCTTGACAAAGATACTGGAGTGGATTGGCATTTGCTTCTCCAGCTCATTTTACAGATGAGGAAACTGAGGAAAAGAGGGTTAAATAATTTGCCCAGGGTCACACATCTAGTAAGTGTATGAGGACAGATTTGGACTACATGAAGTGAGAGTGAAGAATAGGTTTAAGGGATTAGATCTGGTAGAAAGAGGGCTTGCAGAACAATGGACAGAGGTTTGCAATTCTGTAGAGGAGGCAGCAACAAAAGTACGCCAAAGACAATGAAGAGCAAGAAAGCAAAATGGCATCTGATAAGGTTTTGCAAATAGTTGGGGAAAGAGAGAAAGGGAAAGAAGAAAAGGAAAATATACTCAACTGAAAGCAGAACTCCAGAGATTAGCAAGAACAGATTAGGTTTTCTTAAATGAGCAAAGAAAAGAATTAGAGGAAAGCAATAAGATGAGAAAGACCAAAGATCCCTTCAAGAAAATTAGAGATATCATGGGAATATTTCATGCAAAAATTAGTATGATCAAAGATCTAAAATGTAGGGACTTAACAGAAGTAGAGGAGATTAAGAAGAGGTGGCAAGAATATATAAATGAACTGTACAAGAAAGACATCACCTATGAGCAGGAGACGATCTAGAGACAGACATCCTCAAGAATGAAGTCAAGTGGCCCTAGCAAATATTGCTAACAAGAAGGTTAGTGGAGGTGTCAGAATTCCAAGTGAGTTACTTAAAACCCAAAAAGATAATGCTAAGAAAGAATTGTACTCAATATCCTAGCAAATTCAGAAAATTCAACAGTGATAACTGGATTGGAAAAGATCAGTTTCCATGCCAGTCCTAAAGAAGGAAAATGCCAACGAATGTTCAAGTTATTGAACAATGCACTCATTTCATATGCCAGCAAGGTTATGCCTAAGCTTCTGAAAAACAGGCTTCAGCAATGTGTGAACTGAGAATTACTAGGAGAACTGGTTGGTTTTTGAAGAGGCGAGAAACTAGAGACCAAATTGTCAACATTCACTGGATTGCAAGGGAGTTCCAGAAAAAAAAAACCAAAACAAAACAGAAACATCTACTTCTGCTTCATTCACTGCACAAAGCCTTTGGCTCTGTGGAACCCAACAAAATGCATCAAATCCACGAAGAGATGGGAGTAGCAAATGATCTTATTTGTCTCCTGAGGAACCTGTATGACTGTCGAAAAAAGCAACAGTAAGAACCTGATATGGAACAACTGATTCATTTAAGACTGGAAAAGGAATACAGGTGAGCTGCGTATGATCATCTTATTTATTTAACTTATATGAAGAATACTTCATGTGATATGTCAGGCTAGATGATCAAAAGCCAGAATTAAGGTTGCAGAGAGAAATATCAAAAATCTCAGATATGAAAACAATATTATTTTGATGGCAGAAAGTGAAGTAGAATTAAGAAACCTCTTGATAAGTGTGAAAGAAAAGAGGGTAAGAGGTGGCTTGAAGCTTAACATGAAAACAAAACAAACAAATAAACAAACAAAAAAACAACCTAAGATCTTGGGAACTGGTCCCATCACTTATTGGCAAATAGAGGGAAAAGAAATGGAAGCAGTGTCAGATTTTATATTTTTTGGGCTCAGAGAACATATAAGAAGGAAGAAAAGGAGAAAAGAAAGGAAGAAAGGAAAAAAAAGAATGGGAGGGAGAAAGAAGGAAGGAAGGGGAAGAAAAAAAGAGAATAAAAATATCTAGTTCACAAGATTGTTTTGAGGATCAGATGAAAAAATGTATATAAAGTACTTTGCAAACCTTAAAGTGATATTTAAATACTAGCTTTAATGAAGATGATGTCCCGATTTCTGATTGTATCTGAGTAGAGAATCCAGTGAGGAAATGCCCTCTCCTAATGCAGATCAGCAACCATTCTGTCACTCATAGCCTTTGAGTGTTTCTAGGGCTCCTTACAGATTAAATGATTTGTACAGGGTCTCAGGGCCTATATGTGAGGGATGAAATTTGGACTTGGGTCTTGGGTCTTGGCTCTGTGGCCAGCTCTCTATCTACAATGTCAAGGTGACTCTTTAAAAAATCATATTTTAAATTGTCTTTGTTGTGTTACCACCACTGTTGTGATAATAATCACTGAAGCAGTTTGGCACAGTGTGCCAGAAAGGCACAAGTTCAAGGTGTGATCACCTCAGACATACACTGGTTGTGTGACCCTGGGCCAGTCATGTAACTTCTCTTTAGTAGCGGTAAGGGCAGTTAGGTGGCACAGTGAGTTGACCGCCGGGCCTGGAATCAAAAAGACCCCTCTTCCTGAGTTCAAATCTGGCCTCTGATACTTGTGTGATCCTGAGCAAATCATCTGACCCTGTTTACTTCAGTTCCTCATATGTAAAATGAGATGGAGAAGGAAATGGCAAACTACTCTAGTATCTTTGGCAAGAAAATACTAAAAGGGGTTATAAATGACTGAATAACAACAAAATTAGGAGAAAATTTCTAAGATCATAAATTTTTGAAAAGTTGCTGACCTATAATGATTGAGGGAGTTTCTTCCCTTGAGAGCTCTATTTGTAAATGAAATCACAGGTTGCTGTTACAGTTGTTTTCATCATCATCTCTATAGAAAAGATGAATTATGTATTAAGGAGCATGGAGAGTTGGTCTTTGGATTCAAGTTTTTACGATGGCTAACACAATTTCATTTGCACAGCATAACAGGACATTGAATGCTTAATAGATCCAATGGTCTGAAATCATTCTTTTGGTTGGGGTATCCTTGGAATTATAAGGTTTTATCTAGGTGCAAACATCTGCAGACACTGATATAAAATGGTGCCAAAAGGATATTCACCTGAAATATTGTGGTGATGACACACTCTGTCATTCTAAGGCCCTTCTCCATTTACTAATAGATATGCAGGACCTGGGCCATAATGCCCTGTGGCTAATTCTGGCAGAGTGCTTACCCTTTGAGTGCCTCTGATAATTGGTGGTATTGATGGGAGCAGCCAACATTCTGCATTATAGGTTCCAGTGGGTGCATCATATGTTGATTACTTCCTCTGTTGACTCATTCTATTTGCCCAATAATGAGATCAGAATGAAACTAGCCAAAAATATTCTCATAAAATCCAAAGATGGACAGCTTGTTCTAGTCTACCTGACTATATCCAACCTTGGTGGGTGTCACCCTCCCCCTTACATGTTCTCTGATAGGTAGTAAGCAAATTTATGTAACTCCTTTTCATTCACTCTTTATAGCAATCAGACTTAATGGCTTTTTCCTGAACATGACATTTCACCCCTTTCCCTTTTATTTCTTTGCAAAGGCTGTCCTAATATCTGGAACATCTTTCCTGCTCATTTTAATATTATAGAACCCTTCTTGCCTCTTCCAACATTTAGTTTGTCAGCATTTATTTAGCATTCATAATATATCCAGCTCTTTGCTAAGTTCTAGGGATACACAGGAAAAACAAAATCATTGTCCCTATCACCAAGGAGTTTACATTCTAATGTGGTGAAACAACATGGAAGCAACTATATTAATATAAGATACAAGACAGCATGAATGGAAGTTGTCAGAGATCAATGGACCATTCAGCCAGTTGGTATGCATTTACTAAGTAGTTACTAAGTCTTTGTGCTAAGCATTTGGAATACAAATAGACAAAAAGAAGTACTATCCCTGCTTTCAAAAAAGTTTGCGTTATAATAGAGGAGACTGTACATAAAAGGAACCTGAAAATTGAGGAATGCTGGGTGATAAATAAGTATCCCCTTCAGGGCCATGGTGGAGAAAGAAGTCTAGAGAGTCAGGAATGGAGACTGGAGGACAATGATCATTTTTCCTTAAAACGGAACTTTTGTTAAGAACCATCCAATTGAAAGAAAGGGTCATGACGGTGGAGTGAACATCCAGGTGAGGAAGTCATAAGGAAGGAGTAAAATTCCAGGTGCAGAAGGCCACTATGGAGCTACAAGAGACGTTAGAGGTAATATCATCTAAAAACATCATTTTACAGATGAGAATACATAGAAAGCACATAAAGATTAAATGACTTTTCCCAGGATCAAATACATGGTCTGAGAAGGAAATTGAACGTAGTTTTCCTTATAACAAGTTCAGTATGCTTTCCACTATGCTAATGCTCTCTACCTCTTGAAACTTTTTATCATTTTATATGTACCTATTTGTGTAACCTTAGCCTCATTATCTCTTTAAACTACCTGGGTAAGCTAAACCTTCACCTTTCCATCAGAAACACCAATACACAATCAATGCAGTTAATTTCAAATGCATTTAATAATACTTAAAGATCAATGTTATGTTTCAAAATTAAGGTAAACTTAGGAACAAAGTACTGAGCACATTCAATTTATTGGAAACCTACAAATACAAATGAAAGAGGTCTCCAGACTTTTCAATCAGCCAAAAGAGGGTACAGTAGGTCTTACCAGTGTTCTTAAAGTTTTGATAAATACATGAGAACAAAGAACAGGAAGCATCACAGGAGGAAAACAATATGATTGGTTGTAAAAACCAAAGAATATACAGATAATAAAAAACAATATGATTGTATGGAAGTCTAGAATGCAGGTCTAGAAACAACCCCTTCTTCCATTTTGTTGCTATGGAAATCTCTTTGGTGGTGTCCACCTTCACAGCTAGTTAGTATCACAGTGTATGGGATGAGTGAAAACTTCTCAATTTGGAGTGGTTAATTTTTCAAATTGCTTCTGTCAATCACTTTTATCTTCCTTTGTCTGTTTTCCCGCCTTGGTGGGACCCTCCCCTTATCTTTCCTTGCTGTCCCAGTCGGGGAAGTATTTGGTGAATATGCCTCTCCACCAATGAGAGGGGAAACAGTCAGGGAGGGGTCTTGACTAAGTTAGGTTATAAATTCCAGTACTATCTTTTGTAACTTGCCTCTTCTCCATGATGAGTCATGGGGAAGACCTCCCTCTTCTCCCGGGGAAGAGAACAAAGTTCTGTTCTTATCCTAAGAGATCTCTGTGTTTATTTCTTTTCACTAAATTAAGGATGAAGGATATTTTTCATCCCAAATAACAGCAATAACAGACCAGACTTTTTTGAAGGAGTCACTGTTGCAGAGATAACAGACTGCTTGCCACCGACCTACATCTTGCAAGACTTGTTAGCAAGATAACATGTCACCCTTAATTGTACATGGACAGTAAGATGTGTAGAGATAATATATTTTTTGAATTAATGTGATTTTGGGGACAACTCAGTTCAGGGAGGAAATCTAAACATTTGAACTTAGAAATATAGCTTCAGCAGTTATAGAATAGAATCAACTACGACATGGAATAAAATTCAAAATACTAAATCAACATTTGATTTTCTCACCAACAAATTTCTTTAAGCTATTCTCCAAATTGTCATGATCCAAAATATGGATGTCATTCTTGAAGTTTCCAGCAACAACAATAACCACATCAACAATTATCCTTCCACAGTAAAAGTAATTCAAATCAAAATGGTCCCAGTTTTTACAAACTCAGAAGCAGTCATATCAAAAGGCAACTAAACATGAACGTTAGAACAGCCTGTTAAAACATCCCAACTGGATATTCTGAAGGACTCTGCCTAGTGGGAAATTCTGGAATTGGAGACCAATGAAAGAGAAAAGAGGAAATAGAATGAGACTGTGTTGGCTTGATCAACGCATAGCCTTTAGCTGGTGTAACTGAATCTCCGCCAAAAAGTAGATTTGGCAGTCAAAGTTTTAGTGCTAGGTTTCTTGGTTATTTTATTTTTTTTCCAATGTGTGTGCTACCATTCTTCCAGTCATTTGACATTTATTGAATACCTGCTGTGTCTGTTCATGATGCTATAGGGTTTAGAAAGGAGAATTAGGCAGTCCTTATTTAGAAAACATGGATGCAATTAGGTATGATGTGTGTTAAAGCTAGAAGAGACCACTGAGATCATTTAGGCCAGTTCAGAGATGGAAAGAGGGTTGGCCTAAATATCTTCAAAGGTCATTTCCAGTTCTGAAACTGTATAGACACTAGGAATATATATATATATATATATATATATATATACACATATACATATTTACACACATAGACACACACATATATGTATGTATGTAAATGTGATATGAATGTATGTAATTTGTTTTATTGATGTGGAACTTGAGGTTTACTTATTTGCCCCAAACTGGACAGTTAGTTTTAATACCAGCCCTACTCGATTCCCATCTATCTCCTGGCTTCTAGTCTAGTGATTTCTCCATTCATGACATGATTTGATAAAACAACACCCCACTCCTATTCTCCAACCTCATACATATCCTCACCATTTTCAAGATATCAAGAAGCCTTTGTTGGGAAAAGATAATGGTAATTAACAAACTGAGATTCCCATACAGTTGGAATACAGAAATGCTAGCTTACTTAGACAGGACACAATTAGATAATAGTCATTAATCTACCTGTTGCCTGCAGGGATTGGTGATGATAATGTGTGAAATATTGCAATGGATAATTTTGCATCTTTATCCCTAGACAAATAAAGAAATCAGTATTAGCTGTTTGTGATTCTAGGTAGAATGTGTGTGTAATCAGAGATACACTGAAGATGATGGATGTTGGATATATCTATTCCATCACTCCTTGTTTGCTAAGGACTATTTATCTTGCCTACTACTTAAATTTTCACAGGAGTTTTAAGGATTAGGGTTACTTTGTAAGTGAAATATCTCCTCCATAGTGGTGGTAGATTATCTCATAGCTCATTCTCTTTCTGCTTTACCTTTGTTTTTTTTATTGTATTTCATGATCAAATTTTCTGTTCAGCTCTGGTCTTTTCATCAGGAAAGTTCAAATTTTCTGCTCCAAGCTCCTTTGCCTTCTGGAATATCATATTCCAAGCCTTCTGAGCCTTTAATGTATAAGCTGCTAAATCCTATGTAATCTGAACTGCAGCTCCTTGATAGTTTAAGTGTTTCTTTCTGGATGACTTCAGTATTTTCTCTTTGATCTGATAGTTCTGGAATTTGATTACAATATTCCTTGGAGTTTTCATTTGGGGGTCTCTTTTAGAATGTGATTAGTGGATTTTTTCAATCATTATTTTACCTATCATTCTAAGATATTAGGGCAGTTTTTCTTGATAATATCTTGAAGCCTTTTTTTTTTTATCATGGCATTCAGGTAGTCCAATAATTCTTAAATTATCTCTCCTTGATCTATTTTCCAGGTCAGTTATTTTGCCAATGAGGTATTTTACGTTTTCTTCTATTTTTTTCATTCTTTTTATGAAAGATTCTTGATGTCTCTTCTACTTACCAAATTCTAATTATTATTTTCTTTTATTTTTTGCTTTTTTGGAGGGGGGAGGCAGGGCAGTTGGGGTTAAGTGACTTGTCCAAGGTCACCTGGCTAGTTTTTTGTGTAAGTGTCTGAGGCCAGATTTGTACTCAGGTCCTCTTGACTCCAGGGCCAGTGCTCTATTCACTGTGCCACCTAGCCACCCCCCAATTCTATTTTTTAAGGAATTATTTTCTTCAGTTAGCTTTTGTATCACCTTTTCTATTTGACCAATTCTACTTTTTTAAGGAGTTGTTTTCTTCAGTGTTTTCCCCCATTTGATTAATTCTATTTCTTAAGGACTTGTTTTCTTCATTCAATATTTGTGCTTTCTTTTCTAAGCTGTTAATTCTTTTTTTCATGATTCTCTGGCATAACTCATTTCTTTTCCTAATTTTTCTTCTCTTTCTTGATCTTATAAATCCTTTGTAAGCTCTTCCAAGAGGAATTTTTAGCTTTGAGATCAATTCATACTCCCCTTTGATATTTCACATGTAGACATGTTTACATTGTTTTGTGTTTGGATTTCTCTGTCATCATAGTAGATTTCTATGGTAAGGTCTCTTTTTTTTTGCTCACTTTTTAAAGTTGAACTCTTGTTTCTGGGGCACAGAAGGCACTATCCAAGTTTCTTTCACCAGAGGCTAGGGGCTCAGTCACTGGCTTTCTGCATCATGGCCTCTGAGACTGGCAACTTGCCCACTGTACTAGGGTGGCCCAGGCTAGCCATGCTTGTTGTACTCTGGGTTCTGAAGCTGGCAATTTATTTACTCTGCTGGAGTTGGACATCTCACACAGCTGGCCCGCTGTACCACTAGCCTGCTGAGCCAAGACCACAGGCCTCAGGTACTGATCTGTACTGTGGCTAGCAAGCTCCTGCTTGCTTGCCTCACACTGCCTGTATTGGGCTCTTCTCCCTTTTTACCCAAGTAAGACAGACCTTTCCTGAAATCCTTCTAAGTTGCCTTGGGCTATAAAATTTTTTCCCCTTTTTGTGGATTCTGTTGCTCTAGAATTCTTTTAAAGGCTTGACTTAACTGGGAGAGCTCAGGTAGCTTCCTGGCTTCTCTCTGCCATCTTTCATAGCTCATTCTCAAAGAAAAACACGCCTGCCTTTTATACCTCATATATATATATGATGTATATATATATATATATATATATATATATATATATATATATACATATGGTACTTAGAAGTTTGTAAAGCATTTTTGACTTCATGGAAATCTAAAATATAATAATAGTTCAAATTTATATACTGTATTAACATTTATAAAGCACTTTTCTTTCAACTCAGTGAGGTATGTAGTATATGAATCATTATCACTGCTTTATAGATGAAGAAGTTGACCCTAAAAGAGTTCAAGGCATTTGGCAAAGGATACATATATATGGAGCAATACTTAGGGTTAAACAAATGGTGCTCTGTCCCAGGATGTCAAAATTTACAGTGTTGATGGTCCTTACACTCCTTATCAAATTGTGGTATGGAAGAAAGGGCACTAAATTTGGAGTCAGAGGAAGTGAGTTTATATCCTGACTATTCCATTTATTATCTGTGTGACCTTGGCAAGTCACATCCACTTTAGGGATCTCAGTTTTGAAATCCATAAAAGAAATGATGGGAAATGAACTTCAAGTCATACCATATCACCTGTTGTTTTATTTTTAATTTTATCTTTAAAAGTTATAGCTTCTATCACCTTGGAAACATTGCTTCACTTTTTTGGGCCTCAGTTTCCTTACAAATCTCAGCCAAAATCCCAGTTTCTGCAAGAAGCCTTTACTAATGTCCCCTAATCCTAGTGCCTTCCCTCTATTGATTACCTTCAATTTATTTTGTATATTTCTTGTTTGTACATAGTTGTCCACATGTTATCTCCACTTTAGATTATACATTTCTTGAAAGCAGGGAATGTGTTTTGTTTTCCTAGCACTTACTACAATGTCTGGCATATAATAGATATTTAATAAATGCCAGTTGATTGATTTATTAGAAGGTTGGAATACATGCCCTCTAAGGTATCTTCTAGGTCTAAATCTACAAACATTTGAACTGAACTGAGCATATAGAGTAGTTAACAAGAATATTTATTCAAATAGGAAGCTACCAATGGTCTGATTCCTCCCAGGGGAAACCCTCCCACTGTAGCAAGAGCAGGGATTCATCCATAGGAGGTGTGATGTCCTAGGGTCTCTGTGTTCCTCTTCGGGAGTTCTATATTGACATTCATTGTCTCTTCTACTCTTTCCATTGAATTAAATGTGTCATTAAAGCTCATTTCAGTGTGCCTTTCGTGCTGCTGGTTTTGAGCACAAAAAAAATTCTAGTTGTGGCTTTGCAAAATAGTAAATGGCAAAAATAGAACCAATGCGAGTTTCTCTCATTCTAAGGTATTCACTATTCACTATTTGTTATCACACCTGCCACTCTTTCCCAAGATAAGTGGAGCAAACCAAGAAGTTAACAGATTTAAGGACACAGAACTAATTGAAAATGTCCATTCCCCATACATGGAGCCATATCTGAGCCCTCTCATTATGGTATCTCAGTTTATCATTGAGAGTAAGAGCCTACCCATTCTTTTTCTCATATGTTCTTGAGATCATTCAGTTCATTTAATGAATTGGGGGCAGGGGGACGTATAAATCTCCTTTCATTTCTCAACTTTTCATTGCTAAACTCATTCTCCAGGAATATAACATCTCTGTGTATTGAATTAAAGGAGAGTTTTCTGTAACTCATCAGTTTAATGAGGATCAGTTGGTTGTTTTTATGAGTTTTCTCCATCTCTTATAAGAAAGAGTATAAATATAGATTACAAAGGAGGGGGGGAGAAGACTAGGCTACGGAAATTGTAAGAAGTACAGGATCATGGGTATGTAGCATTGCTCATAATGGTGGACATGGTTGATGTCCTGATTAATTTGTTGATTTTTTTCTTCTCTTTCTCATCCTTTGTGGATGCCCAAGTTATGATACTGTTCTTATGCATTGACATTATTTAACTGTGTTCTTGAATCATTTCAGTCCCATTCAATTCTCTGTGACCTTATTTGGGGTTTTCTTGACAAAGATTTTGGAGCAGTTTGCCATGTGCTTTAAGAGTTCATTTTACAGCTGAAGGACTGAGACAAACAGGGTTAAATGACTTGCCCAGGTTCACACAGATATCATCTTAGGCTGGATTTGAATTCATGAGGAACTCTCTATTCACTGGCCACCTTGCTGCCCTTATTTAAATGTAAATTATCATGAAGTTCACTTGATTATATCCATGCTTACTGTATTTTTAATAAAATATTTAAAATCTTAAAATAAGTCAAGTCACTAGACAAACTCATCTGAAGAATGCAATCCCAATAATCCAGTCCCAAACACCCAGGATTATTGTGAGCATCAGATGAAATAGTATCTGTAAAGCATTCAGCGGAGTGTTTATCACATAACAGGTTTTCTATCAATGCTTATTCTATTTCCTCATTCCCCACTGCTGGTGCTAGAGTATGTGTCCTGTTCCTTTTTGAAAGTATAAAAGAATAAAAAAACGAAAGTATAAAGGAATGCCCTGGGCTGGAGTGTTAGCAGAGCCTGAGACCAACTAATCAAGAACCATTCACTGGAGCAGCATCTGCCTGTTACCAAAGGAGGAGCTTCTGACAATGACTAGCAAAGACTGAGAAACTGAGGCCAACACATTTACAGAGGGAAGTGAGAGGTAAATCTGGGACTATGGGTCCACAGGCTATGTAAAACATGCAATGCCCATAGCCCAAGGAATCTAATTAGCAAGTGTGAGTTCAGGGAGAAGAGTATGTTCCAGGACATGAGAAAAATTCCTATTTTTAGTTTTGCTTTCAAACTTGGCCTTTCCCTTTTTTTCTTCCATACCCTTCAGACATGCTGAGATGAGAGAAGAGAGATGGAAGGGTAAAGTGAAATTAGTGCTGTTTGCAACATTATTACAACCTGCTTTTAAAAATCATTGTTCTTCATTGTTTGTTTGAGTTTCCTAGGTTACATGAGTATATTAATAAATGTCATGGCCATTACCTGTGGATTGTCAAATTGTTTGAGTCTGAGAAGTTGATATCAAGGGGAATAAATCTAGCAACGGGAAAAAAATGGATGCCTTCCCTGGGCAGGTGAGGCTGTCATTGAAGTGCACCTTTTACCAGTAATTATAACATCACATCATGTCAACCATGACCCTGCCGGAGTCTTTAGACAGCTGCATTATGTAGAGTGTAGGCAGGGGCTGGTTTTTGTTTAATTTTTTTGTTTTGTCTTTGTATTGTTATCATACTTACACGCAATAGGCTCTTTAAAAAAGTTCACTGAGTTCAACTGAATCAAGACCTATTTATTCACTTTGTTGTTCAGCCTTTTCAGTCCTATTGGACTCTTTGTGATACTGTGTGAAATTTTCTAGGCAGAGATCCTGGAGTGAGTTTCCATTTCCTTCTTTGCTTCATTTTATAGATGAGGAAAGAGATGCAAATAGGTTTAGGTGACTTGCACAGGGTCACCCAGCTAATAAGCATATGAGGCTAGATTCGAACTCAGAAAGATGAGTTTTCCCTACTCACGGCCTAGGACTCTATTCATTTTGCTACCTAGATGCCTTTATCTTTCTGTTTTACAGACGTACAAAGTGAAGCCCAGCAAAGTGAAATATCTTATCCAAAGTTACAAAGCCATTTCCTTAGACACATCAATGTAATGACATACGTATATGTAAGCTGTACAGTTAGAAAAGTCAACACACTAGTGCATGTTCATTCACTCATTTTTATGTTACCATTAGAGGGAAGTATATATGTGTGTGTGTGTGCGTGTGTGTGTGTGTGTGCTTGTGTGCATATACATATGTGTAGATAGATAGACAGATAGATAGATAGATAGATGATAGATGGTAGATAGAAGATAGATAGATAGATAGATAGATAGATAGATAGATAGATAGATAGATAGATAGATATTGCTTCAATATATCAAAGGATGCATGATCTTAGCAGTCTGAGTATTAGCTCCAATACAGTTTTTCCTACTCTTTGAATTGTTGTGGTCCGTCACCTAATCAGTGATGACACATTTATTATTCACTTTCTCTGTGAGATGCAATGTGTCAGGGTGGTGGGAAAGCCATTCTCAAATCTAGTAAGATCCAGGTTCAAGCCCCACCTTTGACATGGATGGGCTGTGTGATTCTAGACAAGTAGCTCAACCTCTCTGTGCTCTAAACAATTACTTAAGTAGTATCTAAGGCACTGACTTGCACTGGTAGAGGGAGTTTTCTCACCAGGAAGTTACCTGTACTAAAAAAAAATCACAGCTGTATATACCCTATAATGGTCAGCCACTGTGCTAAATATTAGAGATATAGAACAAAGCAAAAAAAAAAAAAACAATTCCTGCCCTCAAGGAACTCCTGTTGTAAAAGAGGACATAACATGTAAATAACATGGGGCAAATAGAATAGACACAGAGCAGATGGAAGGTCATCTCAGAAGAGAAGGCGTTAACAAGTAGGGGATGAAGTAGATAGGGATAATAGGGCTTAAGAGTCAGGAAGACCCAAATTCAAATCCTGCCATAGCTTGATGAGTAACTATGACCCTAGGCAAGTCACTTGATTTCTGTTTGCTTCAGTTTTCTCATCAGTAAAATGGAGATAATAATAGCATATATTTTGAAGAGTTATTCTGAAGATCAAGAAATAAAGAGTGTAACATGCTTTTTAAATCTTAAAATATTATATAAACATTATTATTATGTTTATGCTTCACTCGAGGAAGTTCTGCTAAGATGCCCACAGGAAGACAACTGAAGAGAGCATTCGTTTCCACAGAGTAGGCGGCAACTCTCTACACTCTCTCATCCTGTGTGACTGATGTCCGTGTCTTTCTATAGACTCCCCAGAAGAGGCCTACCCAACGTCCTGGGGGTTTTCTTCACTCCTTCCATATTGGATAGCTCTCCATGGGACACATGGGCAGTCCATCAATTTCCCCTTGCTGTCCTTAAGACGCAGGATTACCACATGCTTTTCTGTTCCCATATGTCTCTAATTTACATCCTTTGCTGTGATCCTGTGATGTAACACTTTATTGTTAAGACATTGAGGCCTGCTCCCTCTCACCAAATTACTTCTCCATGACCCTTTGGGTGTAATAGTTCAACTTCTATTCTTCCTAAGCTGTTTGCCCTATCATTCATAATAAAAGAAATCATGACAACACACTTGGTTTTCCATGTATCTTTTTTTCCCCATTTGAAAGACTATAAAACCATGAGATCCGATGTGGTCGGATGTTATCCTCTGAAGCTGGGAACAGAATCCTTCCATTTAAATCAACAAAGTCCTCAGAAGGTCACACTGTAAGTTTACAGATTCTGCCTTAACAACTTGCCCCTTTTTGTTTGTTTCTCTGGTGGCTCCCAATTCACTGTCATTAGCTAAAGCGCCATTGCTTCTCACAGCTCAGGGAGTAGATCCATTTCCAGGAGCTTATAGAGATAAGGATAAATCATCTTAAAGTCCAAGTTTATTGGAAATGACTGCAGTAGATTACAGGGCAGCAGTTACTTCAATGGTTGGTTTGCCAACCAGTGGGGTGGAATTAAAAATGCATTAAAATTTATACAAAAGAAAGTAAATAGCAATGAGTATATATTGGTTTTGACATAGTGAAATGAGCCATTATTTCTCTTTATGTGGCTAATAAAATAAATCCTCCAATGTGAAAGAAACATTTTATTTTGGAAACTGAGAGAATACATGGAAGGTGGAAAGAGCTCTGGATTTATCAGGGCACAGGTTCACATTCCCCCTGATGTTGTGTGACTTGGGCCAAGTCACTTAATATCTCTGGGACTCAGTTTCCTCTTTCATGAAATAATGAAGTTAGAAAAGATTGCCTCTGAGTTCTGTTTCAGCTCTAGATATAGGACCATGGGTATCTAAAACAACGACATTTAATGGCCTTCTCCCTAAACATGTTAATAACTAGCTTCCCTGGAGCTGGGAGGAACTTTAGAGGTCATCTATTCTAGGTCTCTTATTTTAGAGATGAGAGAACTGATACTTCCTGAAAGGTTAAGTGACTTACCCAAGGTCACTCTACTAATAAGTAGCAGAACTAAACTTTTTTCAAACCAAGGTCCTCTGATTCCAAACCCAGTACTCTTTCCTTAGGTACACAATCAGAAAAGAAAGTACACAGTAGAGGGCTCTTCCTGTAGAATGAACAAGATTCCTCTTGAATTTTGTTTTTGTTTTTGTTTCTTCTAACTGACTAATCTTTGAGTATATCAAAAAGCAATTAAATCTGCAATCCAGAAGAACAGAGATCAGAGAAATCTCAAAGTGTATTCCAAGTTCCTTACATGCAAATTTCTCTCTCTCTCTCTTTTTTCTTAAACTCTAGCGAGCCTCATTCCCCCCACCCCAGCCTTTTGGGACTAAGTTTAAGTAGAAATAATAAGATGTCATTGTTTAATAACACGTGTTCCCATGGCAGCAATCCAATCAAATTTTTGCCCTTGAATCACAGAATATCAAAACTGGAAGGGACAAGAGACATCATCTGTTTCAATCTCATTTTATTAATGAGGAAACCAAGCACTAGAAAAGGTATATGGACTGTCCAAGACTGGGCAGGGAGTCAGCACTAGAGCTGAGTCTAGAACCTTGGCCTTTAGACTCTCATGTTAGTCCTAACACCACACTACAGAAAAGAGAGAGATATCCCATCAAATGGGAAGAAAAAATAATGAGGGAGGATATTGAAAAGAGTCCTGGATCAGATTTCAGAGCACTTTGATTCTTCCACTCAATCTCTATCTGACCTTGGAAAAGTCCTTTCCCATTTCCAAGTCTCAGTTGTCTCACTCCTATAATCTCTTAGTTGCATTAAATGTTGCTGTTGTTTCCTTGTTTTTCAGTCCTGTCTGATTTTTCATGATACCTTTTTGGGATTTTTGTGGCAAAGATACTGGAGTAGTTTGCCATTTCCTTCTCTGGATCATCTTACAGAAGAGGAAACTGAGGCAAACAGGGTAAGGTGATTTGCCCAGGGTCACACAGCTAGTAAGTGTCTGAGGCCAGAATCCAACTCAGGAAAATGAATCTTCCTGACTACAGACTGGCTTTCCACTTACTGTACTACCTAGCTGCCCCAGTTGGATCAAATACACTAACTAGCTTAAAAATATCCCTCTATCTGAAACAATGCAACATTCTATCATCTTGATAATTGTTGATGACAAACATCATAAGTATGTGTATTCTCTGTCTCTCTGTCTCTCTCTCTCTTCTTCCCATGGCGGAGTCCTGACTTTTGATTTCATTGGTGGGAAAAACCCTTGGTATGAAAAACAGTGGTGGAACTACAGATTAGCACCCCTTCTGTAATATGCCATCCTGGAGAGTTGCCTGAGGTGTGAAGTGACACTTGACTTGCTCAAGGTCACACAGCTATTATGTGTCTGAGATAGAGATTGAATCCCCTTGGTTCTGAGTCCAAGGCTGGATGACACTGTCCAAATATGTTTGCTTCAATATCTTAGTATTTAACATGGTGAGAAAGGAAGCCAAGATGGCAGAGGAGAAAACTACATAGCCCAGATTCCCCCACAACTGTTCCACCAATGATGTAAAAACAGGAGCCTGAGTAGTAGTTAGAAAATTGAAGGAGAAACTATAATGGGGCATCTTTCCAGGCCAGGACTAGAAAGTCAATCTACAAGGAGGTGGTGACCAGGGTGGGAATTACCGAAGTAGTCCAGGTTCAGAGATTCAATGTCCAGATCTCTATGCTTGACTGTCAGTATGGGAATGATCAGAGCAGAATATGGATTTATCCCTAGATCAATAATAGTTGTAAGGCTAAGGAAGGGTCTCCTAGAGGGGCTAAGAAGCAGAAACTCAAAACCAATTCAGGTCAGCAGCACTGGCATTCCCAGAGATGAACTATTTTGTACTTAGTCTCCAGAAAGGAGAAAATGCCTGTAATATACTTTCAGAGTGCTGAACTTTGCCAGGATCACAGGACACCTAGATCTGTTCATGGACTCAGTCCCTTTCCTGGACCAGCAGGATGGGGTTTTCCAAAGGCACCAGGAGCCTCCATGAATTTAGCCTCCAGAGTTCTTAGCCTAGCCAGCAGCATAATGTTGCCCAGAGCAAATTATTAATATAGTATTGTAATGGTTATAGAATTTGAAGATCTTCCATAACCCTTGAACTTCCTGATTTAGTGGGGTGGGAAGAAGACAGAGCCTGGCTGGAGGCAGCTCTGTGACTGAAAGCAGTGGTGGTGGTGCAAACTCACTTTTTTTTTTTTGAGCCAGCCAGAATTTCTGCTAAGGACTCCTGCTGAGGACCACTGGGGACAGGAACTGTGGAGGGCTGGAGCTGCTGGGAATGAGCTGCATGGACTTTGAGTAGTTGCCATGAGTTAGGAGAAGAGGATCTTTGCCTGAGGTAGCCTGTTCTGTTTTGAAGACTTGAGAATGTGTATGTTTACTGCATTAACTATGTGTTCCAACTCCATAGCTACTGTGAGTGCTTTGACTTTCTGGTTTCGGGACTGAGGGTATTTGAATAAATGTTCTAGCTATGTCCCCCTGTAGAGGGCCTGTTACATTTAGTGACTAATAACCTTATCAGCATATTTACAGTTACCGCAGGCATTGGGAATACTGCATTGTTGATACAAGTAGATAAACTAATGATCATGATAAAAATAACAGCAACAATAATAATCAGCTATTATAAAGACAATAACTCCAAAACATGTACAAGCAAAACTTCAAAGAAAAATACAAAATCGATGAGAATTCCTAGAAGAAATGAAGAAGGTTTTTTTCAGTTAAAACTATATGACAAATGACAGTGATACATATAAGAATTGGAAAATAAATGGGTGTTATTGCCAAGAAACTTAGGGTAATTAAAAGTTTACAAGAGCATGAAACCTTTCTAACATTATGGACACTCTGAAAATTAGAATAGAACAAAGAGATGTAATGACTCCATGAAGCGATAAGAGATATTAAAACAAAGTCAAATGGTAGGAAAAAAAGAAAAATGTTAGGTATTTTATGTCAAAAATAAATGATGGAAATAATCAAGGAGAGATAATTTAAGATCACTGGATTGTCTGAAAGTCATGACCAAAACAAGAAAATATTTTAAGAAATCCTGTAAGAAGCCTTCAAGAATCTCTTAAGGATCAGATGACAAAGGAGAGGGAGGGAGGGAAGGGGAGAAGGAGAGAGGGAGATGGAGGGAGACAGAGAGAGAAAGAGAGAGAGGGAGAAAGAGAGAGAGAAAAAAATCTAGCCTTCACTTTCTGAAAGAAATGCCAAAAAGTAAAACACACATGAGCATTATATCAAAACCTCGAGCTTCTAGGTCAAAGAAAAAAAATATAAGCTTTCAGTAAGAAAGTCTTCAAAGACTAAGACAGCACAGTCAAGGTTATTCATAATTCAGCTACCACCATTAAGTACTAGAGAGTATGAAACACAATATCCCAAAAGTTAAAAGATAGAGACTTGTAACCAAGAATAACTTACTCAGCAACACTGAGTTTAATCCTATGGGGAAAAATAGACTTTTAATGAATAGAGGACTTCCAAACATTCCTAAGCAAAAGCCTGGAGCTGAAGTGAAAAGCTAAAACACAAATATAGAAGTAAATAAAATAATTATAAAGACATAAATACTCATAAAAGAGGCAAGAGAAAACTATGAAAATGGATAAGAGCGGGGGGGTGGAAGGGAATGAGCCAACCTTACTCTCATCGGATTTGGCTTAGGAGGGGATAACATACAAATTCAATTGGGTATCTTATCCTACAGGAAAGTAGAGGGAATGAGGATAAGGGGAAGATGATAGAAGGGAGGGCAGATTGGAGGAATGAGGAGTCAGAAACAAATATTTTTGAAAAGGGACAAGGTCAAAGGAGAAAATAGAACAAAAGAGGGGTCAGATGGGATGGAGGGAAATACAGTCAGTCTTTCAAGACATGACTACTGTGGAAATGTTTTGCATAACTATATGTGTATAACCTATATTGAATTGCTTGTCTTCCCAGTGGGGGTGGGTGAGGAGGGAAGAAGGAAGAGAATTTGGAATCCAAAATTTTAAAAATAAATGTTAAAAAAAAGGTGTTTTGTCAGTTTTGTAGAAATAAATCCAATGAAATTAAGATTACGAAAGAAACTGTTAACTGAGGGTGGAGAACTGTGTAGCAAGTTTCTCTGAATAGTCTCATTTCCAAGACAGATAAGAAACTAATTCAGATACATAAGAATAAAAATAATTTTCCAATCAATAAATGGTCAAAGGATACAACCAGACAGTTCTTAACGGAAGACATTCAAATTATCTATAGACAGATTAAAAAATGAATGTCCCAATAAAAATTAGAGGCATGTAAATAATATTAACTCTGAGGTTCCACATCATAACCATCAGATTGCCAAAACTTACTAAAAAGGAAATGATCAAATTGGGAAATGGCTGAACAAGTTGTGGTATATGGTTGTGATGGAATACTATTGTGCCGTAAAAAAAGATGAATTTGTTGATTTTAGGAAAAAAACATGGAAAGACTTCCTTGGAATAGTGAAGAGTGAAATAAGCAGAACCAAGAGAATGTGGTATATAATCACAGCAATATTGTTTTAAGCACAACTTTGAGCATTTAGACTGTTATAAATACCCAAATAAAACACCAAGCATATATGAAGAAAGACACTATCTGCATGCAGTGAAACAAATGATAAATAGAAGCATGAATAGAGTATATACATATATTACATCTATCTTTGTGTTTAATGGTAGGGAGACTGGGAGAGAAGGAAGAAAAATATTAAAAAATCAAAATCAAATTTACCTAATAATTATAACATATTTAAAAGCAATAGCAAGTTGTACATCATTTCATGTGAAATCATCTTTTGTATTCTACTATGTTATATAAATGCTTGTTTTACTTCCTAAATTAGAAATAAAAGAAAAGGCTTCAGGAAAACAGATAAATTGATGCACTATTGGTGGAACTATGAATCACGACAGTCACTCTGGAAAGCATTTTGGAACTGTGTCCACACTTATTAAATTGAGTGTAACTTTCGGCCCAGCAAAACCACTCCTATGTCTCTATTTCAAAGAGATCAAAGAAAGAGGAAGCTGTTTTCTGTTGATATATTTTATTACAGCTCATTTTGCTGTGGCAGAGAATAAAATGAAGGGGGTGTCCATCACCTGGAAAATGGTTGAACAAATTATAGTATAGAAATGTAATGGAAGGGGGTGGCTAGGTGGCGCAGTGAATAGAGCACCGGCCCTGGAGTCAAGAGGACTTGAGTTCAAATCTGGCCTCAGACACTTAACACAAAACCTAGCCGTGTGACCTTGGGCAAGTCACTTAAGCCCAATTGCCCTCCAAAAAAATTTAAAAAAAAGAAATGGAATGAAATACTTTAAGAAATGAACAAAGTTTCAGGAACATTTGTATGAAGTAATGCAGAGTAAAGTGAGCGGAATCAGGAGAACCATTATACTATCACACCAACATTGTAAAACCAAGCAATTGTGGTTTCCTATCTTATTTAATATTTTATTTTTTCCAATTACTTGTAAAAACAATTTAAACATTCTTTTCCCCCCAAAATTTTGAGTTCTACAATTTTCTCCATTCGTTCTCCCCTCCCATTGAGAAGGCAAACAATTTGGCATAGGTTATATATGTGTAGACTTGCAAAACACATTTCCATTTAAGTCATTCTGTGAAAGAAAACACAGGCAAAAAACCACGAAAAATAAAGAAAGTAAAGAAAAGGTACCTTTGATCTGTATTCAGGCTCTACCAGTTCTTTCTCTGTAAATGGACAGCACCTTTCATCATAAGAGTCCTACAGAATTGTCCTGGATCATTGTATTGCTGAGAATGGCTAAGTTAATTATACAATATTGCTGTTACTGTGTTCTCAATTCACAATGTTCTCCTGGTTATGCTCACTTCACTTCAAATGCACAATTCTGAAGGACTTAGGCACATGGATAATCATCAACAGTGAGGATTCTGGAAGCTCAGTGATCACAATTGCTGCCCTTCTCTTGACAGAGATATGGCAGACCAATACATAGAAAGAGACATGCATTTTTGGACAAGGCTAAAATCAGAATGTGTTTTGCTTGACTACGTTTATTTGTTACAAGGGTTTTGTTTTTATTTTTCAAGTCTGTGTGTGGGAGGTGAGGGGAGTGGGAGACAAAATGAACACTTAATGATTGAAATTTTTTTCTTAAAAAATTCAATATTTTCTAGTGGATGACAGACACTGGACTTAGAACAAAGTTCAAATCCTGCCTCAAAACTTTTGTTAGTTTTGCAACTCGGGGCAAGTCACTTCACTTTTCTATATCCCAGTTTCCTCAACTGTAAAATAGGAGAGAAATAGTGGAATTAATGTCTTCTAAGGTCCCTTTGAGCTCAAAATGGAGGCTTCTATGATTTGTCGTTTCATTGATGTAGGTGCCTCCCCTTCCAACATCAGTCCCATCCGCTCTGTACCTTAATAGGTGGCTTTATGAGTTGTGCTAAAGAAAAATGCCCTGACTTCTCTGCACCCAGCTTGGCTGCCCTTCAGATGACAGATGCAAAGCTTATCACTAGCCTTGATGTCAAACTGGAAGGTCTCCTAGCGCTTCCTCTCTGATGGCATGGCCTTTGAGAACATGGGGTCACCTTCTGAAGTATCCAAAAAGAATAACATCATAGTTTTAGAAGAGGAAGAAAAGTTAAAGATTATCTATCCTTCCTTCCTCACCATTTTACAGATGAGGATACAATTCCTAGAGAGAGAAAGTAACACCCAAAGTCACACAGGCAGTATATACTGTTACTAAGCCAGGATTCAAACACAGCTTCTCTAGGACATCAGTGGGATAAACTAAATATATTCTCAGTGTTTAGATTATTAAACATTGATTCCAGTTCTTCTGGGGAAAAAAACACACAGTGCCTGTGAGGCAATAAAGTTCAATTTCACCTGATTTAACCCTGCTGTTGGGGCAGCTAGGTGGTGGAGTGGAAAAGATTGTTGGGACAAGAGTCAGGAAGACTCATCTTCCCGAATTCAAATCCGGCCTTAGAGACTTACTAATTGTGTGACCCTGAGAAAGTCATTTCACTCTGTTTGCCTCAGTTCCGTCATCTGCAAAATGAGCTGGAAAGGAAATGACAAACCACTCTGATATCTTTGCCAAGACAATCCCATTTGGGTTCATGAAAATCGGATGTAGCCGAAAAGGGCTGAATAGCAATAATATTGTCATGCGATGGAATGCAAGATGGTGGTTTCTTGTGTCTCATAAAGAAGCATTTGGCTTAGTATTTCTTGGTATTTTGGGGGGAAGACTTCTAAAAAATGTAGCAACTCAATATGATTTCATTTATGAGAGGCTTCAGGTTGCCCACCTCCCTCAGCCAAGGTAGTTACAATATGAGGAAACTACTTGAAATTTCAGAATTTCAGAATTTCAACAGCATGCCCTATTATAGTAATAATAGCTCATTTTTATGTAGTACTTTAAGGTCTGTAAAGTACTTTAAACATGTTATACCATTTAAGCCTCACAACAACCCATGAGGTGGGTGCTATTAGTATACCCATTTTTCAGATGAAAAAACAGAGGCTGAAAGAGGCGAAGGCAATGTTGATCACACAGCTATGCAAAGAGTCCCACAGCTAGTAAGCCTCTGAAGTGGGATCATAATTTTCTCAAGTTGAGCATTTTAGAAAGTATATCTAATATTTGAGCATGGTTTCCATATTTTCAGGGGCTTGAGAAAAAAATAATATTTCAAGACTATAATGGATCTATGATCTCATCAATGTAGGTACTTCTTTCAATAATACAAACTGCCACCTGTCCATCCATCCTTCCCTTCTCGTTCTCCAAAACACCTATCTGTTTTCTCTGACAAAGCCTACACGAAGTGTCAACATTGTATGAATACCAGCAGAGCATATGAGTTTTCCATCAGTGATTCCTAGAGTTTGCTTTGTCATCAGTCTATCTCTTTTTTTCTATGAAATTTAAGAAGATATAGTCATTAAAGAGAGACAGTAGGACATATCAGAGAGAGCTCATCTTAAAACTAGGGAGACTTGACCTCAAATAGATTCCCCTAAACACATACTGTGTATATGACCTTGGGCAGGCTACTTAATCTAGCCATGCCCTAAGAGATTCTCTTGGACTATAAATTGCAGAGAGAGTTCTGATTTGTACTGGTAGAGGGAGTTTTCTCACCTGGAATTTTCTTATACCTATGATATCAGAGATGTGTACCAGGAGCAGCTCTAGAGTCCATATCTCCAGTTCTACAGTGATGGAAATCTTAGATTTGTAGCCATATAAAACTGAGTTCCAATACTGCTTGTGACACCAGTTAGTTGTGTGACCACAATCAAGGCATTGAAACTCTTTGAAATTGTTTCATCATCTGTAACACAAGAAGGTTAAACTAGATGAACTCCAAACTCTTTTCTAAGACATATATGAACTGATGCAAAGTGAAATGAACAGAACCAGGAGAACATCGTACACAGTAACAGCAATATTGTATGATGAATAATAAAACAATGATCCAGGACAATTCTGAAGGACTTACGATGAAAAATGGTAACCAATGTTTGGATTTGTTCCTTTTTCCCATTGTTCACTCCATTGGTTATGACCCTTCTATACAACCAGACTAATGTCCAGTGTTAAAGTATGTGCAGATCCTATACTGGATTGCATGCTGCCATGGGGGAGGAGAGAAGGAGGGGAAAAAATTTGAAACTCAAGGGATTGTGGAACTGAATCTTGTAAACTAAAGGTAAATAAACAAATCAATTAATAAAAAAATTAATAGGATCTGACCCCCCTCCCCAAAAGAAAAATGCTATGTAGAGTGCCCAGAGAAAGTATCCAGAGGAAGAACTCATGGAGCCCAAATGCAAATCGAAGATACTTTCCTTTCCTTCTTTTTCTTTTTTGCCTATATTTTCTTTTGCAGAATGAATGACTTGGAAATAGTTTTACATGATTACACATGTATAATATGTTAAATTGCTTGCCTTCTCAATGGGGGAGAGGGAAAGGAGGGAGAGAATTTGGAACTCAAAATTTAAAAAAAATGAATGTTAAAATTGTTTTTACATGTAATCGAAAAAAAATAAAATATTAAATTAAAAATAAAACTCTCTTCCAGGTTTCAATTTATTAATCTATGAATTCCTTGTGGGCTGACAGTTAAGATGGACCTAAATGGTGAAAAGAACTTTTATGGTGGTTGATGTATGTTTCGTGGTAGTTTACGTGTGTCTCCCCTTTAGTCCTGAAAGTAAAACTCAAAATGAGGCACTTGCTTTCTGGAAGCATTAATTCAAAGACAAGCTCTGTACTCCAGCTGGGAATAGAAACCTGTACTAGGTTTGTGTTGAAAGGTAGTGGTCCTCTAGAGATTGAACTGGGGCTTTGGTCTAGGGGTAGCAGGAAACTATCCTCCTTCATCGGAGAGTATGACCCCATGGTATTTTCACTTCAAATCCTCGGCTGAGTAGCAAACAGGGTAAAAGCTATCTTAGCATGGAGTAATAACACTAACATCCTTCATACAGAATTCAGGCGGGTGAGTCACTCGATTGTTTTCCCTGCTCTGACTTTCCCTTGGTGAAAGAGCCCAGGCAGACAGCTGTGAGACTTCCTACACAAAACAAGGTCTGTGCCTTTCTCTAATAAAAACCAGTCCCATTGACACAGGAGGGAAGCCAGGACATGAATAATGATGGGCTATGGGAAGTCATCAGGCTCAGAGAGAAAACAAGAGGCAGGTTCAAGTTCAGAGATGAAAAACTGTTATGAGTCTTTACCTGCATTAATGTAAACCCTGGCCTCCGAGCAGGAGTCTGGCTTCATACTAGACTAATACTCCTATAGGATTGCGAATCAGGTGCCAGAGATCTGTTTGGGTGGGTGCCCGGCAAGCTGCAGACTCTTCTGATGTTTAGGGAGTGCCAGCAAAAGAAATCAGTCTAGTTTTAATTCAAGCCCACGAACAGTCAAAGTAAGTGAATAGACAAACAAGAAATATGAGAGATTAAGATAAGAGCCTGGCAAAATCTAGAATCATTCATTCATATAATAATTGATAAACGTTTAGTAAGCACTCATCATATTTCAGGTACTGTGTTAAGCTGTGGAGATATTTAAAAAAAAAAAGGCAAAATATAGTCCCTACCCTCTAGTAGCTCACAATTGAATGAAAGAGAAAACAAAAAAAAAATACATATATAAAAACAAGTTATATACAGAGTACATAGAAAATAATTAACAATGGAAGGTACTAGAATTAAGAATGATTAGGGAAGGCTTCCTATAAAGGATGGGATTTGGGTTGAGACCTAAAGGAAGCCAGAGAAGGCAGCAGGCAGGCAGGAGGAGGAGAAACTTCCAAGCATTGGGGAAAGCTATAGAAAATAATTGCAGTCAAAAAATGGAGGTTCTTATTTATGGAACAGCCAGGATTATTGTGTCACTGGAGCAGGTGACATGGAGTAAGGCACAAGGCAGATGGAAAGGTAGGAGAAGGACATGATTGGACTTTGGTGGCTGAATGGAAGTAGGATTGGAGTGGGAGAGACGAGGCAGGCAGATTCACACACTAGCTGCTGCACTAGTCCAGGCATGAGGTGATGATGGCCGCCACCACAGAGGGGGCAGTGCCCAAGGCGAGAAAGGGACGTATCCGAGAGATGGTCAAAGATGAAACTGACAGGTCAATTTGGCCTTGGAACAATTTTGTAGATATTACAGTTGAATTCTTCTTAGATTAAATAGTCAGAGACATGATTAGTGTTTAAATAATTCACAATTTTGAAAGTCAAATATTATATATATTGGGGTATTTTTGAGGGTTAGGAGTTGTGACTTTGGGACTGGGGAAAGAAGAAAAACAATCTAAAGATGGTTTTTAGTGTAGTATGAATGTGAGATATGAAGTCAAGAAGACCTCTACTAGAATCCAATACCTGGCACTTACTGTCTATGTGACTTGGGGTCCATCACACAGGAAGGGTTAGTGTACCTCTCTTTGCTTATTCACCAAATGGCAATAATAACCTCTCCTCCTGGATAGACACAATAGATTCCTCACCGTGAGTTCATAGGAAGGGACTTCTAGGTATATACAACAACTACAATAATAAAGTACCTATGTCATAGGGCTTGTCATGACACTCACAGGTATTAATGTCTATAAAGTGAATTGAAAATTTAAAGTACTATCACGTGTAATAATTTAAACCTCAGGCTCCACCTAGTCAAATCTCTTAATTAGAGAGATGAGGAAATCGAGACCCATGATCTGCTCATATTACAGTGGTAGAATATATACAGAGATGAGATTTAAACCCATGAAAAAGACACTGGTCTTAGAGTTAAGAGTCCCGGGTGCAAGCCCCAAACTTGACACTTGCTATCTGTGTACCTGAGGCCAAATCAACTTTCTCTGAGCCTTAGTTTCATGGTCTGTGTAATGGGGCTACTAATAGTAGGCTTTTGACCCAAGGAAAGTGATCTGTAAACCTTTGGAGGTACACAGAGAAAGCCCGAGGAGGGCACTCCTTCAGCCAAGGCAGATAGCGGCTTGCTCAGCGTCTCAGTTTTAAGGAGTGGTCTGAGGCACAGAGAGGTTCAGGGATGTGGCCAGAATCTTCTGGCCACTGTGTGTCAGCAGTGGGACTTGAACCCAGGTGCTACTGATCCAGAAGCCAGATCTTTATTCATAATAACACATCACTTCTTATAAGTCTTTAACCACAGTATGAATATAAGCAATTGTTCCTAATGACCACTCTAAAGCTGACGAACATTGGATGGTTTAACATGGAGATGGGAAATGATGTTCAAATCCTCTCTGCAAAGACTTACTTGATAGGAAAATGACTTAATGTTCCTCAGTCTCAGATTCTCATCCGTAAAATGGGAATGATAATCTAGTTCATGATGTTGCTGGGAGGTTCAAATGAGATAGGTTATTTAAAACTGAAAGATGCTTATAATGCATTAATGTTTATGTGTGTATACATACATGTATACATACATACATACATACATATATATATATATATGTAATATATATATATCCACACCTATACAGCTGCTGTTGTCATTATTTCATTTGTTAGAATCAAGATTTTTGTTGGTGAAAGGAACTCCTAGTTAGGAAATCTGCCCGAAGCAGATTAGCCCATTCTCTTTCACTCATAGCCATAGAGACCTTCTTCAAAGCCCTAGGCCAAGTATCATCCTGACAGCTAGTATTTATGTGAGGTTTATGCAGTGCAACATACCTCGTATTCACTATTTCATTTGATCCTGACCACAACTCGGAGAGGTAGGCATTATTATTATCTCCAATGTTACAGGTTTGGAAACTGAGGTAAACAGAGGTTAAAGTAATTTACCCAGGGTCACGCAGGTAGCAAATATCCAAGGCAAGAGTCAGATGTGCTTTTCTGACTCCACATCCAACATTGTGTCTACTGGGCAATCCAGCCCTCTCAATCAGCTGCCACGCCCAGGATCAAAGACTCGCTACCCGCTGGAACCTTAGCCTTCCTGCCTCAGAGGCAGATTCTTCATCCATTAGGTTAAGCTGTTTCTTCTTAATGAGCAGCAACGGCAGCAGCATCACTATTTAGAATCATGGGTATTCTTCACTATGTGTTTTGTGAGAGACAGTAATGACCTGGAAAATTTCACCTTTCTTGAAAACACTAGCAAGTTATTAGAAATTGGTTGGGTAAATAGTTGAAACCCACAGGAGCACTCTTGGCTTTCGGTCCTTTATTCTGGAAGCTGTCCCCTCCCCAGACTCAGAAGGCTAAGGCAATTTTTGTGTCCGTATGCAGCTCTTTGCCTCTAGGTCACACATACTGGGCTCAGGCCCAAGTCAACAGTAATCAAATGCCATCCTGTCTGACAGCTGTCTGGAGGCCTTTGTCTAGGGACCTCAGGCCAGACACTTGTGGGCAGGCTTCCACACTGTCACCAGTGCCCATCGCCACCCTTAATGACAAGCTCTGCAAAAAGGTTGGCGGTTCAAACAGCATGGAGACCCCTGGAATCAGTCACTAAAACTGGATTCTCTGGTCTCAGTCACCCAGTATCCCTCTCCTACTACCTCCTTCCAAGAAAACAGCCTTCCTCTGGTCCAACTGCCCTCCTTTGTTCCTACCAATTCCTCTTTTTCTGGAGCATAAAGAACATTTTCCTCTGAAGCCGACACAAGGTCAGACAGAACCAATGAGTCTAGGAGCAGTCATTCTAGTTTCTGTCATTGAGCCAATTAAGATTTCCAGCTGTCAGTTTCTGATATTGCCACTTCATAAATAAATAAAGAAATAAGCTCAGAGATGCATTGATCTGTGTCAAAGCCACTTCAGAGGGAAAATTGGACCAAAAATAATGATAATTGTCACAGGATGTCACACCATTAAACGGAAACATAAAATTCAAAATGCCGTGGAAAATCTCACCAAAGTCATCTTGAATGTTCAGATGAGACCTCATCAGAGCAGAGCAACCCAACTGTTGCTGGGACTCCTCACCCGTGGCCTGTGCTGGTTACCCTCAGCAGCCTCTAAACAATAGGGAGGCCTTTAGCACCCTGCTAATTTGCTTCCAGATAAAAAACTTTACTGTGTAATATGCTAAGGTGCACAGTAGAAAGGAGCCAAAGGTCTTGCCTTTATATCTGATCTCTGCTATTTAAAATACCTAATAATGATGGTGATGATAATTAATGTAATAATACCAGCTAGCATTTATATATTTTTTCAAGGTTTGCAAAGCACTTTACAAGCATCATCTCTTTTAAATCCTTGTAAAAATCCTGAGAGGTAGGGGTCTTTTATTAGCCCCATTTTACAGATGAGTAAACTAAGGCAGACAGAGATTAAATAACTTTGCCCATGACTATACAGCTAGCATCTGAGATGAGATTAGAACTCATCCTTCCTGAATCTGAGTTCCACATTCTATCCACTAAGCCAACTATACGTCCCATTTACCATCCTTGTGAGTTGAGGAAAGTCCCATTAACTCCCAAGGCTTTCATATCTTCAATCCGTAAAATGAAGAGCTTGGAACATTTTGGGAAGCCAAAGACAAGAGCCATACCAGCAGAGAGAGCAGGAGGTAGGTGGTGATCTACCCAAGCAGAGGAGCACAGCAGTAATGATAAGATCACAGACCCATTGAATGGTTGAAAAACAAGAAATCTGAAGCAGTTAAAAAAAAGTATAACGGGCTGTACTACATATATGAGAGAATAAAAGATGAAGATCTGGCCGTGAGGATCTTAGTAGGAGGTTACTATTCTGATCTTGGAGCCAAGCAGGAAGGGGTTAAAAATCCTGACTCTGCCACTTCCTAGCTCTGTCACGATGGTCAAGTCATTGAGCTCTTTTTGTCTCAGTCTGCACATGTGCAAAATTAGGAGATTGATCCAAATGACCCCCAAAGGTCCTTTCAGCTCTAAATATATTTTTGTATTTGTTGACTAGGTTCTATTTTCCACCTTGTCAGAGAATCGAACAAGGAACTAGGTTTAATATTCAAACTCAGATAAAGCCCAACTGGGCTAAGATGTTAGGCTCGAAAAGAGCTCCCCCCCCCTTCCCCCATAGGAAAATGCAGCCTTTTCTTGACTATGGATAAATTTTTTTCTTGGATGCTTTTGGTATGGTTAGACTGAGAGAGGTTATACAGAACAGTGGGTGGAAAGCTCACCTTGGGATCAAGAAAACCCAGGTCAAGTCTTTTTTTTTTTCTTTTTGGAGGGGGCAATTGAGGTTAAGTGACTTGTCCAAGGTCACACAGCTAGTTTTGTGTTATGTGTCTGAGGCCGGATTTGAACTCAGATCCTCCTGACTCCAGAGCTGGTACTCTATTCACTGTACCACCTGGCCTCCCCCCTCCCCCACCTCCCCAGTTCAAGTCTTATCTCTGGCACATACTAGTTGTGTGTCTATGGGGAAGTCAGAACTTTTCAGTTCCCAAAGGAATTGGTTAAGACTCTTTTAAGTTACTATAAGGGCAGCTAGGTGGTAATGTGGACAGAGGGCCGTGGTAGAAATAAGGAAGCCTCATCTTCATGAATTCAAATCTAGTGACTGACATTAGCTAGCTGTGTGACCCTGGGCAAATTGGCATCAGTTTCCTTATATGTAAAATGAGTTGGAGAAGAAAATAGCAAAGCACTCTAGTATCTTTGCAAAGAAAACTCCAAATGGGGTCAACTGAAAAGGAGTGAACAGCAACAAAGTCACATAAGAGTTGACTCTGTGCTTTGGTGTAGAGAGTGTCCTCATCAGGGAGTTCTCTACATCAGTGAGATTAAGGATTAATAGCAATAACATTAATAATTGCTGAGTTAGATGCATGGAAGAGATCGTTTCTTTAGATATTTTACCGGACATATGTTACAGCAGTAAACTTGGTCTGCAGACTAGGTAGAATAAGTTTAAAAACTCATTTTTATTTGAAAAAAATACTAAGATTGTACAATTCAGTAATGGGTGTCAACTGCCTCTCTTGGTCACCTAAGTCACTAGCATAAAACCTGAATGTGGTGCTATGTACCGTCAAGTCAAATATTGCTGTAGAGAACAAGGGTCTTTGAGTACAGTGTTGGTGATAATGACAAACACAGCTGCCCAAATTGCTGCCAATCCCCACCAGCCACTAAGGACAGGACAGCCTGGGGTTGTTTTTTATGTTTAGAATAATCAGCAACAACCAGTTAATAACACTGATCCAGGTCACAAATGAGAACGATGGAGGTATATTAGGTGATTTGCATAAGCAAGGGGCTGTGAAAGACTTAAAATGACCTGAGTCACAAATGTCACAATCACCAAATGATCAAAATTGCAGTTGCCCTCTCCATTCATGAAAATGCATGTCAGAAGTGTCATAAAAATACGGTCTGAGAAATATTGGATCAGGCAAGAATGATGGGATGGTCATGTAAAGAGAACAAGGTAAAATGCACAGAGTCCAATGGGACAGTGCACTATGGGGTCTGAAAAGGCCTAGAATAAGACATCCAAGGAACTTGGCATTCTTCTGTGGGTTATCACTGGAAGACATGAGCAGGAGTCAGACTTGATGAAAGGAAGTAGATAAGATGTAACCTCTACCACTGAAGAGAGAATCTGCAAAGATGATGTCATAAATTTATGGAAAGATTCAAAAGGACACCATATATGTGAGCATTTTATAACCTTTAAACATTATGTAAATGTGAATTATTGTTTTTCATGATCATATATAATCACTAACATGTCAAAGTTCATTCATTCAACAAATACTGAGAACCTACTATGTGCTTAAGTTTAATGTCTCAAAGATAATCTTTCCATGAAAGTCTCCTAAGTATCCTTTTGAATATATCTGAGAGAAACTAAGGCATCTGGCACTCCTAAAGTTGTAAGGGAAAATAAATCTAGTAAGGAAAAAAGCCATAGTGAAAACAAACAAAACTAAACAAGCAAACAAAAAACAATCCAATAGAACCTAAGGCTTGAGGAGGAATCAATGATGACACGGTCCTGAGATCAAATCCTGTTTTGGATCCTGACTGCCTATGTGAACCATGGCAAATCACAACTGCCATAGGCTTTATGTTTCTCTTTGTAAAATAAAGGAGTTTCTGTAGATGTGGTTTCTGAGGTCCCTTCCAGACCTATGATCCTGACACTTAATAGGGCAAATTATAAACTCCCTTGGCCTCTGTTGCCTTATCTGTTAAATGAGCATGCTGAACCAGACAGTCTTTAGGAGGCCTTCCAACTCTAGAACCATGGTCCAATAATATTGTCACAATCTCTGAGTCTCAGTTTCTTTATCTGAAAAATGAGGATATAATAACATTATAATATAATAATAACGGGGATATATAAAATAATTATCTCAGATCATATGAGAAAACATCTTTAAAGAGCTTTACAATATTTTAAGTACCCTCTTAATGTCAGTTGACTAAATGATTATTATTCTGCTCTCAGTGGAATTCAGTTCTCTAAAATTGAAGCACTAGATATCATATGAGTATCAGTGAGAAATATGGGGGAAAACAATTTAATTTTCTTTGAGGTTTTGTTTTTGTTTTTTCTTAGTTGGATTACTTTCTGTGCCACTGAAATGCCCATGGCCTTTTTAAATGAGAAATAGTTTGGATCACTTTTTTCACTGGGGAAAGAAGTCCTGGAAACCATCCACGGAGTATGGATTATAAAAATGCTCTCCTTACAATCAATGACCTCACTTTGACACTAGCTATGTGACCATCTTTACATCACTTTAACTGAGGGAACTCTGTTTCCTCAGTAGTGAAACTGGGGGTAGGACTAGATAATCTTTAGGGATTTTTAGTGCTTTAAAATTATTTGTGTTAATAACGATAACAAGTATTATTAGTAGTTGGCATATTGAATAGAACTGATGTGTAAAATAAGATATGTTCCATTTTCTAAAGACCTTCAAATTCAGACAAAAAAGTAATAGTAATATAATAAAATGTGACATAATGATATCATATAGTGAAATTAGTAAGCAATAAAATTAATATATAATTGTTAGATATATAGTACAGAAGATAAGATCATAGGTTGCAACCTTAAGTCAATCAATATAAATTTATTAAAATTTGAGAGACACGGGGTGGAGGCAAGATGGCAGCTGCAGAAGCAGGATAACTCTGTAGCTCCCCACATAACCATCTCAAATACCTATAAAATATGACTCTAAACAAAATTTAAAGCTATAGAACCCCAAAGTGACAGAGAGAAACAAATCTCCCACTGAAGGCAGCCCTGCAGGCATAGAGGAAGGGTTCATTGTAGCTTGCTGGGAGGCAAGCACAGTCCTGTGTAAGCCCAAGGTTTAGTTCCAGGGTGGGCCAGATAAGTGGCTACAGAGGCCTTCAGGAGAGTAGATCACCAGCAGCAGTGGTGGTTTTCAGAATTATCAACCCATTAATGTCAAAGAAAAAATGAAAGGTCAGTGTAAAACTCTTTTAGAACTGGGGGGGACAGAAGAGCAGATCCAGCCTCTGCCCCCAGAGCTAGAAGTGGTGGAGGTGCAGCAGCTCTGCAGCTGCCTCCATATGGCTGCTTCCAGCCTGCAGATCGCAGGTGGTGGGGGGAAGCAACCATTCAGAAGGTAATTGCTCTTGCTTTAACCTGTCTGTATCTGGATTGTGGGCTTGGGTGGTAGTCCTGAGGTGTGTGACTAGTGAGCCAGAGTTTGTGGGGGCTGCAGAAATGACACCCTCCTAATAGCTCCAGCAGCTGTGAAAACCCCAGCAATTTGGGACAAAGCTCTCCCCTCTGGAAGCAGAGTTCTACTGCGGCAAAAAAATCAAAAGTCAGGTAATTGAGTGGCAACATGAGCAAGCAAAGCAAGCAAACCTAGCGTAGCAAACCAACTTTAGATTCCTTTTTTGGTAACTAAAAGGGTCAAAGCATGGAATGGGAAGAAGACAACACAGTCAGAACTCCTACACCAAAAGCTTCCAAGAAAAATATAAACTGTTTACAGGCCATAGAGGTGCTCAAGAAGGATTTTGAAAATCAAGTATGAGAAGTGTAGGAAAAATTGGGAAGAGAAATGAGAATGATGCAAGAAAATCATGAAAAGAGAGTCAACAATGTGACTGAAGAAAATAACATCTTAAAAATAGATTAAATTAAATGGCAAAAGAGGCCCAAAAAGCCAATGAGGAGAAGAATGCCTTAAAAAGCTGAATTTGCCAGATGGAAAGAGAATTTCAAAAGCTCACTGAAGAGAATAATTGCTTCAGAATTAGATTGGAGCAAATGGAAGCTAATGACTTTATGAGAAATCAAGATACTATTAAACAATCCAAACAAATGAAAACATAGAAGAAAATATGAAATATCTCATTGGAAAAGCCACTGACCTGGAAAACAGATCCAGGAGAGATAATTTAAAAAATTATTGAACTACCTGAAAACCATGATCAAAAAAAGAACCTAGAAATCATCCTTCAAGAAATTCTCAAGGAAAATTGCCCTGACATTTTAGTACCAGAGGGCAAAATAGAAATTGAAAGAATTCATCAATTACCTCTTTAAAAACATCCCAAAAAGAAAACTCCTAGGAATATTATAGCCAGGTTCCAGAGTTCCTAGATCAAGGAGAAAATATTACAAGCAGCTAAGAAGAAACAATTTGAATATTGTGGAAACACAATCAGGATAACACAGGATCTAGCAGCTTCTACATTAAGAGATTAAAGGGCTCTGAAGGTCAAAAGAGCTAGGATTAAAACCAAGAATCACCTACCCACCAAAACTGAGTATAATGTTTCAGGGGAAAATATGGTCATTCAATGAAATAGGGGACTTTCAAGCATTCTTGATGAAAAAACCAGAGCTGAATAGAAAATTTGACACTCAATTTAAAGAAGCAAGAAAAGCATGAGAAGGTAAATAGGGGAAAGAAATCATAAGGAACTTATCAAAGTTGAACTATTTACATGCCTACATGGAAAAATGATAATTGTAACTTATGAATTTTTCTCAGTATGAGGATAGTTGAAGGGAATATAAATGTACACATATGTATACACACATATATATGTCTATGTAGGAGAGTTTATGTACATATGAATACATATGTAAGTGTGTGTATATATGTGTACAGGTATACACAGAGGGCACAGGATCAATTGAATAGGAAGGGATGATATTTAAAAGGTGAAATTGAGAGGTGAGAGAGGAATATAATGAGAGGAGATGGGGAGAGAGACAATGGAGTAAATTATCTCATATAGAAGAGGCAAGGGATAACTGTTAAAATGGAGGGGAAGAACAGGAAGGCAAAAAGGAATGGGTCAACCTTACTCTCATTGAATTTGACTTAAGGAGGGAATGACATACACAATAAATTGGGTATCTTGCCCTACAGGACAGTGGGGGGGAAGGGGATGAGAGGGAGGATGTTGGAGGGGAAGGCTGTTTTGGGGGGTGAGGGTAGTTAAAAGCACACACTTTTGAAAAAGGACAGCGTCAAAGTAGAGAATAGAACAAGTGTGGGATGAGATAGGAAGGAGGGAAATATAGTCAGTCTTTCACAGTCTATCCACTATGGAAATATTTGGTATAACTACACATACACAACCTATATTGAATTGCTTATCTTCCCAGTAAGGGTGGGAGATGAGGAAGGAAGGGAAAGATTCTGGAATTCAAAGTTGTAAAATCAAATGTTAAAATAATATGTTATTTTTTTTTTTTTTTTTTACATGCAATTGGGAAATAAGATATACAGGCACTGGGGTACGGAGATCCATCTTGGCTTACCTGAAAGTGGGAGGAGGCATGGAGGAGGATGTAGGAGAGAACAGATTGGGGGAGGGGGCATACAGTGGGATTGCTGTTTTGGGGTGGTGGGTAGGGGAAAGATGGGGAGAAAATTTGTAACTCAAAATGTCATGGATATAAATGAAGTAAACTAAAAATAAACATAAAATTTAATTTAAAAATAAAATAAAATAAAAATCATAAAATTTGAGAGACACTTTGAGAGATGAAGAAATTAAGGCCCAGACAAGTTAAATAACTCTTTCTCGAAGATGCCCAGTGGCAGAGCAGGATTTCTTCCCAGATTCATTGGTCCAATCTATATCATATAGTGTTTCTGGAAGTCCATGTAGTAGAAGGATAAACTGGGACCAAAGCAGTAAAAGTAGACTTTAAGTAAGAACTGGGAAATGATCAGGATCTTGAACCATCATCAAAACTAGGACAGGATAACTGCCATTTTTTCCCTAGTGCACTGAAAGTTAGAGAGCGGTCAAATGAGCTAAGAGCTTATCACCAAGAATAATTAACATAGGAAGCTATCACATGGAAAGAATTATTAATAACATAATCCATGAATTATTATAGAAAGTAATCCCTACTCCCCACTCAACTGAATTTAAAAAATTATTACTGGAATTATTTTGACATCAGAGACTGCAAAGTTTATTCCAAGACGGTTTTGTGCTGCTCTCCCCCAATGGGCTGATGTTATTTTATGGCACTGTCACAAACTATGGATTGAAAATTAACAGGTGAACGAGGAGGGTGAAGCAATCCAATTGGGAAGGAACATGTGGTTGAGTGTGTTGGTGAAGGATGATATGAAAACTAACCTGACTGAGGGGCAGTACAAATATTAGGATGGATTTTTGTTTGTTAGTTTGTTTTGGAGGGGGAAATGTAGGGCAATTGGGGTTAAGTGATTTTTTCGAGGTCACAGAGCTAGTAAGTGTCAAATGTCTGCGGCTGGATTTGAAGTCAGGTCCTCCTGACTCCAGAGCTGGTGCTCTGTTCACTGTGTCACCTAGCCACCCCAAGATATTTTGATAAAGAAGAACAAATGGAGAAACTGGGGCCAATGGGAACTTTGAAATGCCAGTTTGTGATGTACCGCTCCACCACATAGCACTGTTTCCCTCACCCACTTGCTGTGGATCCATGACTGAACCTCACAATTTCCAATGTGCACCCAACAAAGGCCTGCGAAATTAATTTAACAGCAGCTCTTCCCTGGCTTGGGGCTTATTGAAGCATGAAGTAATGAGGCCCTCCTGATGAAGTGAGAGCGTTGGATGTAGTTTCAAATCAACAAGGAGTTCTATTTTCCCCAGCTTTACTGCAAATTACAACACTCCTATCAGTTCTCTGTAATTTGTTATTTTTTTAAAGAGAGAGAGGAGGAAAAAAAAAAATTAAACATGAAACTCCTTCTAACCAGTGCCTACATTTTCTCAAGGCTACTTGAAATTAGAAGTGTTTTCTGCATTCTTTGTATCAGATTTCTTGTTCTGTTGTTATTAAAGAAATAAAAGTTATAGTGATGAAGTGCTGTGTGCTTAAAACACTATACTGACTTCTCATAGGAGCCACAAGCCCAGAATCTCATTTAGAATGTAAACTCCTTGGGCCACAGACTGTTTTATTTATTCCCTTTTTCTTTTATTTATATACCTAACCCCCAGCATAGCATTTTTTATATAGTAGGCAGAGTACTTAAGATAGGTTTTTATAAAATATTGAACTGAATTGGACTTGTCCAGTAACAATCACTAGAAAGCGGAAAAAGAAGCAGACCAGGAAAACTGAGGCCGGGAATGATAGATGATGTGAACAATCAGGAATCTATGAGTGCTTTGGGTAAGACCTAGAAACCTTGAGTGCCCATGGGTGTGTATGTGTGTGTGTGTGTGTGTGTGTTGGTTGCGTGGTTTGTATGTATGAGTGTGTGTGTGTGTGTGGTATGTGTGTTTGGTATGTAATATGTGTGTGGTATGTGATGTGTGTATGATTGAGGTTTATCCTTGATTTTTCTTGTCAGTGTGGGCTCCCTGAAGCTTGCCCCTTCTGGGAAAAGATTCAGGCTTAGATCAGATCCCTTGTCCCGGTATGGCTTAACCTTGGCCTAGTGAGATGCAGAATGTCTGACCTTTAGGTACCCCCACCTTGTGAAGAACAACAGAGATAGTAGATACTATCCGTACGCTGCGTGCATCTGTACATAATGTGTGTGAGAGATAGAGACAGAGAGACTTAGAGAGAGAGACAGAGAGATAGACAGGTAAATGGGAAAAAGAGAGAGACAGAGAAAAAAGGAGAGAGAAAGAGATATGAATGTGAGAAACAGAGATAAAGATTCAGAAATTGACAAATGGAAAGGTAGAGGCAGGGACGAGGCAAGAGAAAGAAGATGGAGAAAGAGAGACAGAAAGTGAGCCAGAGAAGGAGAGACACAAAAATAGAAAGGTATTTATCGACAGAACCGTAACCTGAAACCCAGAGAGACACATAGAGAGTTAGAGAGGGAGACACAGAAATACTTCTCGACAAACTCAAAAGGACTGAAATCGGGTTCCAATACCTACTCTGGAAGTGATTCCTTCTAAACTTGGGGAAACACTTTCATTAAACTCAGCAGCCACTAGCACAGGAAAAGGGAATTGTGTAAGACTATGTGGACTTAATTCTAGATGACTGTGGTGAAAGTATGAGTTCCATTCCTCAAGGAATCCACATTCTATTGACTCGGTGTTCAATTTTCTTACATGTCCAAGGGTGAACTCTGTGGCCTCTCACATCTTTGCCACACTCAGACATCTGTATATTTGCCATTTCTTTAGACCATGATGTTTATGCAGGGCTTTGCCAGACACTGAGAGTACAAACTGCGCAAGAATCTTACTATCTTTGCCTAATCCAGTGGTTCTCAACCTTCTGCTGTGACCCTTTAAGACTTGTATGTTGGCGTATCTGCATTTGGCAGACTCGTCTGGAGACCGATAGAGGACCTGTGTCTCAGTTCCTAAGACCACTGGAAATATGTGTTTTCCAATGCTCTTAGGCGCCCCCTGTAACCCCTGTGAAAGGGTCATTTGACCCCCAAAGGGATCGCAACCCACAGGTTGAGAACTGCTGGCCTAGACCCTAGTGCTAATGGCTAGGCTGAAAGAGAGAACAATAAAGAAATAAATTCTAAGAAATTCATCAAAAACTTCCTATGTGAGGAAAAATGAAAAGAGCTTGTAGAGATTTAAATCAAGAAAGGATTTAAGATCTGGAGAGATACCATAAAACCCAATCAGTCCTATCTTTTACATAATACCATAACACCAGAATGAGTGGATGTTCAATGAAGTTAATGATAGATAAATTAAGGACCCATAAAAGAACAGATATACTACTCTTTCTGCAGAGACAGTGGTAAGAAGTTATTCATTCTTGAAAAGACAGAGACTGAAGAGCCAGTTTGCAGAAGAAGGCAAAAAGTTTCTGATTGGCATCAATTCTGCCTGCCCTTAACACTTTGGATTCTGTTGGGGGTGTAGGGGGAGGGGTGCAATAACACCCTGTGTAACTCTTCTGAGGAGAGAACATATGTCTCCCAACATCTATTCACATCCTCAGATGCAACTGTGGCCTATCCTTAATGTAAGCATAGAATTCTTTAAACTGAACCAAAAGACATTTTTTTTTTCCTGTTGAAAAGTATAAAATGAAGAAAACTCAGAAGAAAGGAACCTGACCAACTGGAGACATTGAGCTAGATACAGATAGACAGATGATGGAAAGCTAGATGATAGATAGAGCATTTATTAATATATACTATGCTAATTACACATATACAATTAATTAAGATCATTCCTCCAAGAGTTTACATTTTAATGGGTAAAGACAACTCATAAAGTGGAACTGGAAAGCATTGGAGAGTGTGGTAAGCATGCAGCTGCATGGCAAGGTATAGGCATTAAATAATTCAGCATTCAGTAACTAATTGGAACGTCGAGGCACAAACCTTGAACCTAGGTGAAAAGTCCATCTTCACTCTAATTGATATGGGTCCACTCTTTTCAAAATGTATCTGTGTCTTCATTCTATGTTACTTTTATCCATGCTTTCCCATAACTCCTCCAAAGGGGGTTCATCTGATACACTAATTTTCTACTAGGACTCTTAATATTTGTGAATGCCAATGTAGGATGTGGGCTGTCCAGGAATCATAGCTCCTACTTTCTACATGACTACCCAACTTCTTTTCCTGCCTAATACTGCCCTGTGAATACCCTTCATTCTACCTTTCCTGTATAATTCTTTTTCCTCCAGGCATTTTTCACTTGTGTTCAACATATAACCCCACTTTGAGGTTTTCTTGGCAGAGATACTAGAATGGTTTTCCATTTCCTTCTAGAGGTCCTTTTACAGATGATGACACTGAGGCAGACAAGGTTAAGTGACTTCCCCAGGGTTACATAGCTAGTAAGTGTCTAAGATCAGATTTGAACTCAGGTCTTCCTAACTCTAGGCCCAGCATTTAATCCACTGTGCCAACTAACTGCCCCACATAATTCTTTACATGTGTGTTAAAATGATATCTTGTGTTAGTTGCTCTAGTCAGTACAATAAGGAAGTTTTATAGATATCCAGTATAAAGGGTCAATAACGGGAAATAAAAATTGCAGAGGGGAATCTTGAAGTCGTAAATAAAACACACTCAAGATCAAAGGAGCATAATCTACAAAATGAATCACATAATCCCTAAAATTTACAGCCTGGTAATATGTGCCAAATCAGGGTAAACCATCTAGATGCTGCTTGTCAAAAGTTTTGATCCCAAGATATGTAAATTCCAGACAAAATCTAAACCTCTGTAGCTCCAAACCAACATAATATCAAAATAAAAAAAAAAAGCTGACAATTGTGAAATTGTGAGATGTAACTTTGAAGTGTGGCTCGTAACTTTGAGATGATTTAGACATGTTAATGAACTCAACCCAAGGTCGCACAGATAGGACTTGGTCTGTTTCAAAAAAATACTTATAAAAATGAGACCTCTAAGTCTTACCCCTAAGCAATTTCCCATCTCCATCAGGTCCATCTGCCAAGTGCTTCCGACTTTAATCCATGGTTACATGAGTGATATTCTCTGCCTCTCCCCATCATCTTCTGCAAGCTGCTTGCCTTCCTTCTCCATCCCATTCTTCCTTTCCCAAGTCACATCATCTGCATCTCTATCACTTTTCCCCACTTATCTCTGACTTTCTGGTCTTTTGCTCCCATATTCTCTGTGTTCAATTAAAGTGTGATTTCTGTCCCATTTCCCACTGATAATCATGGTCTTTCTTGGCAAATGACCAAAGAACCGGGCAAGCTATTTACTAATTTCATAAATTAATTATCAATTTAACTTGTAATAAGTTGCACCTTACTTATGTTTAATGCTAATTCAATCAATGAGCAAGTATTTTAAGCACTAACCATATGACAGTCCCTCTGCTAAGTTCTGGAGACAAAAGGTAAGGCAAGAACAGCTCTTGTTCTCAAGAAGTTCACATTCTAATGGGAGAACCAATGTCTAAATAACCATGAATGTATATGATATATACAAGGAAATGAAAGGCAATCTCAGAGAGAAGACAAGTGGTAAGACTAGAGAAAACCTCCTGCAGAAGGAGGTATTGGAGCTCAGTTTTAAAGTAAGCCTGGGAAGTTAGGAGCCACCAGAAGAAGAGGGAGAGCACTCCAGGTATGGGCAGATAGTCTGGAAAATGGCTTATGAAATGTGGTATGTGAGAAGCAGCAAATAAGGCTGTGTTGCTAGACTAGAGAGTAGACTGAGGGTATTAAAGTGTAAGATACTGGAAAGTTAGGAAGGAGCCAGGTTCACTTTGGGTAACCTAGAACTATTTTTTTGTAAAAAAAAAAAATATCATAAATGCATCTAAGAAATTTATTCAAATTCAAAAGAATAATTATCTCCAATTAATAAGATTAATAAGAAATTAATAACCTCCATTTAATGGCCAAAGAATATAAAAAAGTGTTTCTGTTAGAAAGGAATACAAGCTATCTATAACCGCATTAAAACAACAGGAAGCAGCAAGAATAATAACTGACTTTTGAAGATGAGGGAATGAGATCCAGACATTATGATATTTCATGACTCATAGTTCAATCTCAATGCTAACTCTTCAATGAATACCCACTCTAAGGTATTCAATAAGAAGCCAGACAAAGACCTCTGCTACAGGGGAAGCCACTGACTATTATCTGAAACATTCGGCTAGTAAAAATGCAAGAAACCAGTGCAATGTGGAAAACAAAGACAAAAACAAAAACAATTTAGGGCTAACCTGACATGATTGAACACTATTTCAATAAGTAGTGGAGTTACAGAAATTAACTCTAGCTTTTCCTTTCTCCTGTATAATCCAGAGGAGTTTGGGAACTTTCTTAGAGAGGCAGCACATGACACAAAACAGGTACTCAAGAAAGTATCAAAAAATGAATGAATGAATGAATGAATGAATGAATGAAACCCTGTTTTACATAGTGGACACAAAAGTGTATGTTAAAAATGGATTGAATACTTTAATATTAAAGTTGGGACACATTGTGGAGACCATCTTTTCTATACTCATTATGTCTGACCAGTGAGGAAACTGAGACTCAGGAAGAGGGAGCTACTGGCTTAAGTTACATTGTGGTTCATCCTTCACTCTTGAAAAGGATCAATGATATCACAAGAGTGATGTCTCGTCTTGCTCATGAATTGCATTTAAGTGAGGCAGAGCTTTGTCACATATGAGTAAGTGACTGTGGATCTGAACATAAATTTGGAAAGTGTTGCACAAACAAAACTAATGTAGCTTAAATTAAAAGAGAATTAAAATTGAATTAAAAGGGAATTAAATTAAGAGGGAAGAAAACTATTTTTGCCACCAAATATCATAAATACATCTAAGAAACTGATTCAAATTTAATTTGTTTTTATTTTTTTGTTTTTTGGAAGGCAATTGGGGTTAAGTGACTTGCCCAAGGTCACGTGGCTAGTTTTTGTGTTAAGTGTCTAAGGCTGGATTTGAACTCAGGTCCTCCTGACTCCAGGGCCGGGGTTTTATTCACTGTGCCACCTAACTGCCCCCCCTGATTCAAATTTAAAAGAATAAATTATCTCCAAGTAATGATAAAATCAGTAATTAGTAATATAAAATTAATAACCTCTAATTAATAGTCAAAGGATATAAAAAGTAGTTCTCTTAGAAAAGAATACAAACTATGAATACCTACATTAAAACAACAGGAAGCAACAAGAATAATAGCAAGAACTCGCTTTTGAAAATGAAGGATTTAAGATGCTGAGAGGCTAAACAATTTGCCTCATTTACCAAAAGGGGGAAATGGCAGAAAATGGGTTAAAAACCAGATCCTCTGAGTTACAATCCAGTATCCTTTTCATAGTGTCATGATGCCTGTCAGGTGTCTGGTAGCTTCTGAATTGACCTGATTATTCTCAGTAATTAGGTGTGCTGTTCTGCTTTTTCTACCCTGCTGATAAACTTCAGAGTTTGCCATAGCTCTGTTATTTCAGTGTCCCACTCACCCCATCTTCATTACAAAATCACAGAATTTGAGAGTTGGAAGGGACCTCAGTGATCCTCTAGTTGAGTCCATATGTGAAAGAAATCCCTAACAAAACACATAAACTGTTCATCCAAGCTCTGTCTGAAGACCTCCAAGAGAGAGAAATAAATATACCACTTTCCAAAAAAGCTCATTCAATTTTGGACAGCTCTTATGGTTAGGAAGTGGTTGTTGGGTTGTTTTTTTTTTTTTTTTTGGTTTTGTTTTTGTTTTCATCCCCTGACATTAAGCTTAAATTGGTCTCTTTGTAACTTCTAGCCATAGCTCATGGGATTGAAAAGAATAAATCTGAACCTTCCCCAAGATAACAGTCTTGACTATGGTCCCATAAGATAACTAGGAAATTTGAAAAGAAAAAAAAAACACCTTTTAAAAAAGACACCTTTAGCCAACTATTAAAAATGCATTTCCAATAGTATTTTAACACCTTTCCCACATCTAGTAATGTGCACAGCCATGTAAAGTGTATTCAAACTTTTTCTTTTTGCCCATTTTCTTGAATATTAAATGTAGGTGATGGAACATTGCAAAAGTGATTAAACAGCATTGCTTTTATTAAATTCATAGCCATGTTATTGCTTCTGAATGGTTTACTATCCCCACTCCCCCCCTTTCATCTTTGCATTGCTGCTCTCTGTGAGGCAGACTCTGGTTAGCCACATGTGTGCCCCCCCCCCCCCCATTGCCACCACCATCCCCTCCTTCTTTCTCTCCGCTTCCTTTCTAAATGCTAAGTCTCAAAGCGCAGCCTGGTATCTGCTCATCTAGTTAGGCTTTTCTCCTGCCTTACATCAGTCAAGGCTTCAAACAGATCCTGCAGAGATTGTTCTTAGTTGTCACATCAGAAGGGTGAGCTCCAAATCGCTTTGCAGTAGGAGAGCCAAGATAAGGCATCTCAGAAGGGAATAAAGGCTAGGGAAGCAAAAGGGCAACTTGGGGGAGGAGGTGAAATTGGTGGAGGTAGCAGGCAAGGGGGTGATGATTATTGTGCCCTCTAAAAGTTTGCTGGTGGTGAGGAAGAACAACCTCAGGAAAGAATAAAAGAGCCATTTTATCATGGGATGTGTGTGGGGGGTGGGGGGTATGGGTGTTTCACTGAATTTTTTGGTTGTACAACTGGGGGGCAAAATTTGGAATCATGTGTTAAAATCATATATATACATATATACACACACACATATATAAGCACACATATCCACACATACATACACATGTACATATATAGAGAAAAGGGGAGGAGAGGTAATGGATTCTTTGTCTCAGGGAGAGAGGATGATTACATATGTTGGGGACTGAACACACTTTGTGTATCTTCTCAGAAGAGGCCTTACTATTAGGTAGCAGAAGAGCAAAGATGGAAATGTGGTTGACAGTTTGGTAAAGAATGTCTCAAAATAAGTGAAATATCAGCTTTTTTCTTCTCCATTTCTTTGGTTCATCAGTTCCAATATGTGACAAAAATCTGATGCTGTCAAGAGCCTAAGCTTCCCTGGTTCAGTGGGCTAAGCTTCCTGCATTAGGCACAACAGTCGCTGACTACAAATTCCTGGGCTTCCTACCCATGTGTCCTCCCTCCCACCACCACCACCCCATGCCTGGGCCTGGCATGATCTCTAACCCACATTTTCTGCCTTATTGTACATTGGATCACTTTCATACCCTCCATAATCCACCCTAATTAATTTTCTTGCTATTCCTCACACTTGATATGTGATTTCTTGCCTTTTTTCCTTGGCATAAAATGTTGATCAACTCCATCCTCCACCCCTTAAAGTCAGTTAGGTAAGCAAAAATGTATTAAGCACTACATGCTAAGCAATATGTTAAAGTCTGGACATAACAAAGAAAATTTAAAATATGGAATCTGAGGATGTCTCCAAGAAAGTACTGTCTCTATATAAAATTGCAATCCCTATCCCATTTACTCTATTTCTGCTATGAATATACCAGGCCAGATTTTACATTTGTAGCTTGATGATTTTATCTCCTATCCTAAGTAGTTGCCCCAGAAATTTCCATACCATTAGTGATGGTATCAATCTCTAGTTCTTTGGTTTATTTGTTTCTTTTTTCAATTTGCTAGGCTAAGTTAGAATAAATAGAGAGAAACACCACCACCACCAGCAACGGCAACAGCACTAAACTGGAGGATGAATTTATCTAGGTGGATCTCCTGCCACACATGAGAGTCCAGTCAATTCTCCAGTCAGGCAAATGACAAGTTCTGGTCCCTAGTATGGTGGTCCCAACCTAGAATACAACAGCAACCTTCAGCAAAGAAAATTCTCTAGGTCTTTTGTGAACTCATCAAAGTGCTTACTGACTGCAACATTACCAACACGTCCTTCAGAAACTGATGTGTGCTTGACAAAACAATATAAAAGCTCTGATAGCCTAAGCAGGGATGACTAGTTTTCAGACCTAATGAACACAAATGTATGTAGCAAATATTTCTTTTGCCTACTTATTTGATTGAACAATTTTTGGTAGAGTTTAGAATTCAGTTGACGGGGGGAGAGAGGGAGAGGGAGAGAGGGAGAGAGAGAGAGAGAGAGAGAGAGAGAGAGAGAGAGAGTGTGTGTGTGTGTGTGTGTGTGTGTGTGTGTACACATAGATTTTTTAAAACCACAGATGATCTCATTTGTTCTCGGTTTGCTTAGCGAAGTATTTCATGATACTCCACATGTAAAATGGTGGTAATCATACCTGCCACTTAGGATTAGTTGTTAGAATATTGGCAAACCCCTTGGTATCTTAGTCAGGGAGGCTCCACGCAGACCCAATATGTTGTCATTTGACTATGCCTCTCTCCTCCCTATTAGCAGATTGCTCATTTCTCAGCTGCTCTAGAGTCTTGGCACGGGCTTTGGGGGGAGTGAAATACAGCACTTCTGCTATCTGTGAAAGCCTGATAAAGACTAACCTTATAGACACGGGTAATAAAAAATGGTTCCAGCCAAGATATCACATCATCTCTTTGGATGTCTGGAGGAGTGGATGGCTACAGAGGTATTACACATTAAAGGTGGCTGTCGATGTGAACAAGAAACCATCCAGGTTATCCAGGAGACTAGGAGGCAGAAACTAGAGGTGGGGGAGGTTCACAGAGACTGGACATGGAAGTGGCTCTGCACACTTTCTGAGTCCAGCTAGCTATAAGGAATTGTCAGGCTGGGACTTATCTTTTTTCATTCATACTTAGAGGTTCCATGTATAACATGCTTATCAGTATCATCTTTAAATCCAGAGGGATTCTGTGGTCAGCACGGCACTGTCAAAGAGAAAAATGAGGGTACTAGCTCTACAATGCAAACTAAGATACCTCCATTGGGTGTAAATGGATGATTCAGGCAGAAAGGCAAGCTCTGGGCTTGGGTTCAACATTTGTTTTTAGGAACATGGACCTAGAGGCCAAGATTGGTGTTGTATGCATGAATGTGTATATATGTTTTCTATTCTGCTTTTTATAATTTATTTTGAACTCTATATGAGATTTGCTGATCTTAAGAAACAGAGACCCCAGAAAATGCCAGCACCTCATAAATAACCATACCATTTGCTTTGGCAAGGTGCTGAAAATCCTTACACCTTTTCCCCAAACCCACGTGGGCATTTATTACCATCTTGTGCAGTCAGTGCAAACTGTGCTTCCAGAGAGGGAAACATCTGGATGGGAGGAAAAGTTTAAAAAAAGTACCTGGGAAACATGCACCATATGGTGCCACAAAATGGCCAGCCCCGTTTGTCACCAGTCAGCTTTATTTATATGCTGTATTAATGGACAAACTCAGGGTAACCAGGCAGCAGATCAGCAACATATGCTCCCCCAACTGCTGCTGCCTTGATGGTATCTTTGAAGGTATCAGGTAGGGGAATATTTGGTATAGTACCCTAAGCCATGGATAGACTAGGTTGGGAAAGTGAGGCAGGTTAAACATATGCCAGTTCAACCATTTTATTTTCTTTACAAGCTGAGGGGTGACTCAGGGGGCCATAGGCTCATAGCTAATAGATCATCCCATCTAAGAGGGCTTAAGTCAGCTTCATAAAGGTGAGTGGGCTCCGGATAATATATACTGTTGTTGATTTTTTTTAATTATCTTCGGGTGGGGGCCAAAGTGGGAAGGTGTTACATGATAGAATTAATCACAGATCCTGAATTGAAATAATTTCATCCTGTCACAAACCTGTTCAACATCCACACTTTTCCTTTGCCAATGCCCAATAGTCTCTTATTATCTACAGAATATAGCCCAAACACCTAAACCTGGCAGTCGAAATAATTAATAAATGCAAACAGTCTGACATCTTCCTTCTTATTACTTTCCAACACGAACTCTCCATTTCCATTAATCTGGTCTCCACATCACTCCCCTAGCATGTCATGTTCATTCCCTGTTCCAAGCCTTTATTCATGTTATTACTCCCACCTGCTGTATATTTTCGCTTGCTTCCATTTCCCCTTTCTTGATGTCAATTTCTTTATATTTAGAATGAAGAAATTGACCTAGATATTTCCTAAGACTTTATCAAGTTCTGGCATTTCAGTGCTCGACATAAGTCACTTCCTTCTGTAAATATCTAGGATTCCATTCAGTGCCTACTATACATCAGGGTGTATATATAAAAGCATGTCAAAAGACTGCCAGTTAAGTCACTTATTCACAAGCTGGGAGGCCATAGGGCTGTAGGCTCATAAGTTTAGAGTTAAGAAGGATCTACAGATCATCCCATCCACACCTCTTATGTTGCAGATAAGGAAGCTGAGACCAGAGGATTCCAACATTAAAATAAACATAGCACTTGTTGTCAAAAAGCTCACATTCTACTGGATTGGTGGTGATATGGACCAAGTCCAGATATAGTGAGGGTTAATATTTATATTGAGATTTAAGGTTTACAAAACATTTTACACACATGTTATCTTGGGCCATTCTCACAACCCACTTCTATAGATGTGGTTAAGTCATGAGAATGGTGTACTTGGAATCCTGGGTACAAATCCTGTCTCACACTCTTCCTAGTTATGTGATCCTGGGCAAATCTCTTAACCTTTTACAGTCTTAATTTCTTCATCTAAAAAAATGGGAATGACAAGAACAAGGCAAGAAGAACACATTCATCACAGGATTTTTTTTCTTAGCTTCGACCTCCACTCTGGCATTTTCTCCCTGGACATCCAATACCCTCACACTATCACTGGCTTCTCAGGGCTTCTCTTCCCCCATAGCACTTGACACTCCACACATGACTCCATATCTAATTCCTTCTCAAAATGTACCAGCCCCATGACCTATTTCCTCTGGGTTACGTTCTCTGTGTTTTAGGAAGGTGAAATTTTTATTGTTAACATTTTAATAATAAAGAAACTGAGACCAGGGGCTAAGGGGGTTTGTCTAGGGGCAGAAAGGGTGTAAGTTTCTGAGGTATGATTCAAACTCAGAGGAGAGCCCTTTGTCCTACCCAGATTAAATGGATGCAAAATAAATAATTTTGGTGGAGTGAAGAATAACAGTTGGAGCAGGTTCAGGGAAGGTCTGCTGAAAGACTAAGCAAGTTACCTCACATTTGAATGGAGCCAAGGTTTCCAAGTTGTAAGGGTGAGGAGGGAAAAGATTCCGGAGAGAAAATATTGCCTATGCAAAAGTCCAAAGGCAGGATATGGAAATATCTGAGAAATATCCCCCATTCCCCATTCTGTTTAATGGCTGACTTGAACCACCATCTATTAAACCCTTTATTTATGACTGTGATCATCTACCTAAGCTGATGAAGGAATGGCCTCAACAGATATAGTTGATGACCTTTTCACATTATTAGTTCTTCCTTAGGCCTACCTATGTTATCAAAAATGTTTGAAAAAAAATTAAAAGGAGAATTCATCCCCAACCTACTAATTAAACCTTCTTTAAGATTCCATCCTGGATTTTAACAGTTCTCTACCTTCTATGGCTTGCTACCATGTTTTCTCCACCATTAGCTATGCATCTCTTCCTGAATCTTTATTACTTAAGAAACTAAATTAAAGCAGAATTGGGGTGGAAAGGAATGGGGGATCTTCAGGCACTCCTCCCTTGCTAGAGCCTTTCATTTCATTTGCCACTGAGCTCCCTAAAAGACTTTAAGTGACATATTTATTCCCTACTGATATTGCCCTAATCCACTGGCTTCACTTTTCAAGTACAATTATTTCCCCCTATCTATAGGATATTATTTATTCATCCACAATGACAAAGATATTAATAAATGATGGTCATGACATAGATGTGTCCTTTGATCTGAAGATCCAGCTGTGTTCTCTCTGACTTCTTCAGGGCTAAAAATAATAAAGATGCCACAGTCACTATGAAGCCAATGGTTCTGCTGAGGATGCAGAAGGAGGGAGCCTGCATATCTCTCCTTCACAGCTGTAGCCTCTTAGCAGCACAAATTGGAGAAGAGCTTTGTTTGAACAAGGAAGTAAAGAGACAAAACTATGGTTTGCTACATGCTACATCAGATCAAAGGACACATCTATATCATGACCATCATTTACTAATATCTTTGTCATTGTGGATGAATAAATAATATCCTATAAATAGGGTGAAATAATTGTACTTGAAAAGTGCAGATCCTCCCTCCCCTCTTTACATGGTTATTGTTAGGTTTGGACACATAATGCAAAGCCTTAACAACTCTCTACATGCCCTGATTTTGTCTCTGATTGTGAGATGCGAAGACCAGTATGTCTTTTCCGGGGCTTCGTAAGTCATGATGGATGAAGGAAGATGCAATATACCTATATTCCATATTTCAAGCAACTTATGTGCTTTTCAAAGTATTTTGTTATCTAGATGGTTAAGTGGTGAGAATGTTCCTAAGTAAAAATCCTGCCCGATACACTTGCTATGTGACTAACTATATGTGACCTTGGCCAATCACTAAATTTTTTCTCAATTTTGGATCCCTCACCTGTAAAATGGGAATTAAACCAGCACATAGCTTACAGTGTTGCTCTAGGAGTCAAATGAGATGGTTTGTCATGTGCTTTGCCAACCTTAAAGGGTGATTTAAATGCTACCTAATATTAGAGGGATTTTTCTTTTTAGAAAAGTAACATGGCTAAGTGCAAGATCATAGGCTTCTATCTTGTCTTCTGCTATTAGCTATAGAATGAAATTTGAAGCAACAAAATCTTAGGGAGATAGTGTGGTACCATCCTTAGAAACAGCCACTTTGGACTTGGGAAGACCAAGATTCAAGTTCATACACATTGACTGTATGACCAGGCCAAGCTGCAAACTCTTAGTGACTCAAGGAATTCTCAAAGACTAGTGGTTTCAGATGAGCGACTTCTCTATGTTAGTGGAAGGGATTTTCACATGAGGAGTTCCCCACACTGATAGGATCATAGATCTCCATACATGGTTGCAAGGAGATAACTCTTCTTTAAGCCTATTCTCCAATCATCTCAACCTGACAGGAAGTTGGGTTCCACCCCTGGCTTCCCCAAATCACTGAATTTTTTTTTTGCTCCATATGACCAGGGCTTAGGCTTCTGGGCAACTTCCTTCAGTTTTCTTGCTATATACCCTACTTTGAACCTTGAGTCACTCCTTTATGTTATCTTCCCCAATTAGAATATAAGATTCTTGTTTGATCATTTTTGTGTTTTCACTATTAAGTACACTGTTGATAAGTGTTTATGGATAGATATTCCATCCATCTATTCACTCATCTATTTATCTATCTATCCATCTATCCATCCATCCATCCATCCATCTCTACTGCAGAGATCAAAACTCTGACAGGTCGGCCACATTGTTCAAAAGCAAAATGTTTGCTTGCCTAAAAAAAATATTTTACAGATAATTCATACAATGTGACATAGGGGTCACAAGAAGCAACACAAGGGTAAGGTCTTTCTGAACACCTTTGGAATTGATTTGACATTAGAGACACTCACAAAAGACCATCCATGATGGCATGCCCACATCAAAGAAGATACTATTCTCTATGAGCAAAGTAGAATTATAGTAGCTCAAAAGAAACATGAGTTGAATAAATTTAGAGACATCTCCACACAAAATGTCCATATGGACTATTTGCCCCCAATCTGTGGTACACCATTCCAAACTTGTATCCATCGAATCAGTAGCCTGCAGACAGATTGTACCTTGATTCTAATTTAGTGATGTCATTTTGGTCCTCTTCAAGAATGAAGGACAACAACCAACCAAGCAACCAAGCAACCAACCATCCAACTATCTATCCATCTATCTATGCACATTTTGGGGTAGCTGCTTCTGAGTTACCTCTTTTTTTCCAGGTTCATATAACTAGTGCGTGGAAAAGACAGATTTGAAACTAGGCCTTCTTAACTCTGAGGAAGTCTGTCTGTAGCATCCTCACTCACATATATACATGCATGCATACTTACATACAAACATACATACATGCATATAGATATATGCACGTATATATTGGGTAACTAGAGATGGTACAATGGAGAGAGTGCCAAGCCTGGAGTCAGGAAGACTCATCCTCCTGATTCAGCCTCAGACACTTACTAGGTGTGTGACCCTGGGTGAGTCACTTAACCCTGTTTGCCTCAGGTCCTCATCTATAAAATTAGCTAGAGAAAGAAATGGTAAATCACTCCATCTTTGCCAAGAAAGCCCCAAATGGGTTCATAAAATTTGGATATGACTGAAATGACTGAACAATAAAATAGTAGGTTTCACAAAAAGCCAGTCTCAGAGTCAAGAAGGCCTGCTTTCAAATATATAAATATAGGTACATAAGTATTTCTTTCAATCTATCAGTCTGTCTGTCTGTCTGCTTGTCTGTCTTTCTGTCTGTCTATCTTCTCCCTCTCTCTGCCCCATATATTTTAACTGACTGTCCACCATGCCTGGAATGTTCTCCCTCTTCACTTCTAGGCTTTTATGGCTTCCTTCATACCTCAGCTCAAATCCTAATTCTACCTTTTGTCAAGAAGTGTTACCTGGTCCCCATAAGTTCTAGTGCCTTTCCTCTGAAATTTCTTCTAACTTATCTTTATATACATCTTGTCTGCATGTTATCCCCCCATCAGAATTTGGGCTCCTTGAGAGAGAAGTCTTTTGGGCTTTTTTTTTTTTTTTTTATTTCCAAAGCCTGGAATATAGCACACACTAAAATGTCCCAAGGAAAATGGGAAATAGTGCAAGACTGGGACCTAGGGGAGATATTTAGGAATTAAATAGGAAATAACAATGAATTGGCACAGGGAAACATCCCTCACTTCTCTCTCTTCAAGCAATAAGTACAAAAATGATAGAGAAAACAAATGCATAAAGACTGGGTGTGACCAATTTGGTTTAATTTTGGTGTGACCTGTCCCATACCAGCTACAGGACTGAGCAAATCACTTATGGCTCTTAGTGTTCTGGTAAGCTATTTAGACTGCTAAGTTACAGAATGGATGCTAATCTGCATTGGAAGCAGGAGTTCCCTCATTTAGAAGTTCCCTGTGTGGATGAAATCACAAGTCCATCCACTCCCTACTTTTTTCAGTCTCATGGTGGGGTAACAATGGCCCTGGACCTAGGCAGACAATCAGAGTTCAATGACTGGCTCTGACATTTCCTAATCATGCGACCCCAAGCAAGTCTGTTAATCTCTCTGAACCTCAGTTTTCTCATCCAAAGAATGGGAATACCTTTCCCTATCTATAGTACATTGTGTTATGATCAAAGAGCATAAAATATGTGAAAGTTCTCCATGAAAATAGAGAAATTTTAGGCAAATATCAGAGATTATAGTCAGCATCCTTCACAAGCTAAGCCCTATTTGTTATTTGTGTAACTTTGACAAATCTAAAAAAGGAAATTTTGGCACTTAACAATTTTCCCTTAGGCACAAAGAGAAAAAAGGCAATGACCAATGGATGATTGTTTAATTTCAATGGCAGATGTCTTTTTCTTTTCTTTTTTCGTTTGGAGATCAGGACACTTTAGGGGCAGGCATGCAGGTGGGCTGCTTCATAAAGAATTGTTCCGCCTTAGATCCACCCCCACCTCTTTTTCATGAATCTTTCACATGTTACCAAAGTCAAGGAAGGGAAGGAAATCTTGTAGGAATAGATGAAAATTGGAAGAATAATAGCTTTTCTCCTTCCCAAAGGAGGTGAGCTGGTATTTGACCATGGATTCTTATAATGTGTATGTCACACTCATCTTTGTTGAATTCCCAGGGAGAGGTACATGAATCAGAACTGTCTCTATCATGCCTTCTGGAAACCTCAAGAGATAATGGGATGACTGCATTAAGAACCACTGACAACTAGTGTTCAGACTACAATAAAGATAAAACATCTCTGAAATCCTAGCGCTGATCAGTGTAAAAAATACCCAGGCAGCATATGCCCTTGGAGGAGTGTCCTGAATTTTAATCCCTCTTCTGAAATTTGCTAACTTTGTCACAAATAACTTGATCACCTAGGCACAGCAGAAAGAACTCTGGACCTAGAGTCAGGAATATCAGAGTTCAAATCCAGCCTCAGATACTCATAAGGTGTGAGAGCTCAGGTATGTCACCTAACTTGTTTGTCTTCCTGGATCGTCATAAAGATCAAATAAAATAATATTTTTAAAGTGCTTAGCATAGTGCTTGGCACTATATGTGTGTATGTGTGTGTATATACACACACATACACACACACATATATACATATATATACATATATATAGTAAATGTTACTTACTGTTAATATTATTAGGCATCTAGGTAGCACAGTGAAAACAGTGTCAGGTCTGGAACCAGGAAGACTTATCTTCATGAATTCAATTCTGGCCTCAGACACTTACTAGCTTTATGATCCTGGACAAGTCACTTAACCCTATCTGCATCAGTTTCTTCTTCTGTAAAATAAGCTGGAGGAGGAAATGACAAACCATTCCAGTATCTTTGCCAAGAAAACCCCAAATGAGTTCATGAAGAGTAATATTAACTTGAGTTTCCTTATTTTTAAAATGGGGTTGCTATCCATTATGCATATCTCATAGCATTGTTATGAGGCTCAAATGAGACAGTATTTATTTGTTGCCTTTTAAATCTTGAAAGGCTATAAAATTACTAGCTGTTATAACAAATCTTTTCATTTCTAAAAAAATGTTTTTCAGATGAAAAAGATTCCCAGGACAAGTTGATATCCAATTATTATTCTTTTATATTTCATATTCTGTGAATTATTGCATAGGTAGATAAAAACAATTTATTTCTATAATTAAATAAAGGTATCAGGGTAAAATTAATTCTTTATAGGATCATTGAAAGTATCCTCAAGATGCTTCCAGTATCAGACAGGATAATGGGATTATAGCCTTTTACCAATTTGTTTTGGCTTCTTCTTATAAGTCTATGTATTCTGGAAGCTTTTTGTTCCATGTATCTTCCATATGGGTTACAATGCTTTTGAAAAGATTGATAGCTTTCATAAACATCTTTTTTTTTAAATTTTATTATAGTTTGCATCACTCATTTCCACAAGATTTTGAGTTACATATTTTCTCCCCCTCTTCCCCCCCCACCACCCCAAAACAGCCATCCC
>CM053592.1:175452061-175488847 GCA_028646515.1 Pseudochirops corinnae
ATCCGGATCCAGGCCGCTCAACGCGAGAGCCCTGGCCTGAAAACAATCGCTCAGTCCCCCTGCTGTCTGCAGGCCGCAGTTGGGGAGCTACAACACAGAGGCGGGTGCAACACCTCTGCCTTTCACTTTTCCGCTCTGGAGACCTTTCAGCCGGATGCTTATCTCCCCCTTTCGAAATCCCCACTTGCAGCTGGTGCTAATCCTCCGCTCACCTGAAAGGCTCTTCTGCTGCCCGGGGCGCAGCTGGGGCTTCAGGCCAGGCTGGCTTCAGTTCGCAGTGCTGATATGGTTCCTCGTAGCCGAGCTGACTTTAGTGGGAAGTATCCTTGTGTGCGGTTTGGAGTTGTAGGCTTGGTTTAGAGTCCTATTTTATGGGTATTTTGGGGTGGCTATGTGAGAGCTGCGATATGTTGCTGCTGCTACGCTGCCATCTTGGCTCCGCCCCCCATAAACATCTTTCTCAAATCTTCATACCTCATGGTATATTCACGTGATTTGGGGAAAAATAATTCTCCTCCTCCTCATGATTTTGCCACAAATCAAAATCAAGTCCCCTTCCTGACCTATAATTTGATGATACTTTCCTTTTCTCCTCCTCTTCTTCTTCCACTTCCTCTCCTCTTCCTCTCCTCCTCCCCTCCTCCTCTTCTTTTCATCATTATCGTCATTGTCTTCATTGGGTAATTGTCGTTATCCTCCTCCTCCTCCTCCTCTTATTCCTTATTTTTCTCCTTTGCCTCCTCAACCTCTTCCTTATAGTATGACTTGAAAAAAACAATTGCAGTGAATTACATGGTACCTTGCACACAGAAAATGCTCAATAAATATCTGTCCATTGACTTATAAAAACTTATTGAATTGAACTGAGATGAATCTGTACAACTAGCTAGGAAATTAATTTAGCTGTAGACAAGCCTTTAACATTTCAGCTTTAAAACTGTGATTTAGAGGGGAAAGGGAATGTTTTTTCCTCTAAGTTCACTTGTGTAAATTCAAAGGATGATTGCCTGTCTTCCTCTGTCCATGGTACTAAGAAGACCTGGTGAAAGGACTAGCTTTTCCTACCTGTTTTCAAGCCAACACAAACTTGAAAGTGTATCCCATATGGCTGCATAAATGAACAGCAAGAACCATTATGGAAAGGAGATAAGTTTCTGAACAATCCTGCTATTTGAGAAGCTGGCAGTGAGTACTAGATCTCTGGATAATCTTCACCTCTGACAAATCCTTTATGCCTCACTCTAGGACAGCCCCTTGCAGGAAGGCTGCCAGCCGGGATTTTAGCATTACCTTGTGTGTGGTAGGCTTAGGTACATGGAGCCAGCTAAGATTAGTGCATTTGCCTGCCAAAGTACCAGACCAGGGGCCACGGCACTGTGGTGAGCATTTCTTGCCAACCCCGGTTCCTCATGGTTCCACTGAAGCGATAGAAATGTTTCAAGAGGAAGCCACGAGAGACACATTATTTATACCCAGTCAACATTTCACTGTCATTTATAATGTCCTCTCATACCTAGTCAGTTCCAACTGTGAGCTAGATACTGCTTTAGACATGGAAATAAACACTTTTTCCTTTTTCAACCAACTGAAAAGACGACAAAAAAGGACAGCTGGTATACTGCCTTTCAAGGAGAGGATGGTTCTTTGCAGTGCTGTTTAAAAATGTGTGAAACTTGTCTTATCACCCAGTTACTTGGTATAGTAGAAAGACTACAGGCTTTGGAGACAGAATAACTGACTGATTTCAACTCTTGGTTCTTATTTCCCATTTGACCTTTGGTCTAGGCAGTTGGTCTCAGTTTTTTTTTTTTTAATCTGGAAAATGAAGTGATTAGATACGATGATTTCTAAGAATCCTTGCCATTCTAAATATTATGAAGCCTATACAAATATATCTATATACTCCAATATACCAATGGATCTGTAACTTCATCAATGTAAGTACTTCATCCATGGTTGAAGACAACAACCCGACCGTTACTGGTCATAACCATGAGATTCTCATCCAAGTTTTCCCATATGTTTGCAAGATTAGATTAATACACAGAAATCTTCATGGAGTTTCCTTGACACCATAAAAATGTTGACAGAACACATGGACAGTTCTTCAGTGATCCTTCACTTTTTCCTACATTCCTCAGGTTTCTCAGTTGATCCCCTCTATATTACTTCTCCCACACAGTTCCTTCTTTGTAATGTTTTGTCTCTTGTGGAATTCCATCAAAAATTTCTCCATTATCTTTTAGTGATCTTCAACTGGTTCTATAAGTTATTTTTTTAATAACCAGAAATAACAAGTCTATATTCCTTGTTTGTTTCAGAAATTGACAAAATTTAAAAGGGTTGGTGTATGGTGTCAGGGCTGAGTTGGAGTCAGTTTGAACCAGATCTGGAAAGCAAAATTTTCAATGTGAGCATTTCTACCCAGGAAATTACAACTACTACAAATCAGGACTTGATTTACTGTTTTGTTGACTATCTATGCTTAAAAACGATTGAGACTCTGTTAATAATTCAAACTAAACTTAAAGTGTGTCATGTGTATTTTTTTTTTTTCTGGAGAGATAACTGTTGAACATTTATTAGCATACCTTTAACATATAATTACATCCAGTTGGAAGAAATATGATGAAATCCCTTTGATATTTCTTTTTAAAGTGATAAATATGTAATCTGCTTTACCACAAAACTCTACAAAACAGCCTTCAACTACTACATTTAGTAGAAGAACTCATGTATTTTAGGTGCAATTTCTTGATAGCAAGGGTAGCAATCCAAGGTAGATGTACTGCATAAGTTAGGAGTGGGGAACATGGGGCCTCAAGGCCACACATGCCTTCTAGGTACTTGGGTGCAGCCTTTTGTCTGAGTCTAAAATTCACCGAAAAAATACTTTTTATTAAGGGGATTTGTTTTGAAAGTTTGGATTCAGTCAAAGGGCCATACTTGAGAACACAAAAGGCCACATGTGCCCTTGAGGTCACAAGCTCCCCCAGGCCTGGTATAGGTAGTTAGCAACATGCCTGCCCCGCTCCCTCTCCTCTTCTGCCCTTTTAAAATCTAATCATATTTTAAATGCACAAGGGAATAGATCATCTAAAAGTTTAGTGTGGGACTTGGGAAGATGGTGGAGTAGTACAGGCAGCAAGTCAGCTGAACTCTCTGAACTTTTCCCTCCAAACAAATTTGAAATAATTTCTCAGATAAAATTTTTGAGTAACAAAGCTAACAAAAGGTCAGAGTGAGATATTTTTCTAGCCTAATACTACTTAGAAGGTCCACATAAGAGCTCTGTGATACTAGGGTGAAGATTGCCCAGAGTTCAAGATGCAGCAGCACCAACACTGGACTTTGGAGGCAGCCACCAAAAGTGGAAGCAGCAGCAGATGCTGCTGCTGTTTGGGAACCTCAACCCAGAGATGGTAATGGGGTCAATCAGACAACTGATCAGAAAGAGGTTATAAAGGTACTGGGCATAGCTGGTACTAATTGGCAATTCTATTGACCATAAGTAGTTCTGAGTCACAATTCTAGGACAAAGAGGAACATTTATATTTGATAAAGATTGTTGTTGTATGCAATGTTGTATGTAATGAATGTAATTATGAATTACATTATGAATATACTTTATTCCATAAGAAATGAGGAGCAGGAAGATTTCTGAAAAACCTGGAAAGACTTAAATGAACTGATGCTGAGTGAAGTGAGCAGAACCAGGAGAACATTGTACACAGTAAGAGTGACATTGTATGATGATCAGCTTTGACAGACTTGGATCTTCTCAACAATACACTAATCTGAGGCAATTCCAGAAGATTCATGATGGAAAATGCTATCCATATTGAGAGAAAGAACTATGGAGTTCTGAAAACAGATCAAAGAATACTATTTTAATCTTTTTCTGTTTTTTGTTTCTTTCTTGTGACATCTCGTTTTCATTCTGTTTTTCTTTCACAACATGATTAATTTGACAATATGTTTAATATGAATGTATATGTATAGCCTACATCTAATTGCTAGCCCTCTTGGGGAGGAAGGAAGGAAGGGAGAAAAAAAATGGATCTCAAAATCTTATAAAAGTGAGTGTGAAAGACTTAAAAAAATCAATATAAAAAAAAGAAATAAAATAAAATGCTCCTACCTCAGAAAGCAATGATAAAATAAAATCAAAAGAACAAAAAAAAAAAAAGAAAATGTGGACTATCTTATCAGGATAAAAACAACTGACTTAGAAAATAGAGAGGAGAGATAATTTAAGAATTATTGGACTGCTTGAAACCTATGATTAAAAAGTATCTACACATCATACTTTAGAAATTAGAAAGAAAATTGCCTCAATGTCTTAGATCCAGAGGATAAAATAAAAATTGAAACAATCCACCAAAAGAAATACCCCAATGAAAACTCTCAGGAATGTTATAGTCAAATTCCAGCGCTTCCAGATCACAGATAAAATACTCCAAGCATTCAGAAAGAAACAATTCATATACTGTGGAGTTATAATCAGCATAACACAAAATTGAGCAACTTCCATGTTGAAGGAGTAGAGGGCTTGAAATATTATATTCTGGAAGGCAAGGGAACTGAGATCACAACCCAGAATCACTTGCCCTTCAAAACTGAGTATATTTCTTCAGGGGAAAAAAAGGATATTTAATGAAATAGGAAGTTTTCAAGTGTTCCCAATGAAAAGTTTAAAGCTAAAAATAAAATATGACATCGAAACACATGACCAAAAGAAGAATAAAAAACGGTAAACATGAAAGAGTAATTACTAGGGACCCAATAAAGTTAAATTGCCTATATTCCTATATGGGAAAATGATATATGTAACTCCTAAGAACTTTATCATTTTAGGGCAATTAGGAGACTAACATAGACAAAGACCATGAATAAGAGTCAATTATGTTGGCATAATCTCCAAAAAAATGAACATATAAAAAAGAGGGATGCCCTGGACAAAAGAGAAAGGAAAGGTACAATGGGGAAAATTTTCTCACATAAAAGAGATACACATCGAATAGCTTTTGTAGTGGAGAAAAAAATTAAGGGAATGATGAACAATGTTTGAACCTCACTTTTATCAGAATTGATTTAAAGACTCTCTCCCCCCCCCTCTCCATCTATATATGTATATATACACATATCTATACATATATATGTATACATACACACTCAGTTAGTATAGAAATCTATCTTACCTAATATGGAAATAGAAGAGGAAGGGGGAAGGGGATAACAGAAATATGGGGATGAAAAAAGGAGGGTAGATTAAGGGAGGCAGTTGTGGTTCAGTTGTTTTAGTTGTGTCTGATTCTCTGTGACCCCATTTGGGGTTTTCTTGGCAAAAATATTGGAGTGGTTGGTCATTTCTTTCTCCAGCTCATTTTCTAGATGAGGAACTGAGGCAAACAGGGTTATGTGACTTGTCCACGGTCACACAGCTAGATTTGAACATAGGCCTTCCTGAGTCCAGGCTGAGTGCTCTATTTACTGTACCGCCTAGCTGCCTCTGACTGAAGTAAAAGAGACTTCTGAGGAGGAATAAGATAAAAAGAGAGAATGATAAACAGGAGAAAATATGATAGAGGGAAAGTAAACAGCAATCTTAACTGTGAATGTGAATGGGATGATCTCACCCATAAAACATAAATAGGTAGCAGAATGGATTAAAAGCCAGTAACTAACAATATGTTGAATATACTGTTTATGGAGACACTCTTGAAAAAGGAAGATACAAAGTTGGTTGGAGCAGTTATCTATTATCTATTATAATATATAATTATAACTATATATTATATTATATATTGTAATTATATATTATAACATATAATATATAATTATATATTATATATAATAATAGGAGTTATGTATTATGTTTCAGCTACACTGAAAAGTCAGGGGTAGCAATCCTGTTCTCAGACAAAGCAAAAGCGAAAAGAGACGAATTAAAAGAGATGATTAAGGAAATCAAATTTTGTTAAAGGGAACCATAAACAATTAAGTAATAAAAGAAAAAATCTTACAGTATATTTCTTTGATAAAGTCTTCATTTCTCAAATATATTAGGTACTGAGACAAATTCACAAAAATAATAACCATTCCCGGATTGATACATCATCAAAGGATATAAGCAGGCAGGTTTTTTCGGGGAGAGGGGCATAACAAAAACAAAGCTATGTATAGTCATATGAAAACATGGTCTAAATGACTATTGATTCGATAAATGCATATTAAAACATCTCTGAAGTGCCAATTTTCATTTATCAGAAATGACGAATGCTGGAGGAGTGAAGGGAAACAGGTACACTAATAAACTGTTGGTAGAGATATGAATTGGTCCAACGACTCTGGGGAACAGTTTAGGACTATGCCCAAAGGACTATAATGCTGTGTGTACCCTTTGACTCAGCAATATCACTTCTAGATATATACCCCAAAAAATCAAAGAAAAAGGAAAATGACATATATGTATAAAAATATTTATCACAGCTCTTTTTGTGGTGGCAGAGATTTTGAAATTGAGGGGATGCTCATCAGTTGGGGAATGGCTGAACAAGTTATAACACTATTGTTATGGAGTACTGTTCTGTTATGAGAAATGACAAGATAGGTGGCTTAAGGGGAAAAATAAATGTCAAGACCTATATGAACTGATAAAAGTGAAGTGTGAAGAACCAAGAGAGAGGATTGTGTAGAGGAAAAGCACTATTGTAATTGTGATCAGCCGTGCAAGACTTGGCTACTCTGATCAATACAATGGTCCACAAGTCCAAAGGACTCATGATGAAAAAAAATGTTATTAAACTCCAGAGAAAGAACTGATGAGCTCTGAGTGTAAATTGAAGCATAATTTTCTCTTTTCTTTTTTTTTTTTTTTTTTTTGTGATATGGTTAATACGGAAATATGTTGTGCATGATTTCACATGTATAATTGAAATCGCTTTTTCAGTGGATTAAGGAGGATTGAGAAGGAGAAAGAATTTGGGACACAAACATTGAAAAAGGAAAGAAGATCAAAGTAAATAAATACATATTCAGTGTGAAGATGTGAAAATGTTTCTTTTCAAACTGATGTACTTTTTTCTTAAAGTCAATAAGAATTCGAAGGTATTGATAAAATTTCTGCAAAGTATAGAGAAAACAATTGGAATTCATGGAGAGGCATTTCACTCTCATATAGACTGCTTCAAAATGCCCCTAAGAAAAGGTCAGAGGTAGCTAGGCGGCATGGTGGATGGAGTGCTGGACCTAGAGTACAGAAGACTCGAGTTCAAATCCATTCTCCCACACCTACTAGTTGTGTGACCTTCAGTAAGCCATGTAGCCTCTGTCTGCCTTAGCTTCCTCATTGGTAAAATGGTGCTAACACTAACACCTTTCTCTTAGGGTTGTTTTGATAATAAATTTGATAATAATAATAATAAAAAAATAAATTTTATTTGTAAGGTGTTTTGTAAACCTTCAAATGCTTTATAAATTCTAGCTATTATTATTAATGTTGTGGCTAGTAATATTAAATACAAAGCTCAGGATCTAATTTTTTATGTATTTTGGGCCTTGACTAGATTCTAGAATATCAGTCCTAAAATATTTTCTGTGCCTTAGATAAGCTACTATTTTAGACATATGTGTAATCATGACTTTTTCAAAAAAATAGTTAAATGGCAAAAAAGATATCTTGATATTGATTGCTGTGTGCCTGTGGGCAAGTCATTGAACCTCTTTGAGTATAAAGGGAATTCTCCAAGATTTCTCTGTTAAGTTAGAGCTGGACTGTGACCTGCATTGGTCTTAGAGGTTCCAAAAGGGACATAATCAAAAAATTTTTGAAAGATTGATTTATGACAATCTCTCTCTCTCTGTTTCTTTCTGTCTGTTTCTCTCTGTGTGTATCTCTCCTTTCATTCCCTTCCCCCCCCCTCTGTCTCTCTCTGTCTCTCTCTGTATATATGTATATAATGTGTGCATATGTACACACACATATACACACGTACATGTATATGTATAGAGAGAGACACACACAGATATGCACACATGTATAAAGATACATAAATGGATATACCTCTTTTAATAAATAGATATACCTCGTCTGATGTTTCATTATCCCCACCCTGATCTTGGTAACCTATAGGCACTGCTTACCACTAAGATACAACATACCATGTTGTGTATAAGGAAGGTATACATGTGCCCCCCCACCCCCACAATACCAGAGCCCCAGAAGAGAAAGATTGACTTTTCCCAATCTCTTATAATTCTCTCTTCTTTCTTACTTTTACCCTCCCCACCCACAGTCAAGTGGATTACATCTTTGTAATACTGTCCATATCTTCTCTTCACTTTCAGGACAAGTCACTCAAATCACTGATGTTCAGATCATATATTGCCTCTCGCCAGAATATTTTAATAGACTCCTACTTGGTCTTTTATTCCACTATCTCCCTCTCTGATCTATCCATCAAAATATGCCCAAGTAATCTTCTGAATGTACTGCTCTGATAATGAATCCCCTTTTCAATAACTTTCAGAGACTCTCCATTGTCTGTCAAATAAAGACCAAACTCTTTGGCTTGTCATTCATGGTCATCCACAATCTGGACCCTATTATTTTTCCAGTCTTATTTTACACTGTTTCTATTTATACAGTCTCCAGTTTAGCTGAACTGTATAGCAGAGGATAAATGGATGGAGAATAGGATTCAGACTCATAAAGACCTTGGGTTGATATTTTGTCTCAGATACTGCCTGGTTGTGTGACACTGGGTAAGTCATCTAAACTCTCCATGTCTTAGTTTCTTAATCTGGAATATTAAGAGGAAGGATTTTATTGCCTCTAAAGTCCTTTTGAACTCTAAAATTATAGCACTGTGATGGCAGGTACATCATTTCCTCATCCACTTCTACATTCTTTCATCTTTGTGCCTTCTGCTTATCTTGTTCTCCAGGACAGAAACGGACTTCCTCACAAGGAACCAACCCCTCCCTTATTTCAAGGTTCCACCTAAAAGTGATATACAACATAATTCTTGTTTCAAATCTCAACCTTGCTCAAATCTCAAATCTGAAATAATTCTTTATATAACCTTGGGTAAATTAGGGCTCCTATCTGTGCCTCAGTGTCCTTATTTGTCAAAGGAGTCTGTTGGATCAGATTATTGCAAAGGTCCATTTTTGACTCTAAATCCTCTACTTGCCTGATTTAAAATAGCATTGTGCTTGCCCTTTTACAAAAAAAGTGTTCATTCCAGATGGAAGTAGGCTGATGGCGACATGTTTTCTGCCATTATCCCCCTCAGCTGTGCCCTGGCTTACCAAAGGATAGACAACCATCTGTCTGGGACCATCTCACTAGATGTCTGCCCGAAGGCAGAAAGCTGGGCAAAGCAGACAGCTTTATGTAACACTCCAAAAGTACACTCTTCCCTGATTTATCTCAGTGACAGGTCTGAGAGTCCCCAGGAGGAGAAGGACAAGGAAAAATGTGGAGAACATGGTTTTCTGCTCTCCAACCAATTCCAAGGTACTTACTGAAACATTCCAGCTTTGAATTGTTCATGTTTCCCTGTTCCCATGCCCATGAGTACTGCTCTCATTTTATGCCCCCTAGATGAGCTCAGAAATGGTCTGCTCATTCTATCACCTTTCCCCAGACATGTTCTTTTTCAACAGGCCTTCCTAACTTCGGGATACATAAAAAATGTAAGACTTCTTTCCGCTTCCCTCTGCCACTTTCTATATTTGCAACACTGGGGCTTTAACCTCAGACCTATAATTGAAATAAATGATGCAGAACTCAATGTAGGGCACATTAATTAATCAGTTTATTTATTTATATTTTTTTCTACTCTAAGCTGGACACTTCATTTTATCTGAAAGTTTTAAGGAGAGTAGAGATGGGCATTAATGGTTATATTCATATATCAAAGTGTTATTGATATCTATTCATGGTTAAATGCATTGTATAAGAAGGCTGATATCTGCTAATCCCTTCTAAATGCCTTTTCTTTTTCTTGAGATCTAAAATCCTATATCCAGTTCATTCAATTGGAGGGAGGCTGCATTCTGAAATAACACCAATTCATTAAGTATGGAGTACAATAGCTCTAATACCCAAGTTTCATACTCATAAAGAATAACATGTTGACTGTAATATTTCGTGTCTATGTTTTTCTTATAACTTGGGCTGCTCTGAGGTACAGTTTTGACTGACACCTTTTTTTACAGAAAATGTTTCCCATGAAAGGTGGCAGCAATAATATTGCTGGAAAAGGGATAAAAAATGGTTTTTTATGCTATCTCTGAGCTGAGTCACTGCCACTGACATTGGGTCACTCATATAAACTAGTATACATTGTTGTGGCATTTCATTTCATGTTTATCAGTCATGACCTCTGTCCACACAATGATTTTTCCACTGACCAATTTTGTCTCATTCTCTGTTATCATAAATGAAAAGCAGAATTTTCTAATTTGATGACTCCAAGTGATGGGACTAGTGATGGGACTTTCTACTCCAAGCCTCTGAGTCCACAGAAAACAAATAGATACATTGGTTGTACACCCTTGTCAGCAGTCAACATTCCCACATAACACACTGGATCAAAGTGAAATGTAAAAAGAAGACTGCATTTTTATTTCTAACTTGGCAAATGGTCCAGCTATATCAATTCAAGTTAGTTAAATACCAATGCTCATTATGTGTCTACTATGTATAAGACACTAGGAATGAAAAATTAAAAACTTGTCCATACTCTCAAAAAGTTTATATCGTACTGGCGGTAATCTAATATGATGTATCAGGTAAGTAAATGCCATATTTAAATCTCTATATTGCTCTATGCAAAAATATATTAGTCATTTTATCTGAACATTTCCGGAAGGATGAAAATGAATCAGTGGTTAAATTAGTATATAAAAGAGACATTGATACTGATGCTTGGAAAAACGATGCTGTTTATAAGATGGGTGGAGCATATTACTTTGATTCTAGTCCTCTTTTCTATGTACCCAACTATTCCAGCTTGAGATTGAAAATGTAGTGTTCTATATGTTCAGCAGATGGATAGCAAAGAGAGTACTGGACTCAAATGGAAGGAGACCTAAATGTGAGTCTTGCCTCTGACATTTGTCTACTGTATTATTCTGAGCTAATCATTTTAACTTTCTTATCCCCAGTTTCTTGAACTGTAAAGTGGGAATATAACACCCATTTTACAGTTTTGTTTTAAGGATCAAATGATACATCTATGTAAAAGTACGGTGCAAAAGCATTATATAAATGCAGGCTATTAAAATTTGAATGTACCTAACATGCATGTATGCATAAACACACATAAACACACACATATTATCAATTCAAAGTAAATTAAAAGGGTGAGGGATAACATGGCATCAATAAGAAAGCTCGTCATTAGATCATTATGAAGAAATAGATCAAATGCACAGAAAATTTAAATGCAAAATGAAACCAACTACTTCATGTTTCCAGTACATTAGGATAGCAGATAATAATCATTCAGGTAACCAAATAGGGGCACAGAAATGAACTGGATTAAATCTAATGAAATTAAACAAATAACATTATTCGTGGTTATAATGGCTAGCATTGAGATATAATTTTAAAGTTTGCAAAGCACTTCACACACGTTATATCTGTGGATTCTCACAATAACCCTGTGAGGTAGGTGCTGCGATTATTGTTTTTGGACAGATGAAGGAACTGGGTCTTAGAGAGCCCAAGTGACTTAGCCAGAGTCACACAAATAGTCAAGTTTCATCAGGGTATATATGAGTAAACGTGCAACCTTAAGTGTACTTTCAAAAAATAAACTTTACAAGTGCACAATAAGTTAGGTGTGTTCAGGCAGTAGATTTTGTTTGTTTTGGAGGAGCAATTGGGGTTAAGTGACTTGCCCAAGGTCACACTGCTAGTAAGTGTTAAGTATCTGAGGCCAGATTTGAATTCAGGTCCTCCTGACTCCAGGGCTGGTGATCTATTCGCTGCACCACCTAGCTGCCCCTGTTTGTTTGTTTTTCCCCTTAAAAAAGATAGAGTTGAAACAGACTGTAAGTTTAATTTAAGTCAACATTGGGACAAAGCAGTGAAAAAAAGCACTGTGGTTTTGAGTTACACATTAAGAAAGTGATAGCTTCCAAAAATGAAGAAATGATATTATAGGCGAATTCTATGCTGCTCAGATCACATCTGAAATATATTGGATCCTGGGCATCTCAGTTTAAAGAGGAAGGAAACCAGGATGATGAAGGGATCATCAGCATCAGTAACATTTATCTAGCACTTTAAAATTTGCAAAGCATTTTTATAAGCATTATCTAATTCTACCCTCACAAAAACCTGGGGAATATTGGTGCTATTATGATCCACATTTTATGGATGAGAAAACAGTATGAACGGTAAGAGACTCACCCGGGTTCACACAGCTCATACATGTCTGAGACTATATTTGAGGACTGCTTAAAGAAAATGAGGAAGCTAAGCCTAGACAGAAAAGGCATAGGAAATGGGGGTTGGTATGCTGTGATTTATGACAGCAAACCATTTTTAGGTCTATTACATGAAATGTTATATACGCTATAGTCTATAGTTCTATTACATGAAATATTACAGTTTATAGTTATATTACATGAAAGCTTTGTCCCCCAACAGTAAGAATAAAAAACAATGGGTATAAGCTGCAAAAGTAGCATATTTAGTTTAGATTTCAGAAAAAAACCCACAGAATCTAACAAAAACAAATATTATACACACACAGCTTCCTAATTATTATAACCATCTGAAACTGGAATGGGCTTTCTTATAATGAAGGTAATAAGCCTCCTCTCATTAGATGGTTCCACACAGAGGTTTCATGCCTACTTGCTGAGTATCAAATCATTGTGAGGTGTGAATTGGCCAAGCTGGGCACTGAGATTCTTTCCAGTTAACTCTGAGTTCATGTGATTTTGGAACTCTGAGAATCCCTAAAATTCATAAGTGGGGAACCTGCAGCCTCGAGGCCACAAGTGAACCTCTAGATCTTCAAATACAGCCCCTTGACTGAACAAAGGATTAGTTCTGTGAAGTGTAGATTAATATGGCCTTGAGTCAATAGGTTCCCGACCCCAAATCTTAGCCAGGTTTCAAGAGTCAAAGATATAAAAGATCATAGACTCATAATGTTGCCCCTTATCCTTTGATAGGTGAGGAAACAGGCTCAGAGATGTGGAGAAATGGAGGAAAACTGAGAAAGAAAAAAAAGTCATTTTCCTCCAAATTTGTTGAATTTGGTTCCAAAGGAAAAAATTTCTAGGGTTCCCTAGACCTCAGTCTTACATAAAATGAAGGGGTTGGTCTCAATAGTCTCTTGGCTCCTTTCCAGTTGAAGTCCTCAGAGCTGATGGAGTGATAGACAATAGGAGAAAGTGTGTTGTCTTATTCTGCCATGAGCCCTAGTCATTTGTATATAACAATCTATCAATGAATCCTTACCATTCACTAAGGTTTGTGTCAGGGTCTGGGGAGAAAGGGCTTAAATGTTCTCCTTGGTTCCAAGCTCTATGAGGACAGGAGGTTATATCCTATTTTTCTTGTTGACCCACAATGTCCTGCACATGGAGGAAATTGCCTGCCACTTCATAGATCAATAGTATCCTACTTGGTTTTCCCTCTTCCCAAGGAAGGGTTTTTTCTTTAAAGTTGTTAAAATGTGATGAAGGAAATTTGAAGATAAAGAGATGAGAGGAACACAAGGGAATATCACACAGCAACAGGTTTGTAAAAATATCACTTCTTTATGTGACTTATACTAATCCTCTCCAGAGCTGTGAGGAGTTATTGTCTATCTTTCATTAATTTTCACCTCAACTTTAAAGTCCGCCTATTTTCTTATATTTTACAAGTGTTCTTTTAAAATATTTCTTGCTAGTTTCCTGTTTTTCCTGAGAATCAAATTCAAAATTTGATGAATACATTCCAATTATACCCAATTTTGGAAGTCTCATACAATTGATTTAAAAGATCGATCATTGCTGACATCCATTTGCTACAAAACTCAGCCCATTCTCGTTTTCACATCTGGTGACTGTCAGAACACAGAAATCTGTCAGGCTGCATCAGTGTGCTGGGCTCTTAGATCTGTGAGGAGAGATTACTAAAAGAAAAGTATTATGTCTCATTAAATGATATCTCCAGCTATGCCATCCTCTAATCTGTAATTGGAAATAATTTCCCAATTGCAAAAGGAACAGCCTCTGTGAGCTGCTAATACCCTTAGGAAAGTTAATGGACATATTTTGCCCTATCCATCCTCTCCAGAATGACCATGGCTCTCCATAGTCAGGGATGGAACAGACCCTTTCAAGACAAAGCTGAGACAATGATAGTGGTGAGAAACAGTGACTCATGAGGATGTGTTTTTCAAGCCCAAATTTGGATAGAATTTTTCCAACAGGGGCCAGTGAGATGTTTGCCTCATGAAAGACATTCCTGCCAGAAATCCCTTTTTGTTTGCACTCTGAACAAAGAGATCAACTCAATTATACCACACACTCTTATCTATCCTCTCTCGCTTGTTTTTAGTGAGGGAAGTTTAAGCAATGTGCCCAGGATAGTAAGAAAATGTTTTCTTTGTCTCTCTGTGAATTACTATTGTCTCAGGGGTAAGCCAAAGGCCTTGGTGAATATTTGAGACTCTTTCAAACGTGTTGCATTTTTAGAGCCAAAGAACAAATAAGCTCAACCGTCATTTTAGTGGCAGAGGAGAGAGCGGGACAGTCTTTCTTCTTCCAGAGCATACTATCCTCCTGTGGCTGTCAGAAATTGACAAGAATCCCATGAAGATACAAAGTGGGACCAGAGAATCACACATAGAGAGGGAGAAGGAAGTACAGAAGTCATCTAAGTTTAAGAAATTTAGCAATTTTCATTTTACAGATGAGGAAACAAGTCCAGAAAGGTTAATTTGCCAAAGGTGATAGAAGTAATAAATAGCAAAGCTAGAATTTAAACTCTGATCTTGTGACACAAAGTCACATCTGTTGTTGAACTGTTTCAGTTGTGTCCAATTCTTTGTTACTCCATTTAGGGTTTTCTTGGCAGAGATACTGGAATGGTTTGCCGTTTCCTTCTCCAGCTTCTTTTAGATGAGAAAACTGAGTCAAACAGGGTTTAGTGATGTCCAGGGTCACACAGCTAGTTAGTATCTCAAGTTAGTGTCCTCCTGACTCCAGGTCTGATACTCTCCACTGCACCACTTAACAATTCCCTACTCGACACACAAAGACCCCAATTTACTATACGGAATAAGAAAGATATCTCGGAATATGTAGGCTGGCGCAGTGGAAGGAACTCCGAACTTGGTGGCAGGAGAACTGACTCTCATTCTTTACACTTATACTTACTATCTGTGGGAAAAGAGCCACTTCGTTCTTTACTTTTCCACCTCAGATCCCTCATATAAAAATAGGAGGCAGGAAACTAACAATGTTTTCACTGTGAATCTTATTGGGGCAGGGTTCTCATTGTTTGGAAACTTCATGAGTTATATGAAAATAAGTCCTATTTAGAAGAAAAGGTCAAGGAAATAGGGATAATCTATGATCAATATTCTTATAAGCCTGTGATCTAGATATAAAGCAATAGAAGTGTAAGAAGCTATGCAGACAGTACCCATATTGATCTATCCAGCCCTTGTGTGTTTCCTGAGATCCAATCCCTAATCACCATTTCAAAAGAGATGTTGCATGAACATCCAAAATTCAACATTATTTCCCCCCACCCTTTTGAACTACATCTAATAAGATAAAAACGGTTATGCCATCAATGTAAATAGTCACATCCTAAAAATGGCAGAGAACAAGATCATGTACTTTTCACAATTCTAAGAGAAGAATTTTTAACTAAACAAGGAATAAAAAAGATCACAAAAGATAGAATCAATCATTTTAGAAGCAATTAGAAATATATACATATGTATTATATATGTATATATGCATGCATACATATACAAATGAAATCAATGAAGATGGAATAAGAAGATATACAGTAGAGGAGGAAACTATTTGACTAAGCATTGATAGGACTATGGCACTTGGAATATGAAAAATGTATATATACACACATGTATATAATCAACCATAATTTGAAAATAGATAGTCAAAAAAGATGTAGAATTATTATTATTTTTTTTTTTTTGAAAAAATACAATGCAAAAAAGTGAAAATGCTCTCCATTTCATTAGTTTTATGAGAAATGCAAATTAAAATGACCCTGAAATTTCATTTCACACAATACCCATTATCAAAGATGACAAAAAGATAGTAATTAATCATTTTGGTGGTTTCGTTGTTGAGAAGAAAGGGACACTCTAGCGCTACTGGTAGAGTTGTGAATTGGGTCAAGTGTTCACTTTTGAATTAGGCAAGAACATCAACTATACCATCCATTCCCTTTGAACTAGAAATCCTAATAGTAGGCTTAAAACACAAGTAAGTGAAAGAGAGAAAGAAATGTTCAAAATACAAAAACTGTTAGTAGCAAAACTCTTAGTGGTAACAAAAAAATCAAAACAAAGTAGATTCTTATTAATTCAAGAATGAATGGGAGGAAGGAAAAATATAGTCATATAGTCTATGAATGTAATGAAATGTTATTGTGAAATATGGAATAATACATATCAGTAATTCAGACAAAGATGAAGTTGGATAAATTGATACAGCATAAAATACTCAGAACTGAGGCAAATCTATGCAATAACTATGACAATTTAAATTACAAGTCCATTAAAAGTAAAAGTAATTCTGAATAACTTATTCCATAATGCAGTGTCCAGTACATGACAGGTGATTAATAAATGCTTATTAATAACTGGTTATTTTCGTGAAATGAAAAAACCCATGAAATCCTGGAGATGGGATAATGAAACATATTTCTCTCTTATGTTAGAAAGGAAATAGAATCATAAGACTTTTGCAAAGTGATGGATTAAATGAGTGGATTAAGGAGAACAATTTATTCATTGACATCAAAGTAGTTTTAAAAATTACTTTGATATTTTTGCATGGAATTGGTGGAATCTGTTTTGTTTGACTACACATACCTGTTAAAAGAAATTTACTGTTTTTTCTTTTAATTTCCCTACAGGATGAGGAATATAATGAAGACAAAATAGAATTCTATTAATTAAAAAATAAAAAAAAAATTTTGAGGAGTGCTACAGATACGAAATTTTGTATGAAATTTTAAATAATGTTGCTGTATTATTACTTTTACTTACCTTTTAGAAGATAAATCTCACTGAAATACTATTTTGGTATAAGAAATATAACTGGAATGGTTTAAGAAAACCTTTGGAAGACTTATATGAACTGATGCAAAGTTAAGTGAGCAGAACCAGAAGAAAATTCAATATTGCAATAATGATCAACTGTGAAAGACTTAGCTACCCTAATCAATACAAAGATATAAGACAACTCAGAAGTACTCATGATGGAAAAAATACTATCTACCTCCAGAAAGAGAACTGATGAAATCTCAGTACAAATTGAAATAAAATTTTCTGTTTTTTCTGTTTCTTTTTTTTTTTTAACATGGCTAACATGGAAATATGTTTGCTAGATTTAAAATGTCATAAGGTTTGCCTTCTCAAGGGGAGGATTTGTAGGGAGAGAAATAATTTGAAATTCAAAATTTTAAAATATGAATGTTAAAAATAAATAGACATAAAAGAGACATCTCATGAGGTGGCAGTAATCTGTAAATGCATGTGATATAAAAAATAAGACATATAAAAAAACAACTTTAAAGCTAAAGAAAAAAGGGGGGAAATTATTATATGTCATATTCAGACACTGTACTGGTTATTTTTTTTTACTCAGTTGGTTTTCTCTTTCTTCTTTCCTTCCTTCCTTCTTTCTTTCCTCCCTCCCTTCCTTCCTTACATACATATTTTTGGGGGGGCATACCACTATAATACAACTGTCAATAGTATTTAGATAACTTTATATATATATAGTATTGCTGCAACCTGTCTAGAAGTTACAGCATAGAGCTAGAAAGAAACAAAATAAAACAAAAATATTTAGAGGAGTTAAATTTTCAGTTGAAATAACAAAAAAGTAGAAACATAAGGAGGATAGTGCTTTTATATTTCAAACTATATTGTGAAGTAGTAATCACCATAATTATTCCATATTGGTTAAAACTTAGAGAAGTAGATCATTTAAACAGACAACAGAAGCAAGAATTCTTGAAAAAAAGTATTCAAAGTCAATAACTCAGTGCCTGACAAAACCTAAGAATATATAAACTGCTTTGGGGAAAGAGTTTGTCCTTGACAAAAAACACCATAAAAACTAGAAGGCAGTGTTCCCGTCCCTCTAAGTGATTTAGACCACTATCTTATAAGACATACTACAATAAATTCTAAATACATATGCATCCTAAATATAGCTGGCCATATCGCTTCTTTTTTTTCTTACAGCTATAAATAGAGATTTTTAATCAAATAAGGGATAAAGATCACAAGAAGAGAAAATTTAAGTAATATGCATTGAAAAGTCTTTGCACAAGTAAAATGTATGTAGCTAGGATAAGGAAAACTGATGATTGGGGGTAACATCTTTACATCAACTCTATTTGATAGCTTAGATAGAGAAGCAAATTATAATAACATAAAAGACCTAGAAGAATTTCTCAACATATTAGTGGCCAAAGGACATGACAACTTCTCAAATAAAGAATTAAAAACTATCATCTTATGACTATTCCATATTACTCATGATTAGATAAATACAAACCAGAAGTTTCACCTCACACCCATTAAACTCACAAAGATGACACAAGATGGAAGGCATCATTTTTTAGCATGGCAAATTAAAGGATGGTACATTAATATATTATCTGTAAATTGTTCCAATTCATCTAACAAGCCATTTGAAATTTTGTGGAAATGTCACTGAATTCTTTAGATCCTTTCATCCAGACATCCCACCTAGGCAGAGTTAACAAGATCAAGGAAAGAGAGGTTGTCTAAATAAAATAAATAAAGCGTGATCACATTTGTAAATCACTTTGCAAACCTTAAGGCATCACATTAACCCCAGCTAGATACTATTGTGGTAGCAATAAAGCAGAGACAAAGAGATTTTCATCATTTGGAAATGGCTAAAGAAACTGATGTCTAGATTACAGAATATAATTATTCTGTGATAAATTAAAAATAAGAACAATTTGCAGAACCATCAGAAAATACATTTGAAATGCTGCAAAGATAATTGAGAACAAGAAAAATAATGTACATGATATGGATAATAGTGTACAGGAAACTAACAACAAAAAGAAAAATTCATTTGGAGCCATGATAAAGAACAGTGTTTCAGAGAAAGAACTGAGGGGATGTCCCTTCTTTTTACTGGAAATGAATGGGGGAGGGACTATACACTGTCAATGTGACCATTGGTTTGACTTTCTTCTTTCCTATCTTCCAGCAGATTGGACATTAGAAACCAGTTCACCCAACACTGACTAATGCAGAAAGAAAGGCATAAATAACTTTTTGAACAAAAAATGAAATAAAATTAACTTGAGGATGCCCAATTTAAAGTTAGATAATTTACAATAAACACTGCATTAAAATATTAAGTGAATTATATTGACAGCAGAAAGACTAAATGCATCAATTGATCCCTTCAGAGCATTATAAATTTCCAGTCCTTCTATTATACATGCAGTATTAAAGGGCAAGGATCATTTCTTATTGCTCCTAACAAAGAGAGATTCCAAACAGTTTGTTTTCAAGAAATTTCTGTCTTTCCCTTACTTCTCCTACTCAACTCTTTCCTCTCCTATTCAAACCAATCTTTAAGTTAAATTAGTTTAAGTTAAATTAGTTTAGTTTAAAGTTAAGTTAGTTTAGTTTAAGTTAAATTAAATATTTTCCAGTCACTGTCATAGAGCAAGGATGTATAATTTACATAATAAATTTATAAGCTTTTGCATTTTTATAGCATGTCCTTTTGTCTGATGATACCTTTGTGTTGAACTAGATTCATATCACTTTGAAATCTCATTCGAAAAAAATCTATCTAAGGAAAGGTCCTTTGCTAGGATTCCACTGCTCCAAACCTTGGCTTCTGATGAACTTTCAAAATAATAATAATAGTAATAATAATTATAATGAAAATTAAGATCTATATGATGTTTATTCTGTGCCAGACACCATGCTAAGCACTTTACCATTATTATCTCATTTGGTTTTCACGATGACACTGAAAGGTTGATGCTATTACCCCATTTTAAAGAAGAGGAAACTAAGACAAACAGAAGACTTGCCCAGAGTCACACTGCCAGTGTGTACTGAGGCTGAATGTGAACTCAGGGTTTCATGACTCCAGGTCAGGTACTCTATCACTGTGCCACGTACTTGCCATAACATGGCCTTTGTGATTTTACTTATAATGTAAATTCTATATAATCTTAGCTACTACCTAATTTAGGACATGATAAATGTAGATTGAAAATACTTCTTGTTAATTTTCCACTTTTTCCATTCCTTCTTTCTTGCCTCCAAAAGTTCAATCATCTCTTTAAGCCTTCTTATGTATTCTTTCTTATTTATCTTTTCTCTTTTTTATTTTTCTTTCTTCTTTCTCTGTCTTCTCTTCCTCACCATGATAAGGATCTTTATCCTGGTCTTCTGTGGGCAAAGACTTTTCCAGAGCATGATGTCAAAGGCCAAAGTTATGCGCTTAAGACCATATGTGGCAGAATATGTGGTAGAAGGGACAAGTTGTGTCCCTCAAACAATCTTGCTTATAAATAGAGCTAGGATAGACATTATGAATGGTTCTGCATACATAGGATCATTGTTATTACTGAATAAACATCTCAGAGTGAATGCCAACAGCTTAAGTTACAACAGGACAGCAGTTTAAACGGTAAGACACAGGTTAGGAATGCAGGCTAATTAGTGTGAAATTTCTATTTATTTCACCTGTTCTAACTTCATCCTCTCCCCATCACAGCTTCTTCAGCTGTAGGATGAGATTAAAAACATACAGGACTCATCAATAGTTTCTTGCAACATTTTATTGGTCAGAGAACTTTGAGGGCCATTGGTTAAAAGGGCCTAAATAAATGTCTAGTCTTCCTTCAAATTTTTTTTTCCTTTTAGACAGATTTCCATGCACTATGTTTTCTAGCTCATTCCATTGTCAATCAAATTTAGTTCCTATGCAATGAATGCTCAGAGAGCATAAGCCACTGCCTGAAACATTTTTTTAAAATATAGTTACAGCTTTTCTCCTCACCCATTTTTAACTCCAGCCACAGCACAGTTTTATTTGAGCTTGGGGCCTGTTCATGGCTCATCCAGAGCAGGTTGGATATTCATGCTAAAAATGAGAAGGATATTATGGTCACATATTGCTTTGACCTTCTCTTGAACAACACACAGAATCTCCAAGTCTCAGTTTCCTCATTTTTGAAATGAAAGAGGTTCCAGGGGTGGAGTGAGGAAGCCCCTGTAGGTCCTTAAGTGGGGCCCTTTGACTGAATCCAAACTTCACAGAACAAATCCTCAAGGATTTGGATTCAGTCAAAGGGCCCCACTTGATGACCTAGAGGGCCACATGTGTCCTCAAGACCACAGTTTTCCCACTCCTAGTAAACTATATAACCTCTAAGGGCCTACCAATTGTAACAATCCTAAGTTCACACTCTCATGTACCTTCCTTCTTTGATATTCCATGTTCTATTCTTGGAGGTCCCTTCCAGTTCTGCCATTCTGTGTTCAATATTCTAGAGTTGCTTCTAGCACTGATATTCTATACTCCAGGCCTGAGGTTTCATTCAGCTCTAATATTTCACACTTTATATCCTGAGGTATCTTCTACTTTAGACAGTTTCTGTTTTCTTTTCTAACATTCCATCTAGCTCTAATATGCTCCATTTTATGCTCTAAATGGCCCTTCCAAATGTCCCATTCGAGATTTTGTTCATAGGCCTCTTCTAGCTTTCAAGTATATTTTTGAGTTCTCCCAGCTCCATCATTTGGTGGGCTATGTCCTCTGATGTCCCTTCCAGATCTAATATTCTACCTTCATTGTTCTCAGGCCATTTTCAGTTCTGACATTCTATGTTCTATATTCTAAGGTCTGGCCCAGCACTGCCATTTTACATTCTACATTGTAAGCTACCATCCAGCTCTGATATTATATGTTCTATGTTCTAAGATTCCTTCCAGCCCTGGTATTTCACATTCTAGGTCCCAAGGTAACTGCTAGCTCTGATATTTTATATATCATATTCTAAGGGCCTTTCTAGACATGATACTCTTATGTTCTATGCTCTAAAGTCATTTCTTCTCTGACATTCTATAGTCCATGTTCTGATATTCCATCTGATTTTCAAGTCTATGATTCAAAATAATAACAATGATCATCATAATAAAAATGACAAAGAACATTTACATAAAATTCACTATGTTCCAGTCACTATGTAAGATGCTTTATAAATATAATCTCCAACAACAACAACAATAGCATGAGGAAAGTGCTTTTTTTTTCCCCATGTTACAGTTGGGGAAACTAAGGCAAACAGAGCAATGTCCTCGGAGCCATGTAGCTAGTAAGTAGCTGATGTCCAATTTGAACTCAGGTCTTGCTGGTCCAGCAGTTCTAGCTATCGCGCCACCTACTTGTCTCCAGTACCATGAATAATTTGTTTTGGAGAGGACCACGATGCATGGTAGCTGATGATGGGAGAAGGATGGTGAAAGAAATCCTGCTTGTTTTCTGTTCTATAGCCTCAATGTCAGTGCTTCAGGAATATGAAAAAAATAATTCCTTCTCTCACAATAGGCTGCTCCCCCTTCAATCAGCAGTTACTTTCTCTCAGCAGTAAACCAATTAGGAAAAGGAAGGCCTGCCTTAAGAGCAGCCTGCCTGTTCTTTGCAGTTTTCTGCCCTGTAACACTGATTACCTCGCTGCTCAAGCTGCCCTCTTAGTGCCATTTTTAGAATCATAGAATTGTTTTCATCGTTATTCCCATTCTTATTATTTCTTCCCTTCAGCCAAATCTTCAGCCCGGTTGTTTATCCTCAGAAGAATGCTTTCCTTTAAAATGCAGTTTGGCTTCCTCTCCCTGCTTCATTCGTATTGAATGCCATTTAATTTCTCAGTTTGGTTGTTTCTGGCCTGTGAGGGTCTACGATGCCCTGAAAGGAATCCCTTCCTGTGAATTCTGCCACAGCGGAGGAGAAGAGGAACCCTAGGCAAGGAGGCTTTATGAGAATGGGATCTCCATGGGCTAATTCTCATAATCACTCTGAACTTCATGCACTTATTCAAAATGGAGTGAGGTGGGCTACTGAGTTGGGTGTTTACTTGCTTTTTTTTTTTTTGGAGGGGGGAAGGCAGGGCAGTTGGGGTTAAGTGACTTGCCCAAGGTCACATAGCTAGTAAGTGTTAAGTGTCTGAGGCCAGATTTAAACTCAGGTCCTTCTGACTCCCGGGCCATGCCCTATTCACTGTGCCACTTAGCCTCCCTGAGTTGGGTGTTTAAGGAGGGTGACTTGATTATTTCCTATAGTCTGACTTCTCTGTAACAAGCTAAAAGTTATTCCCTGAAAGTGTAATGCAATAGCAGACCTGTAGATGGAAGATGCCACAATGTAATATAAATTGGACAAACAGAGTAGGCATCTCCTGCATGCGTAACACTGGGCTAGGCTGCGGAAAATACAACGCTGAGATAAGACACAGCCCCCGCTCCTAACAAGCACTATTAGAAGGGAATTTTTGGAGGTGAGACAACAGGAATGAGGATGAACCTCCCATTCCCTAAGAGATACAGAAGCTATTTGATCTTAAAAGGGAGAATTTAAGGAACACTTTTAATGTTACTCAATTCAATTAAAAAGAATTTTAATTTTAATTGTATACAACATGCAAGTCACTCTAATGTTAGGAAAATAAATAAAAACGAGAATTCCTGCCATCAAGACAGCTAAATAGTATACTAGGTAGCATACTAAACTTGCAGTCAAGAAGACCTGAGTTCAAATACAGGCTTAGACACTTGCTAGTTGGGTAATTCTGGGCTAGTCATTTAACTTCCCTCTCCCTCAGTCTCCTTGTCTGTGAAATAGGGGAAAGAATGGTGCCTACCTCCCAGAATCATTGTGACAATCAAAAGAGATAATATTTCTAAGGCAATTTGTAAACTTTATCTTATTTTTTGCTTTTGGAAGGGGGGGAGGTAGGGCAATTGGGGTTAAGTGACTTACCCAAGGTCACATGGCTAGTTTTTGTGTTAAGTGTCTGAGGCCAGATTTGACCTCAGGTCCTCCTGACTCCAGGGCTCTATAATTTATAAACTTTAATACACTACATAAATGCTAAGCAATGTCATCATCATCGTCATCATCATCATCATGATTATTAATTATTATTATTTAAGTGGGACTTAAGAGTCTACTAGGAGAGACACAACACATATATAGAGGAAGAAGAGAGAATAAATAAGGAAAAATAGGTATGTATAATAGCAAATAGAGACTAATAGGGGTAATGAGAAGTGGAAAGGCAGCCTGGTGTATTAGGCAGCTGGTCTCTAAGCTAGGAAGACTTGGGTTTAAGCCCTGCTTCTGATACAGACTAGCTGTGTGACTTTGGGTAAGTTACTTAACTTCTCATTACTCAAGGTAATTATTTAAGACAGTGGTTCTCAACCTTCCTACTGCCGGGACCCTATAATACTCATATGTGGGCGTATCTGCATGTGGGCAGACCTGCCTGGAGAGAGATAGAGGGGTGGTATCTTGGTTCCTAAGACCATCGGAAATATGTGTTTTCCAATGGTCTTAGATGACCCCTGTGACCCCTGTGAAAGGGTCGTTCGACCCCCAAAGGGGTCACAACCCACAGGTTGAGAATCACTGATCTAAGATATAAAATGGGTACTGACTTGTGTTGGTGGAGGTAGTTTGCTCACCTGTGAGTTCCATATAAATGGCATCAGAGGTTGTCTTTGCCCCAACAAGGAAAAGATGGCACTTAATTTGGACCCTGGAGCAAGGTGAGCATTCTAAGAAGCAGAGATCAGGGGGGAGTCATTTAAAAGTATTTGGGTCAGCCGATGAAAACATGTGGAGGCAAGAGAAAGAATGCCAAGATGAAGTGAGTGTAAAAAGGCCAGTTTTCCTGGGACATATTGCTCATGAAAGTGAGTGATACGTAGTTATGTTAGGGAAGATATACTAGAATGGCATTGTGTATGTAAATGACTTTAAATGCCAAGCTGAGGATTTGTTATTTTATCCTCAAATCAATAGTGAGCCATAAAGATACTTGAGCAAAAGAGAAACAGTCAAATCAAGTCATAAGACAATTTTGGTAGTGTGGTGGGATGGATTAGAGAAGAATGAAGTAGGCAGTCAGTATACTAATTTGACTATGTGAGTAAGAGGGAAGAGTCAAGGATGATTCTAACATTGTGAACCTGAAGCACTGAGTCAGCCTCAACAGAAATGGAAAAGTTTGGAGGAAGAGTGAGTTAGAAAGGAAGATAATGAGTTCTGTTTTGGTTATCATGAAGATTATATACCTCACTAAGGAGATGGAATTACAGTTTCCCAATGGGAAATCCTAGCACCAACTTAACTCTCACCTTTTGGAAGATTCTTCAATAAGAGAAAAGCATCTTTCATTCAAGTATATGAAAGTTATGCTATCATAATCCTTACTAGAGTAAAGCATAAACACATACTATTACCACCCCCACCACCCATGCTCATTCTCTTTGAGTTACATGGACAACCATGATCATAGGTTTCACGGGCAAGGGGTGAGGTGGTGAAGCGGAATGGTCTAATGGATGGATGGATGAATGGATAGATAAATCAACAAATACCTACTATGTGCCAACACTGTGCTAAGCTCTGTGGATACAAATATAAAAAAGAAGATAAATTTTACTCAAAATGAGCTTTTGTTGTAATAGGTAGACACAATATATAAACAGAAGTGGTAACAAGGGAGGGATGATTTGTTAAAAGTTAGAAAGGTGTGAATGAAACCGAGGGACAGAGGGCATTCTGGCATAACTTCCCAGGGGCTAATTTGACCATGGTTATAGCACTGGAGAGGAGTATAGAGGGTAGTGAGAATGAAGAAGATGGCAAGACAACTGTTGAAGAAATAATTGAGAAATAAAGTGAAAGGTGTCTGGAGCCAGGACTAGATGTACTATGTGGACAAGGCTATCACCAATCGGACAATGGAACATAGGGAAGGAGTTACAGGGATCACAAGGACAAATTTCCCAGAGCTAGATTTCTGTTCTAGGCAGTGTGATGACTGGCAAGGAAATGGACTGTCTGTGTTTAGGCTGGTCTTTAGGAGACACAGATTATTGCTCAAATTCTATTTGAAGCTCCTCCAGTATGGTAGAACCTAGTAGCCAGAGCTTGCATGGTGCTGGCAAAGGCTTTGAGAACTCAGAATGACCTCTGTGTCACAAAAATCACTGGGGGACTTTTGCATTTAGGATAAGAGGGTATGGAGGGGTTAACAGTTTGCCCCACTGTGGAACACATATGCCTTGATGAGATGACAGATGTTTTGAATCACTGATGAAGATTTTCTTTGAATCATTTTTACTTGAAGAGACGAAACACTACATCTAAAAGGGAAGAGAATCCCAAAGCATACACCAGGATTGAAATGTGCCAGGACCAACAACACAGAAGGGAAAGAAAGGAAAAGTGATGTTGGCCAAAAGAACATCCTACACAGTCTAACTGAATACAATCAAACGAGCACTTACTAAGGGGATACTATATGGAAGGCATTGCCTTAGGCACTGGTAAAACAAAGACAGCACAAAAAATGATTGAGCAGTCAAGGAATTTACATTGTATTGGGAAAAATAAAAGTATAAGTATATATAAATACATATATATAAGATATGAGTATGTATAATATATATTAATACATAATATATAACGCATATACTATATATATACATATATATATAAGATATATAAGTATGAATAAGTATATATAAGATAATTTAAGGTGGATGCAGGGAATGCTAATAGCCATGGACATCAGGCCAGGTTTTTCCACAGCAGGTGGTACATGGAATGACCCTTAAAGCAAGCCAAAGCCTTTAAATATCCAAGATAAGAGAGGTACACAATCCAGTTGTGGGGAGAGAGGGCAATTGCATAAAGGTATAGAGGCTGAAGATGCCAACTTGAGTTCAGGGAACAGCAGCAGTTAGTTGGATAGGAACATAAAATGGGTGAAGCAGAGTATTGTGCTTTTGGCCTGTAGGTTGGAGCTTAGCACAATATTGGCACATAGTAGGTTGGAGCCAATTGTGAAGGGCTCCAAATAACAAATCACTGACAATTGGTTTTTGAGCCTCTTTAAATCAGGCTCTGAGCAGTTTGAATCTTTTTATTTTTAATTGAGATATATTAAACTGTGGTATTGTTCCCCTGACAAAGGTTATAGTGAATATTGTATCACCTGAGGTCTTTAAAAGCTAACTACTCCAGCATCTCAATACAACATGGCTCATTACACAAGTTCAGATACGTTGTGGTTTAAATTATGTTTCCTGAAATATAGAACCTTAGTTAAAAGAATTATACCAGAGGAGGAACCTTCAGTTTTTGAGCCTCATTTTCTTTATCTGTTAAAGGAAGGAATCAGATTTGATGAACCATTCATGGGTTCTTAATCCTAGGACTATGACTGTAACTTCAAAACTTGATTTACAGGGGAATCTATGATTCTTCTGGAGGCAGGGGGAGGGAGTGCATTCTTTCCACTAACATTGATCACAGTTCTTCTAGGCCTTTGTTGCTCATCTTTCTGGGGTTTCTAGGCTCCTCCTAAATTTCGTTTCCAATTGCCAATGGCCAATCTTCTTGCAATGAGTCTCTGGTTGGCAATATAGTGAAGCTTACTCAGATCTACTATGCAAATGTCCATTACTCTTTAGGTTATTGCTGATTTTGTTCATCCTTGGGATTGTGGTATTGCCTGATTTATGAGCATGCATCATTATAGAAGGAATGTTGGAATTAAAGAGATGGACTTTATTCTTGGAACAGATGAGAATCAAGAAAAAATATTGTACAATTTTCAGTTGAATTTGTTCTTGCCATTCAAAATTGGGCCCAACAATGATATTCCTAATATTTTTGAGATATTGTCAATAGGACCAGTGATACTGTTAATTTAATGAACCATCATTTGGGATATTTGTAAATCATAAAATACAACACTGTCCAAATGTTAGCATCATTGACTACATTCAAAATAGAAGATCCTGGTTAATTTGGCATTTTTCAGACTAATCATGTGAAGTTTATGTCTGTCATTATGTTGGAAACATTTTAAAATCCCAGAAGCATAAAGTCTTAAAGTGAGGGAGTAGTTCTAAATTCATCCAGTCCAACTCAGACCTGGAATGTAAATCATCTCTCCATAATCCATGACAAATGGTCAGCCAGATTTCAGCTGAAGATATCCAGGGATAGAGAATGTACTTTCTTCCTGGTGGCTCATTCCTTTCCATAAGATGATAAGACTAGAACTCAATACAATAAATCAATCAAATCATTCCCAATTAAAGTAAATGGTAAAACTGTAAGTCATTAAAGGGGTAATAACAAGTGCCTATTAATCAGTCAAAGACACTAGACGAAGTATGAAAAGTCCTTGGATGAACTGCAGTGACCTTTGACAGGAAGAAGAAATTTGGTTAAGCTCCAGCATTATCTATGGAACAAAACACCAGTCAGAATCTAACTTATTGGAGCACCTGGTAGAGAAGTGATTGAAGAAATTGTAAGTGTTTCATCACAATTCTTGAAGAGGAATGGTTTGGGGGAGGAGAGAATGAAAGAGTAAAGCACATCTTGACTTTGATCTTTGTCCATTTTCTTCTTCTATTCTATGGCTGTAGGATGACCTTTCCAGCTTTTATGGATATAGAGAATATTTTACTTCTCATCCTACTATCAATATCTTAACATAATCCTCTGGGACCGTCGTGCTTAGCAGAAGTATCTGCTTTGAGAACTGAGGACAGACTGGATCTGATGTAGGAAAGCAGATTCACAGCTCCACAAGAAGCCCAGTAAATATACACCTAAGTGGACTTGAATATTTCACAAAGGGGAGAAATAAGTTCTAACAACCAAAAACTGAGAGCTACCCATCTGTCACACATGCTCTCTAGCTTGACCCTCCTTTCCTGTGGACTCTATTTACTGTGGGAAGAATGTGTCACAGACTTTTGGGGGAAATTTTGTAATCACTTTTCCTACTGTATTATTTTAGTAAAATAGTAACCCCTTTAAAAAGTTAATTGAATCTGGTTGATTAAGTGATTTTAACAGACAATGACGGGAAGAATACGGATGGGGGTTTATGAACTATATACCATTAGAAAGGCAACTCCCAGGAGCACTGAGGGGATATATTTTAGCCAAGCTCCAGGGGTTTGTTAGTGTGAATGTGAGTTAGGAGAGTAGTTTCAGAGCATGTAAAAGGATCATAGTACTATGTAATCTGGATTAGAAAGAGACTTTAGAGGCCATTGTGTCAAATATCCTAATTTTACAGCCTACAAAACTGAGATTTAACAAAATTAAGGTGACTTTCATCAAGGACACAAAAGTATTAAGCATTGGAGTGGGGGGGATCTGAAGCTGGCCAGTGCTCTTTCTTCATGTTCCACAGTTTTAATTGTTGAGAACCTCTCTCTCTCTCTCTCTCTCTCTCTCTCTCTCTCTCTCCCCCCCCCTCTCTTGACCTCCCTCCCTCCCTCTCCCTCTCCTTCTTCCTCTCCCTCTCCACCTGCCAAAAGGAATTCTATCTTTCTATGCTATATGACAGTTTTTTCTCATATTGCCCTAAAGGGCAAATTTGAATGGATATAATCCCTTCTTTTACTAAATAACCTTTCAAATGGTTGAAGATAGTTATGTTGTCTTCCCTTAATCCTTCTCTTCTAAATTTCTGGTCTCTTCATTATTTGAATTGCTTTCTTTCGAACATATCATAGCTTATATCAGTCATCATTATACTCAAAATGAGACCTGATCAGGAATGTGCTATAGTCAGCTCCAATGGGTCCTGAGAGCTGATTGTTAAATTGTCAGTGTGAGTACTGTCACCTTGGAAGTCAATCAATATTACAAATCAGAGCTTAATTTGTTATTTGGTTGGATGTCCAGGCTTAAGAAAGTAATGGAGAAAGTGTTAATAGTGAAGACTAAATTTTAAAAGTATATTGCACTTGTTTTTTTTTTTTTTTTTCCCCCTCCTGCCGTTGAGCCAGTTGTCAAACATTTACAAATATATTCCTTGATCCAATGGTCCCAAGGTGATAAGTAGAGCTGGGCACAGTGACACAAAATATCCCACTTCTTTCCCACTTCTCTCAATGCATTTTCAAATCAAATTAGATTTGGAGGCATTTGGTCATTCTCTTAAGTCATATTGAACTTTCAGCCCAAAGAATGTTCCCCACTGTCCTCCCTTTCACCACCAGCCTTTTTCTATGATCTACATTTTAGGCCTATCACAACATGAAAGAAATCCCTGCTGTCAACCTGGGTTTAGAAGCACTTGGCCAGATTACACTTGGAATCTCTTTTTGCTAACAGTATCCAGTTGGATGATAGTTCTCCCAAATCATGCTTCTGGTTCAGTCCTCAAATTAGAAGCTAATTGAAGATAACTGGATTAATTTACCTTTACATTCTCAGAGTTAGAATTCTGAAAAATCTAACATTTCAGCCCATTTTCCCCATAACTGGCATGGAACTTATCTAATCCTACTTGAGTTCTTTTGCTCTTCCAACTCTTAAATGGGAATGCCAAATGTGATTTATAGTGGTAACTTGGGGCTGTTAGGCAAAATGCTTTGTAACTGTAAAATTTTTTACCATATCCCATAGAAAGATCAGGTCCCATTAGGGCTGAAATTCTCATTAAACATTAACTTTAGCTTCCACTGACAGATGGAGATGCCTCTTTGCCATGGAGTTCTCAGCAGGTTTGGCTAGACTTTGACACCTGAAAATTTAGAGAGTGAAGAGATCCTGAAAGACTATTAGATTGTATCCTAAGATCTCTTTGGGGATGCTTTTTTTAAGTCAAGCAGAAATGTTTGGAAAGTATTTATGTATATGTGTGTATGTGTATGTGTGCATAGACAGACAAAACATACAGACACACACATATGTATGTATATATATAATTATAATATCAAGAAAACTAGCAGCAATAATCATATCAGTTTACTTATATGGACTTGGTCAAATTAACAACCTCTCTGAGATTAGTTTGTTTTTACAGAAAAAGAAAGGACTTGGACTCCATTGGTATCAAATTCAAACAGAAATGGACGCTCGTGGGCACATATTGACTTAGAAAAGCACAAATGTACATTATCTATATTGAATTGTGTTAATAGGGACAATTACAGCAGCTAACATTTATCCTGAGCTTATTATTTGCAAGGCACTGCGCTAAGCACTTTATAATTATTATTATAATTATTATTTCATATTTCAATAATTATAATTATTATTTCATATGATCATTACAACAACCCTGGGAGATATGTGCTACTATTATCCTCATTTTACAAAGGAGGAAACTAAGGCAAACAGGGTTAAGTGGCTTGCCCAGGGTCACACAGTCAGTATCTGAGACCAAATCTGTAATCAGGTCTCGGTGATTCCAGGACTGGAGTTTTATCCACTGTTACATCTAGCTTTCCAGTTATATTTTCATTTATTTTGTTAACTGTTTCCCAGTTACATTTAAATCTGGTTCAATTCCATTTGAGAGTTTTGGGGGCACTTGTGCAGGCCCTGAGATTGATACCTCTGGACTAGATGATCTGTACAATTCCCAGCACATACCATCACATATTCTTCTCCACTTCTCATCCCTCTCCCATGACCATTTAAAAAGCAGCAGCAACAGCTCTATCTAAAATTCAATCACTGTTGACCTAGTTTATTGGCAAAGTTGTAGATGCATTTTTCTCTTCTTCCTTTCAACAACATTTGGTCAAATTCACATTGATCTTCTAGTTATTATTATATAAAGTATTTATCTGTGTTTTCACCACTTCTTTAGCCACAGCTCTCATCTTAAAAAAGGAGAAATTGGACATGACACAATGTCAAGCTCACCCTTTCTAATGCTATAGCCACTGTCCTTGTCTCTTCTAGACAAGAGAGAAACTGACCTTTCTTCTGTTGGATGAACAGAACTCATGGAAATAGCTTGGATCGAGGAGTCATCAGTAACCTGGACTTCAATCCAATCTTTCACACTCACTGTGAGAACTTGAACAAGTCTCACCTTTCCAAACCTCCATCTTTTTTTAAATTGACTTGTTTATTTACTTTTAGTTTACAAGATTCAGTTCCACAATCCCTTGAGTTTCAAATTTTCTCCCCTCCCTTCCCCCCACTCCATGGCAGCATGCAATCAAGTATAGGATCTGCATATACTTTCACATTGTACAATAGTCTGGTTGTATAGAAGCGTTGTAACCAATGAAGTGAACAATGGGAAAAAAGAAAGAAAACCAAACATGAAAAAGAACAATAGCATGTAGATTGCTTCAGTCTCCATTTAAACTCTGTTCTTTCTAGATCTTTCTCTGAATGTAGACATCTCCTTCCATCCTGAAACTTGTAAAGTTGTCTTATACCTGTGCGTTGCTGAGAAGAGTCCAGTTTATCAAAGTTGGTCATAACACATACGATATGTCTGTGATTGTGTACAAATTTTTCGTGGTTCTGCTCTTCTCACTTAGCATCAGTCCATATAAGCCTCTCCAGGTAATTATGAAGTCCATCTCCTTCTCATTTCTTACAGCACAATAGTATTCCATTACATTCATATACCACTACTTGCCAAGCCCCCATCTTAAAAACAGGGAAAATACCATGTGTGATGCATATCCTCAAAGTCTTGTTGTGAAAATCAAAAAATATAATTGTTCTAAAGTCATTTGCAAACTTTAAACTCCTACACAAACAGCGATTATCATCTTGATGTCATCTCTCTCATAGTTTTGAAGGAGTTTAGATCATCAGGATTCCAGGATAAATCTCTGTGCTATAGATATTGTTTTATATTTAATGCAAAAAATAAAATGACGTCTTTGGTTATTGAATAACTCCGTCTTCAACAAACTGTTATTATTATTATTATTATTAGAGGTAACAACAGCAATAATAATACTGTTGTCAGCAATTATGGTAATAGTTTCACTTCCCTTCATAGTCCCCATCCATCATGACAGTTAATATCCTACTTTTTTCCAAGTAGTTTTACTTAGTTCACCTTAGAATCTTCCCTCTGTTGATTATCTCCAATTTTTCTTGCATTTATCTTATTTGTAGACAGTTGTTTGCATTTCATCTCCCCTATTTGACTGTGAATTCATTGAGAACAAGTTCTTTGCCTTTTTATCACCACCATTTAGCACGCTGCTTAACCCCTAGTAGGTAATTCATGAATGCTAATTGATCGACAGATTGACATTCCATAATACTGATGACATAGCTTTTAGATCTCCCTTCACACTCACTCCTACCTTTCTCTGCACTGTTGGTCCACTTTTTATTACTTGAATATGGAATTCGAGTCAAAGAAAAACAACAACAAACAAAATGAACCTAAAATACAGCAAACTGTAGAGCCGTATGCCTTGTTACATTAAAAAACAAACAAAGGAACGAACAAAAACCCCCACCTCTGGCGAATAGGGAATGAGAGGAAGGTTGGCGAAGACATTAACCATCCAATTAATGAGAATTCACAATTTCAGGTCTTAATACTGTTTGATCCTTAGTTTCATTTCGTTTCAATTCAGTTCAATTCAATTCAACTCAAGGCAATATAATTAATTCAACAAGCATTGTTTTTAAATCTTAGCTTTGTGTTGGTTGCTCTATTACAGGGAATTAAAAACAAAACAAAACAAAACAAAATGTCTTTGTCCTTAATGAGTTTTTGTTTAGCTGGAGAGGTGAAGAGAAGCCCTTATAGACTCAGGTAAGTAAAACAGAATATATACAAAGTATTTGGTTATTTTGGTTGCTGTTCATGATGATTATGATGGTGATGGTGTTGTTGACTGAGAATATATCAGTGAAGGGTGAAGGGAGGTATCAATAAAAGATAATGCAGGGGGGCTTTTCAAACTTTCTATATGCTAACATATCCCTTGATCCAAGCAATGCATCCCATCAGTAATATTCTAATGAAGTCATATAATATGATTTCTTTGGCCATTTCCCAATCAATGGGAATATAATGTTTACTCTTTTTCTATGACAAAAAGCACTGCTATAAATAGTGTGACTTGTTTGGACCCTTCTGTCTATCAGAAAAGCAAATGGCTTAATAGATGCCGGACAACTTGAGAAGAAGGATGTTCTTCCTCTAGGAGGACAAATAGGAATCTTTTTTTTTTGGTTTTTTTTTTTTTTTTCCTGACACATGGATAGGATCCTCAGTGACTGTTATCCTCATCTGAATACAAGTCATTTTAAGGTTGGGAGGAGTTGCATAGGAAGAAGGTAAGTAACGCTATTTTCAACATTCAGAGAAGTGCGGGAAACTCTGTGTTCCAATAACTCCTGGAACTTGACTCTATTCTGCATGAAGCAAGGAGATTTATATTTCAGATGAGAACTTAACTCTTTGAGCTGAGCAATTGCGAGAATCTGCCTGTGCACAAATATTGCCTTTAATCCCCATTTAAAAAGCTGGTATCCAAGAATTCAGAAAACAATCAGAACACGTCCAGCCTGGCGTAGTGGGAAGGGCATCAGCCCTATGGTTCTGCACTGGCTCTGACAATAACCACTGGTGAGACATTGAGCAAGTCACTTATTCATCTTGTGACTCAGTTTTCTCCTCCTTAAAAATGGAGATTCAGTTTCATATTCAATATTTAGATAGGAAATTTGTACTATGTTTCTCAAAGGATTATTCTGAGGAAAATGGTTTGCTAAATGTAGAGATTATAGAGATGAGAGTTGTCCTAGATGAGAAACAAAGCTATAAATTTGAGGAGGGGTATTTGGCATCAAATATCTCTGATAAGGGTCTGATATTTAAGATGAATAGAGAAATAACACAATTATATGATATCAAAAAATAGTACTGAATACACAATTGGTCAAAGAAAATGTTTTAAAAAATCGCAAGGAGGATTGTGAACTATTAACAACCAAATAAAAGATTAACATATTAGAATGTAAACTTCTTTAGGAGAGAGATTGTTTTTGCTTCCTTTTTTGAGAGACTTTAGTTGTCTAGTATATCGTATTTAACAAATATCTGTTGGCTTTCATGATTGAAGTCACCATTAATAAGATAAATAGAAAGCCAAACAACACTTAAATTTCATCTCATTTCCAGAAAATTGACAAAGATGTCAAAATATGGAACTCATTGGTCAAGGGAACAAACATTTATTAAGTGCCTACTATTTGCTAAGCCCTCTGCTAAAAGTTTAACAAATATTATCTCAAGGAAATCCAGGGAACACTAATACAACATTGGTGAAGTGGTGCACTGGTTCAACCATAATGGAAAGCACTTTGGAATTATGCTAAGAAATTGATCCAAGTGCCCATAAAATTTGACTCAAAGTTCCCACTGTTAGGGATGTTCCTCCCAAAGATCAAAGATAGACAGAAGGGTCCAAAAAAGTCACACTATTTATACCAGTGCTTTTTGTCATAGAAAAAAAAAAGTAAACATTGAATTCCCATTGATTGGGAAATGGCTAAAGAAATCATGTTATACAACTGCATTAGAATATTACTGATCTATAAGAAATGATGAAACTTAGGAAGACTTTTGAGCACTAATGTAGAGTGAAATTAGGAAAACCAAGCAAACAATTATACAAAATGAATTGTCATTCAGTCATGACTGACTCCTTATGACCCCATTTGATGTTCTTTTGATAAAGATATTGGAGTGGTTTGCCATTTCCTTCTCCGGCTTGTTTTATAGATGAGGAAATTGAGGTAAACAGGGTTAAAGAGATTTGCCCAGGGTTAAACAGTTAGAAAATGTCTGAGACCAGATTTGAACTCAGAAAGGTGAGTCTTCCTTATGCCAGATCTGGTACTCTATCCACTGTGCCATGGTTAACCCTACAAAAAGAGTATAACAATGTAAATGTAAAGAAACAAATGAAGAAAACAAATCAGAATCAAGGACAATCATAACTACTAAGCTTACCCCTAATGAAGAGATGAGAAAATGTACCTCTTGTTGTCATTTGAAGAGATGGGAGGATATGGATCAAAGCACTACATACACCATCAAAATCTTTTTACATTTAATGAAGTTTAACTAGTTTTGCCAAACTGCATTTCATTTTCTCCTGTTTCTTTAAAAAAACAACAAAACTTTGTTATGGGCTGGTGGTATTGGATGTTTATGGCATTACAGGATTTGGAATTGGAAAGGGCTTCAGAGACCATGGAATGCAAGCCTTTCTCTTTATAGAGGAGAAAACTGAGGCCATATGAGGGATCAGGGTTGGGAGGGGGATGACTCATTGTTATGGGAATCTAAAGATCTTCCCTGCCCCTAGGCCCTTTGCTAAAGTGGCTACATGACTCTGAGGACCCTTGGATATTTGAAAGTATACTCTGTTCCCTAATAGGCTGAATGTGGTCACGTGGAGCCTGTGGCGCCAG
>CM053592.1:175489347-175505286 GCA_028646515.1 Pseudochirops corinnae
TGACTTGTCCCCCTGAACTAGGTAAATGATATGTTTGATTAAAGTAAGATTGTTAACCCATTTTGAGTTGCTTTCCTTTAGAAAAGCAGATCTAAGAACCTGTGCTAGTAGCCGCCCTGGGTATGCTAGGGTGCTTGCTGTTACACTCATCTAGGGAGTGTGGAAGAATCTCTTTGGAAATGAAAGTAATTACAAAAACAAAACAAAACAAAATCAACACTCTTTTTGGAGGGTGGTTGGTTGTTTGTCAATGAGAGTAGCTATTTCTACTACAAACACAAGAAAGAGAAATTATTTCTTCAACTTTGTATTTCCTCCATATAGGAATAACTAGTGTGAGATCTCTATCTACTACTCTAGATAGAACCAGTCACTCTATGACTGAGTAGAGAATCCTAGAATGTTGTCAGAGGCACAAGGAGGATTTGCCTGTGGTTACACACAGGCCATAAGTCAGGAGCAGGCATGGAGATCAGGTCTTCTTTACGTTTTCACTCTACCCATTGCTCCTTGGTGAATATTATTATTATTTTTCCCTGTACTCAAAAAATGAAAGAAATGGGTTCATGGTTCTATTTTATTATTGTGAGAAGGATTGATGGATGGATTCATATTACCATTTGAATGTTCATCTCTCCACTCAGACATATTTGACAGACCCTTAATATTGTTGGAATCTCACTTCTGATTAATTTTTAAGGCTTTAATTACTAGCTAATGACTAAGCTTCCCTTTGAAGACCTGTGACAGCCTACGAATCATGGCCATTCTCTTATTAAAACAGTTATTTACATTTTTTAAAAAATCTGCTTTCCATGTTCCCTTCCTATGAGTTTTAGAAAAAAAAATGATAATGGTTTAAAATTAGAAATGAGGCAAGCTCCATATATCTCTCTTGCCCTGTGTCTGATGCTTATCTTATACTGTGTCATTTTCATCATTATTCCCCTAGAATGGGAAACTATATCTGACATTTCCCAAAAGAGTCCTAGAAACTCACAGATGTGTCCCTTAGAGGAAAGGAGACTGAACTGGGAATTGGGAAAACAGGGCTCTGTGAATTTAACCAAGTCACTTTATCTCCTTTGGCCCCCTGGTAAAATGAGATTGTTTTACTAGATGGATGACATTCTCTTTTTTTGTTCCCAAGCTCTGAGATTCTCTAATTTCCTGAGCACTTTTACATTAGGCACTTAATATATACCGGTTGACTGATTTTATATCTTGCTAAAATATTAATGTTGACAGAAATATTGAGGATACCAGAAAAATACAAAATAAGTTACACACACACATATATATATACATATGTATATGTATATATACATATGTATGTATGTATGTATGTATACACACATACATATATACACACATATATGCATGTGTGTGAGTATATGTGTGGGTGGGCAGTCCTGTGAACATAGGCATTAAAATGAACTATTTTTCAGTTGTGTTGTGACCCTATTTAGGGTCTGCTTTGCAAAGATATTGGAGTGGTTTTTCATTCCCTTCTCCAGTTCATTTTACAGATGAAGAAACTGAGTCAAACAAGGCTAACCGACTTTTCTAGCATCACATAGCTAATAAGTGTTTGAGACCAAATTTGAACTCAGGAAGATGAGTCTTCCTGACTCTAGGCCTAATCCTCTATCCATTGAGTCCCCTAGTGAATACACACACACACACACACACACACACACACACACACACATACATGTGTGGGTATGTATATGTATGTATAAACCCTAGACATTATATATACTTGCCACAAACATTATACATAATAACATATTTAATATCTATATTTATATACATACATATGAACATGTATACAAACATAAATACACTGGTGAGATTCTACCCTTCATAATAATACACCAATAATTTCTTCTGAGAATTCCTTCCATCGATTCAGGTATACACTTTCTGTAATTCATCACAGGTTTGAAACAATTGCCCAAGACCCCTGCCTGAATATGCAGTCTCATACATGTGCATATTTGTGTATGTGCAGCGTGCCATAGCAGGTTTAGGCCTGCATTTACAGTCGGGAAGGTCTAGGTTTAACACTCGCCTCTCACCCATATTGACTTCATCACCATGACCATGTCACTTACCTGTCAATGTCCCAGGCTAACAACTCTAGAAGTCATATATTGCTACTGAATTGATAATCTGCTTTGCTGTAAAGAATTTCCACCTTGGGAAATTTCCCATATGAATAAAATGATGATTCTCTTGTACCTTTCCTTAAAAGAAACAGATATAGACATAGACATGTCAATCATTCAATTAGTATTTGTTAATACGCTTTGGGTGAAGCACTGTACTAGGCAGTTGATGATGCAAAGACAGAAGTGAAGCATCAAGCAAGATCAGAAAAGGGATTACTGAGTCCAGTGGGGCAAAGACAGAAGATAGCTCTGTGGCTGATGCATTATTGGAGGCATCCCTGACACTTTGGAGCCTTTTTTTGAAAGCTCAGGATCAGTGACTGGATATGGAAATCCTTTCTTGCCTTAAATTTCCCATTCTCAAACTAACTATATTCCTGTAATAGAAATATTATATTTTATATAATAAAAGGAGGCTTATAATTTTCTCCAGGACCCACAGGATATATAACCCACTAAACTCTTTGATACACTGACTTAATCTCCAAGCCAGAATTTATAGGATTGTAGATAGAAAATTAGAAGGGACCATAGAGGTTATTTAGTACAACATTTTTCTACTACAGATGAAGAAAATTAGGAAGACAGAGATAAAGTGACTTGTCCAGGGTCACAGTTCTAAGTAAAGATCTGAGGCAGGATTCAAACTTAGGTCTTCCTGACTCCAAGTACATAATCCTATCCAAGATGACACTTAGTTTTCTCACGATAGATGCTTACTGAATGAATAAGTGACTCATCACTGCTGGCTCTTAAGCAGAAATTGGATGACAAGTTCACATTATAAAAGCCCAAACTCAAATTTTTCACATAAATATAAATATGACTAGAAAATTAAATGTGTATGTGAAATGTCAAGAGAGATAATGTACTGTATGTTTTTTCCTTTAAGGGAGCCTGACATTTTTTATTTTTTTAAAAAATGAGTTTTTAAAAGATGTATTTTGGTACATTATTTACATCACTAAAAAATTTTAGAATCATAGAATGTTAGAGATCAAGTAAGGTATTATGTAATGGGACTGGTCATGTGCAGATTGGAATTGATTCAACATAAACATTTATTAATACTCACACTACATACCACTGCCCTTAGATGGGTGGGAGTGGGGTAGAAAGATATAAATGAAATTGCATCAGGCCTCAGGGAGCTTACATTCTACTAAAATGACCTTTAAGGTTCCTTCCAGCAAAGACTTTGTTAGCATTGTGGCTCTCTATCAAGCACAAGGCACCATGGTGGAATTGTGGAGTGGAGACTTTTTGTGTTTACAGAAGCAGTGTTTTGAAGCAGAAAGAATCTGGATGAATGGATGACCTGATCAAGTGGCTGGAACAGGTAAAATTCCTTAAGGAGCACAACCTTCGGCTTGCAGACATACATCTTCAGAAAATTAAACAAAAGGTCAGAGCCTCAAAAAGACATTCTACTCAGGCTCAATTACATCGAAGGAAAATCTGATAGGAGTATCCTCCAGGGCAAGGCTTCCGTGGCTTGTGAAATCCAACCTGAACAAACTGGGGAAGGTTCAAAGGAATTGTTAAGATATTATACATCAACTTCTGTGCCTGAGACACTGCTCAGGATGGAACTGGGGCAGGGAGTAACTGTAAAACACGTACAGGAATGGAGAACTGACCATGAAGATACTGACAGTTCCTTCAGAACAGTATAGAAGAAAGGACCCCACCCCCACCTCCCCTATTTTAGGCCAAGATGATCATGGCTTTGCTTCCTACTGAATTTTCTAGGATTTTTACCCAGGACTATACTCTGTGAAAAAGGAAAATTGCATTTCATACTCTCTTGGAGTATTTATCCTGGTGGAGATCCAATGCAAGGCCAAGAAGCAATATTATCATGGCAATATCCTATCCTCATTCATGTCCTCATATATCCCCTTGTTTGTTTGTTTTTTTTACGTTTGAAGTTACATTGGAATGTACCATCTCTCTTTACATTGTTCTCCTTATCACTGTAATCATTATCTTTATCATTCTTATTTATATGACACTTTGAGGTTTGCAAAGAACTTTAAAAATATGATGGCATCTGATCCTTACAAGAACCTTGGGAGGTGGGTGTTATTATTGACTCCATTTTACAGATGGAGGCTGACAGAGATGAGGTGACTCACCCAGCATCACATAGCTTGCCTCTGAGTGACTGTTTCAGGCAGGATTTGAACTTGACTCTTCCTGACTCCAAGTCTATCACGTTACCCCATGCTGCTTAACCGCCACACCACAAAGTTCAAGTCAGAAAGGATCTTTAACAGGTCACCTCTGAAAGTACATAGTCCAGGTCTCTCTTCTGTCATTTACTAGCCCTGTGACCTTTGACAAATATTAGCATCAAGAATTCACAAAATTGGGGGTGTAATCAAGATGGTGGGGTAGAAAAAGGAGAATTTTGCAAGCTCCCCCCATAACCACCTCAAATACCTATAAAATAAAACTCTAAACAAAATTTAGAGCTCAAGAATCCACAAAAATAACAGAAAAACACATCTCCCACTGAAGGCAGCCCAGCAGGTGGTCATCACGGGATACTGGCAGCAGAGCCCAGCCCTATGTGGTTTCAGCCCCAGGGTGTCCAGGAGAAGCCAAGGCTGGAACATTCAGGAAAAGTGGATCATCATCAGCTATGGTGATTTCCAGAATCACCAACCCACAAGAGCCAAGGACAAAGGGAAAAGGTCAGTGGAACTTCACTAAATTTGGGGGAGAAGGTCTGGCCAAATTGCCTCCAGAGCTAGAAGCAGTTTGAAGTGGCAGCCCTACAGCCACCTCCATATGGCTGCTTCAGAAGTTCCCAGCATGCAGATTGCAGGGGGCCAAGCAATCATTCAGAGGCTAAGTGCTCTTGCCTTGAGCTGCCTAGATCAGGATTGAGGTCTGGGGTGGTGGTCCTGAGGTGCATTTTCAGTGAGCCAAAGCAGATGGGGGCTGCAGAAATGGTGGCCTCCTAATACCTCTGGCAGCTGTGAAAACCTCAGGGAATTGGGACAGAGCTCTCCCCTCTGAAAGCAGAGTTCTATGGAACCTAAAAGCCAAGTAATTGACTGGAAATATGAGCAGGCAAAGGGAGCAAACCAAGCCCAGCAATACAACTTTAGATTCCTTTTTTGGGGACAAAAAGGATCAAAGCACAGAAGGGGAGGAAGACAACACAGTCAGAACTTCCACACCAAAAGCTAAAAAAAAATATGAAATGGATACAGGCCATAAAGGAGCTTAAAAATGATTTTTAAAACCAGATAAGAGAAGTGGAGGAAAAATTGAGGAGAGAAATGAGAATGATGAAAGAAAATCGTGAGAAGAGAGTCAACAACCTGACTGAACTGAAAATAACACCTTAAAAAATAGACTAACTCAAAAGGCAAAGGAGGACCAAAAAGCCAATGAGGAGAAAAACACCTTAAAGAGCTGAATTTGCCAGATGGAAAAAGAATCTCAAAAGCTCACTGAAGAGAATAATTCCTTCAGAATTAGAGGAGAAAATGGAAGAAAATGACTTTATGAGAAATCAAGATACTATTAAACAGGTCAAAACAAATGAAAAAATAGAAGGCAATGTGAAATATGTCCTTGAAAAAAACCACTGACCTGGAAAATAGATCAAGGAGAGACAATTTAAAAATTATTGGACTACCTGAAAGCCATGACCAAAAAGAGAAACTAGAAATCATCCTTCAAGAAATTCTCAAGGAAAATTGTCCTGATATTTTAGAACCAGATGGCAAAATAGAAGTTGAAAGAATTCACCCGTCACCTCTTGAAAAAGATCCCCGAAAGAAAACTCCTAGGAATGTTACAACCAGGTTCTGGAGTTCCCAGATAAAGGAGCAAATATTACAAGCTGCCAAAAAGAAACAATTTGAATACTGTGGAAACACAATCAGAAAAACACAGGATCTAGCAGCTTCTACATTAAGGGACCGAAGGGCCTGGAATATGATATTCTGGAGATCAAGGGAACTAGGATTAAAACCATGAATCACCTACCCAGCAAAACTGAATATAATGTTCCAGGGGAAAATATGGTCATTCAATGAGATGGAAGACTTTCAAGCATTCTTGAGGAAAAAAATAGAACTGAACAGAAAATTTGACATTCAAACACAAGAAGCATGAGAAGATAAACATGGAAAAGAAATCATAAGGAACTTATCAAAGTTGAACTATTTACATGCCAACATGGAAAAATGAGAATTGTAACTTGAGTAACTTTTCTTAGTATGAGGATAGCTGAAGGGAATGTAAATGTATATATACATGCACATTTGTGTATATAAGAGGGTATATATGCATATTAATACATATAGGAGTGTGTGTATTTATGTGTACGTAGACAGAGGGCACAAGATCAAATGAATAGGAAGGGATGATATTTTAAAAGGTGAAATTAAGAGGTAGGAAAGTAATAGGATGAGAGGAGACAGGGAGAGACAGAATGGATTTAATTATCTCATATAGAAGAGGAAAAGGATAACTGTTACAATGGATGGGAAGAACAGGAAGGCAAAAAGGGAATTTTTTTTTTTACTCTCATTGAATTTGGTTAAGGGAAGGAATGACATACACTCTAAATTGGCTATCTTGCCCTACAGGAGAGTAGGAGGGAAGGAAATGAGAAGGGGGATGATGGAGGGTAGGGCAAGGTGGGCAAGGAGGGTTGTTAGAAGCACACATTTCTGTAAAGGGACAGGGACAAAGTAGAGAACAGAACAAGTGGAGGGCGGGATAGAAAGGAGAGATATATAGTCAATCTTTCACAATATGTCCATTGTGGAGATGTTCTGCATAACTACACATGTATGGCCTGTGTTGAATTGCTTGTTTTTCCAGTAGGGGTGGGTGACAAGGGAGGAAGGGAAAGAATCTACAGTTCTAAAATCAAATGTTAAAAATGTGTGTGTGTGTGTGTGTGTGTGTGTGTAATTCTTATTATTTATGCGCAACTGGGTAATAAGATATACAGGCACTCGGATAGGGAGAGCCATCTTGCCCTACCGGAAAGTTAGAGGGGGTGATGGGGGATGATATAGGAGAGAGCAGATTTGGGAAGGGGGTATACAGTGAGATAACTATTTTGGGATGGTGGGTAGGGGAAAGAAGGGGAGAAAATTTGTAACTCAAAATCTTGTGGAAATCAGTGATGTAAACTAAAAAATAAACAAAAGTTAATTGAAAAAAAGAATTCACAAAATCAGAAAGGAATTCAGAAGCCATCCAGTGCAGCCTGAATAAGGAGACCCCTCCACACATGACAGATAGCCCCCAATGAATGTACTCAGATACCTTGACCATTCAGGGCTCAAATGGATCACTATGGTTACCTTCCTTTTCTTCCTATACATGCCATCTCCCACATTTGGTATGTAAGTTCCTTGAGGGCAGGAACTATTTTTTGTGTTTTTGTCCTACTTTGTGTCTCCAGCCCTGATTATCATACTGGTTATGTGCTTGCTGATTCACTAAGTTTTGTAAAAATCCCCAAAGAATTACATATAAATGGCTTATGATAATCAGCATCATCATCGTTATCATTAAAATAGTGATGTCTTAAAAAAGTCTTCTGCGAAATGTATATGTTTGGTGAACAAAAGCCCTTGCGATTAAGGTCAGGATTCTGCCACTTAGTGGTCTGTGACTTTGTTCACATCACTTCCCATCTCAGTTTTTCCATCTATAAAATGAATACTATAAAATCATACTACCTATCTCATAATATTGTTATGAAGAAAGCCCTTTTAAATCTCAAAGCATTTATAAATAAGAGTTTTGATTGCTATTAGCAGGAGGCAGAATGGATTAGCAAAGGATGGGAACAACATGAGACATACTCAGAAGAATCTTATTGAGAGAAACAATTATTAACAATCAATGATTTGGGGAGATCAAGAGCTCCCTCTTTTCCTATAATCCTTATTTCAGAGTACGGTCTCTTGAAGGACGTTACTATAATGACATTAAATTAAGTCTCCTCAATCTTAGTCAGACCCCAACCAACCTTACAAGGAATTTAATCTAAGGGGAAACTACCAGCCCACACTGTCTTTGGCTCAGTCTTGGATGGGCGATATAGATTGTTTTGTCTCGATTTCCCTGAGGCTGAGGCATATAAATGACATAATCAAAGTCCACCTCTCATTGCAATATTCATTCTGTCATTAATCATTAACCAATCAGAGTTGATTCCCACTCTCAGGAAAACCCCTCTTCCAAGGATATATAAACTATGAACCCACCACCATGAGGGGTCTCTGGCATTCAAGAGTGTTATTGATCTCTTTTATTAAAATGCTAGCATTATTAATAAAATACCTAATTACCCAGAAATGTCTTTCAAACCTGTTAAATGCCACATCATTCAAGTTCTTAATGTGTTACTTCCATATAAGCAAGCAAATCCATTTATCAATTTAGGCTTTAGCTTTCCAATCATCACTAAAAGGAAGGGATTGGACAAGAAAAACCAAGGCCCCTATTTCTCTGTAACTTTAAATTGGTTTGACAACACTCTTTAGGGACACACTGACTTTTAGAGATGGTGTGGGACCTTAGAAGTGATTCTGTATGCCACCTACAGAAGAAGGAACTAAAGTCCAAAGAGGTCAAGGAACTTGCCCATGATTACACAGATAATTTTTGAAAAGGAGGGACTGTTACTTCACTATCCTAATTCTCATACCAATAATATGCAGGGGATATTTACTCAATATTAATTGTAAAAGTTCAGGTGCATGTGTGTGTGTGTGTGTGTGTGTGTTTAATAGAATACAGCATTTTGAAGAACACCAACAAAATGGTGTAAGAGGGACCTTCCTTCCTCATCTTTACCATGATCACTGTCTCTGATTGGATCAGGTGATTTCTCTCCTTTGCTTGAAGACATAGTGGTAGGAAATTTAACGCCTGACCCAAAGGAGGTAGAATACTCACGAATATACCATGGAAGTATTTTTAAGTAGATGTTGCTGGGGAGCATCCCTGCTGGAAGGAGCAGGGGAGAATGAGATGTCATACTTGGCAGAGACTACATAAATTCAGGACAGAATCTTACAGTACTTAGTTGAACAATGTATCCTGACTTTGCTATCCAAGGTATAACCTGTCAAACATGGGGAGACAATGGGTAAAGGATTTCCATTTGGACACCAGGATGAAAGGTATTTTTGACATGTCAAAGGTCAGTAAAATAAGTTTCCTTATTCAAATCACCTGGGTTAGGAAGCCTAGCATCTCAGTGGAATGAACTGATGGTCTTTGGAGTCTACCTGACTGGTAGTTCTGACCCCTCCCCCAAGGAACATGCCTCTTTCCCACTTCCAAGAGGGAACAATTTCTTGAGGACAATAAGAAAACAAGTAAAAAGGAGTGAATAATCCTCTGGAATCTGCATATTTAACTTGGCGTAGGAATTGATCTCTAATCTCAATACTGCCATTTAGAAGCAGCAGCTAGGTGGCTTTTGCTTAAGCATAGACATATTCCAGAAAATTGGGAGTCATGGAAGAATACCCATCTATTTGTCTGTCTAGCTGCTTCCAAGAAGCTTGTGCCAGCCTATCTTTCCAGTCATGTTGAGGATTTCCCCACTTCTTATGCTCATTATGGCCCACATACTGTTGTGCTTTTACACTAGGTCTTCTGGAATTGATCAAATCATCACATCCGTGTCTTAGAATCTCTGATTTCTGTTAGGATTCAGTTTAAGAGCTACCGTGTTGTCATGATCCTCCCAGCTTCTAGTGGCTACTCCCAAAATAATTTTGTACCTATTTTGTATACCTATGTATGCATATATGTATTGTATACTTACATTAACATTAGTATATTTACATGGGGCTTCCTCTGGCTAGAATGTAAAGATCTTGAGAGAATGGGCTGTTTCATTCTTGTCAGTGTAGACTTAGCTCCTATCCTGTGCATTGTCATTGTCATCATCATTGTCACCACCAGTACCACCACCACCACCACCACCACCACCACCACCACCACCACCAACACACCACCACCACCACCATAACTACCACCGCCGCCACCACCACCACTACCACCACTACCACCACCACCACCACCACCACACCACCACCACCACTATAACTACCACCACCACCACCAGCACCAGCACCACCACCACCATCATCATCATCTTCACTACCGTTGTCTTCATCATCATCATCACTAGCAAGGTACCTGGTTTTTAAGGTTTTTAAAGCACTTTACATGTTGTCTCATTGGATCCTCACAATAATCATTTGAAATTGGTGATTTTTATAACTGTCATTTTATGGAAGAGAAACTCAGGGTAAGAGAAATAAGATGACATATCCAGGTTAACACAACTAGTAAGAGACCAAGATTGAATTTGAACCAAACATTATTAACTATGCAGCACGCTAGATATTTAATGAATGAATGCTTGTAAAAATAAATTTATTGATTGAATATAAACTGGCAAAGGTAAATGCACTTAATTCTGAGTCTGTTTGGAATTAACATTATAAAATTCTTCACATCAGATATAGACTCAGGCAACTTTGGGATGTGTTTTTATCTCATCAGTAGACAATCAATCAACAACACTTATAAAGGCCCTACCATGTCCCAGGCATTGTGCTAAAAACTGAAGATTTAAAAAAAAAAAAGATGCAAAAAGAGATAAAAGATAGCCCACGCACTCAGTGGGGGAGTCTAATTGGGGGAGTCAGTCTAATTGGGGGAGTCAACGAGCAAGTAAATGTATAGAAAGCAAACTATATATCAAATAAACAGAAAACCATTAACAGTGAAAGCCTTGGAATTAAGTGTAGTTGGCAGAGGGTTCCAGCAAAAGATGGAATTTTAGCTGGGATTTAATGGAAACTAGGAAGGTCAGCAGGCAGAGAAGGGAAGAGAGAATATTCCAGACATAGAGAACAGAGAAAATGCCCAGGATTTTTTCCTAAATGAAAGAGTCCATCATTTTGGAGCAAACTAATCAGTGATAACCCATACCCACAGCTGTCCCTCACTCACCCCAGTCCCAGTCAAGGAGATTCTACTGTTCCTTGCAGGGACTTCTGTTTCCTGTAGCTTCCTGCAATCTACTATATAGAGTGCTTAGATTTTCAGAAATAGATAAGCCCAGTAATAGTTGAATCCCAGTAAAAGTGTGTAATTTTCATCTACATTTGTGGTTATATCACACTCAGATTCTGAAACTCTTCCCAGATGTTTCATAGGGAACAGTTTTATAATTGGTTAGATGGATAAAACTTTCCCTACCTTCTTACAAACAGAGATTGGATGCATGTTCTGTGCGTGGAATTATATTTTTGCAAGACTGAATGATTCTAACACAATCCAACAAACATAGGATAGGACGGTGCTCTCTTGAATTAATTCTACTCATGTTTTCATACCTCTTAGATCCTGGGCAATACACTCAAACTTTTGTTCAGTCATTTCAGTTGTATCAGAGTCTTTGTGACCCTATTTGGGGTTTTCTTGGCCAAGATACTGGAGTAGTTTGCCATTTCTTTCTCCAGTTCATTTCACAGATGGGTAAATTGAAGCAGACAGAGAGAAGTGACTTGCCCAGGATCTCACAGCTAGTTAGTGTCTGAGGCCAGATTAGAACTCATGAAGAGAATCTTCATGACTCCAAACCTGGCACTCTATCCACTATGCCAGCCTTACTGATCTTGGGTTTCATCATCTGTAATATATAGGGGATTGAACTAAAGGAACTCTACAATCCTTTACAGCTCTACATCATGATAGTACCATGCTAAAATGAGATTAATATTTATCAAGTTTTGCAAAACCAAAATGATTCTATAGATCTGTTGTTTTTTACTAATGATGGTCATGGTGGTTATGGTATTGATTTTCAAGGTTCCAAAAAAGAACATTTGGTTAGGTGCTGGGGGATTCCAAGATTAAATTGGGACACAGTCCTTGACCTTGGTAACTCACAGTTTAGGGGTATCAATGGATGACTGTATGTTTCTGAAAAAGAATCAATTTTTCTCTACTCCTCTCCCTCATATAGATGTTGGATAATGTTTGTCCTCACAGTCCTTAGATTCACTTTACATTCACAAGCATTTTGTAGATCTATAAACCTTCTCTGTGACTCATTTCCTCCTTCTATAAAATGACAGGTTTGCATTAAATGGTCTCTAAGATCCCTCACGCCTCTCACATTCTATAATTTAAGGTATTTTACTAAGCATTATTATTAATACCATTAATTCCATCTCACATCCCAATACTTTCACTGTATGCCACTTAACATTATTATGTATTAGTAATAATACTTAATTCTAATAAAAATGGCCCTTTTAACCTATTTAAGTTATCTGCACGAATTCCTTTTTGGAAACTGAAGGCCAAGGCCATATTTTGGATTCCTTTAAGAGATTCATTAAGTTAAGAACAAGAAGTTCTTGGCATATGACCACTGAACCAAAGAATGAACTCTACATAAAAATGGCTGCTGTCAAGACAGCTTACCTTTGGAAATCTGCTCCCCCTCCCCATTTCCTATATTATTAGGAAAATGAAGTATCCAGCCTCTGGTGGTTCTATCCCATCTATCATATTTCTCTCCTCACCTTGCTTCCCACCCCAAGGTTTTGGGTAACACATATGAAGAAGGGCCTGGTCTTTGTATATAGGTGATAGGCTTACTTAGGGCTTATTGTTTGGGATCAAGGTTCTGAGCTTATTGAAGTTTCAAGATCAGGGTAACAGTGACTGCTGCATTGGGAGTTAAGGCATCTCTGAGCTGGCTTGCAGACTTAATCACACCTTTAGATATCCATCTTAAGAGAAAACACGTTTTGAGCTCTGAAAGAAAGTACATAGAGTCTATTTGTAAGTTGAAGACTGTCTGTATGCAAGAAGATAACAGTGAGTCACTCGTATCCTCTCTCTTTAATTATCTATAATGACTAAATATGTGTGGTGGGGAGATATAGCATCAGCTAACAATGACTGTTGCATGAGAAGAGATGTGAGTGAGACAATAGTAACAGCTGGCATGTATGCATGTGTGTGTATGTATATTTACATTGAAAATTATACATGTTATCTCATTTGATCTTTATAATAGCCCTGTGGAATAGGCTTTATTACTCTACCCATTTCATGGATGAGGGAAATGACACCAAGTATCACTATAGAACTTGCATAGAACTCATGCAGTCTGAGGCAGGATATGAGTTTATATCTTTTTGTCTGCAAGTCTTTCCCTCTAGGCTTTATGCCAACCAACTGCCTCTATAATTACGGATAACAGTGGCTTGAAAGAGTGGAAAAGGAGGCGGGTCTATCAAGCTATGAGAGAGAGACAGAGACAGAGAGAGACAGAGATAGAGAGAGAGAGACAGAGAGATAGAGAGAGACAGAGAGACAAAGAGAGAGACTGAGATACAGAGAGACACAGAGAGACAGAGGAAGAGAGAGAGGGAGGGAGAGAGAGAGAGAAAGAGAGAAACAGACAGACAGACAGAGAGCAATTGATACCTACAAATTGATAAAAGAGGTAGGAGGGTAGAATTTATAGAAGGACACAGATTTTAGGATTATAGCTCTAGAATGGCCCTCATGTGACTCTTGTAGGAGGCTTACATAACAATCAGCACTTTGATCTAGTTCAATCTTCTCATTTTATAATTGAAGAAACTGAGGCCCAGGGCAGGGCATGATAGAGTAAGGGACTTGGGATAGTAGGATCAGAGAGGCAGAGTTGGAAGAAACTTTTGAGGTCACTTATTTTATAGATTAGGAAACTGAAATCCAGGTAGTAAGTGACTTTTCCAAGGTCATACAGGGAATGAAGATCAGAGGGGAGACTAGAACTCAGGTCTTCTGATGATAACTCTTATGCTCTTTATACTCTGACAGGTTGCCTCCCAAAAGGAATGTGGAGCCAGAGACAACCAGAGTTGCACAGGATAAGAAGAGGTAGTCAGCTAACACTTAATGAGCTCTTACTATGGGTTAGGCACTGTGCTAAATGTTAGGGATGAAAAGAAATGTTAAAGACAGTACCTGATCACCAGGTGCTCACAATATAATGGAGCAGAGAAGTCATGTTTTGCTATCAGCACCAGTAAGAGAGAATACACTTTCCAATGAGTTCATAGATCAAATGATGTATGATATATAGTAAAACATTAATATGGTGTCAATAGAATTCACAAGTATATTAAAGTCAATTATTAATCTACTCTTTCTGCTGAAACAAGTTGTAACATCTTAAGAAACCTCAGTCCACATCCTGCCTCAGACCCTTACACTCTACATGGTGACAAATGTCAACTCCCTAAACTTCTTGGAGGCCCAGTTTGCTCATTTGTAAAATGGGAATTATAATATTTGTACTGCATCCACACTAGGCTTATATTGAGGACAGTGCTTTGCAAAATTTAAGGTGAAATATTAATGTAAGTTATTATTATCCCCCAAGCCATTGTAATATGATCAACACGAGTATACCTTCCAACAATGGAGATCATAGCCCACCCATATGTGCCCAATCTGTGAAATTCTCAGTCACGTCTTCCCATATGTACACCATAGTATATCCGCTCAGTGTTATCCTTCTTCACATTCTATTTACATGGTGGAAATACTGGTGGAAGGTGAAAACTGCCCCTCAGTCATCCCTCATTGTACTTAAGTGACCCTCCCATCTTCTTCTTTTGATTATATATCTCTTAGATTCTGCCCTCTACACAACTCCTTCTGATATTACTAATCTGTATATCCCTAGTTTGTAAGGTGTTTCCAATTGCTCATGTACACTGTGTTCCTCTCCATTTCCCATACAAAAATGCTAGAAGAATATTGCTGTTAAAAAAATGGGGTTTTGTTTCATGAAGAACATTACTTTTTTTTTAAGAATAATTTGGTAATTTCCCAAAGGCAATCCAGCATTTCCTTTTACTCCTTCCTCCCAACTGATTGTCCATTTTCAGTATCTGCCCAACATTAGATAGATAGACCTAGACTGAACAGGTCTAGTGCATGTAGTACAAATATTGTAATTCCCATTTTAAAAATGAAGAAACCGAGGCTCCAATAAGTGCAGTGACTTAACAGTGGTCATCACATAGAGAGCAAGTATCTAAAGTTTCCTAAGATGTTATAACTTGTTTTCAGTGGAAAGAGTAAATAAACAGAGATAACTGTGCTTCCTTCTCTGGACAATCTGTGTTCTTCATCAACTTTTTTTTTTCTTTGAGATTCTGAATTTAATAGATCTTATTTAGGAGGCTCTGCAATACTGAAATGTCACTCAATCAGCACAATGCCTTTTGTAAATGTCACTATATGGAGGACCTCATCATGTACAGAAAATTCATGGGTGACGTGGTCACTGAAATGAATCTCCTCCATTACAAAAGAACTTTACAATCTGACCCCAAACTGGCTTCCCAGCTTGATTACATATTACTTGCCTTCCTGCATGCTATAATCTACTCAAATTTGCCTTCTCTATTTTCCCTTCACATGACTCTCTACCTCCATTTTCTATCCCTCTGCATTGCACTTCCTCCTCACCTCTGCCTTATACAATTGCTCTTTTACTTCAAGAGACAGCTCATGTACCATCTTCTATGTGAAGCTTTTCCTGATCTCCCCAAATGCTTATACTCTCCCTCCTAAACTACCTTTATTTAATTACTCCATGTTGATTTTGTATTTATATGAAATATCTATGTGTGACAGGTATATATATATATATATATATATATATATA
>CM053592.1:175515289-175541556 GCA_028646515.1 Pseudochirops corinnae
GGTACTAGAGGGCTGTGACATTCTCTAAGCCAGGAGAAGGCTATATATACGCCCTGATGTGAGGTTTTGGTTTGGGGCTCACTTTGAGAAGAGTTGTGTGATTTGGCCAGAAGAGACTCTGGGCAGCCGCTGAGCCCCCCAGCTTTGAAAAACCCAGATGTTGGTGCTTCCCTCTCTTGTAACTGACTAGGTAACTGATGTAATGGTCAGACGCTGGAAGCCGTCTGCTGATCTGTTTTTCTGTTTGTTTGTAACTTCTGTTTGTATTCTCTGAAGTTCAGGGTGCTGACTTTTCCCCCTGAACTAGGTAAATCATATGTTTGATTAAAGTGAAACCGTTAACCCATTTTGAGTTGCTTTCCTTTAGAGAAGCAGATCTAAGAACCTGTGCTAGTAGCCGCCCTAGGTATGCTTAGGGTGCTTGCTGTTACAACAAGTCAACTGTTCTGGTCTCTGCTTCTTCATTTATAAAATGCGAAAATTGAAATAGATGATCTCTGGATTCCCTTCCACTTTTAAATATGCAATCTTATAATTCCTATCTACAACCCCTTTTTTTCATGTTTCTCCCTATTTACCAGTGAGGGCTTGTTTTCAATTTTGTTTGTACTTGTTGCATTCTTCATGTCAAAGTCCCACAACTCCTTGATCTCAGGGTCCTGGGACCCTTGTATACAAGTACCTGTGAGAGAACACTCAAGATCACTTTTTTTTATATTAAGGACACAGTTTTAGCTGGCCTTGTGGCACAGCATTCTCATCCTCCAGGCCCTTGGGGAAGGTTGTGTCTTATGAACGTCAGCAGACAATCCCTGGCCCACCATGGGACACTTTTCTAAGGGATTCATATTAGGGAATGTAAATGATGCCATGTAGATGAAAGCCTTTTCTGGCAACTATCTTCCTTTGCACTTAGAACTGTCCTATTCTGCTCTGCAACAACAAGATATCATCTGTATTTCCTCCTCTCTTCCCTTTCACTCCCATGACTCTGAAGGATGAGGGCCATTTTGGAAACACTGGCCCAGAAGCCTGGTCTAGCTTTGATTTTGTAGGCAGGTGACAGAAACCACAGAGCGGGATAAGGTCCAGTGCCCTAATGAATGTGAGCAGGCAGGTGCTGATCTCATTATCCACAGATCAATAGCATCTCATTATGATACTCAGAAGAATTAAATAGAAAATAATTTATCAAGAAATCATCCCTTTAAAAATTTGTCTTCAGTGCAAATGAAGTAGTTTCTCTGACTTCTACAAATAGAGCTGTCTTTTTTTTTTTTCTTTCTTATTTTGGTAATCTCCATTAGGAAAATGGCTGATTTTATGTATTTAACCTACCAGGGCTAATAACAACATTCATATAGAATTCTAAACTTGCAAAGTGCTTTTATAAATATTATCACATTTTATTCATGCTTAACCTATTAGGGCTAACAACATTCATATAATGTTTTAAGCTTTGCAAAGTGTTTTTTGCAAATATTATCACATTTTATTCTCATAACAACCCCCTGAGCTAGGTGCTTTTGTTATACTAATTTTATAGATGAAAAAACTGGAAGCAAAGTGAGATTAAGTAAGTGACTTGCTCAGGCTCACACAGTGTAATAGTAATCAGTTTAGCAGATACTTAGCACTTAGTACCTTGGGGCTAAGTGTGGAAGGTGCAAACTCTGTCCCACTGTTAAGAAGGCATGAACTCCCCTGTTGATATGGAAGAAAGGGATTGGCTGAGCTCCTGTTGATGTGGAAGAAGGGGATTGGCTGATACAGGAGGCTAGTGTGTGTATATAAGCAAGAATTTCAGAGACAGAGGGACAGAACTGGAATGTTGCTCCTGGTGAAGGAAGAATCATGGAGACTGAAGCTGGCTGAGAGAGAGAAAGGGAGAGAGAGACAGAGACAGAGACACAGAGAGAGAGAGACAGAGACAGAGAGACAGAGAGACAGAGACAGAAAGAGAGACAGAGACAGAGAGAGACAGAGAGAAAGAGACAGAGACAGACAGAGAGACAGAGAGAGAGAGAGAGAGAGAGAGAGAGAGAGAGAGAGAGAGTTTCTCCCCCAGCATCTGGAAGCTGACTGAGGACTGAGATGGAGTTTTCCTGAGACCAGAATCTGGTGAAGGCCACCTGGAAGGCTGAGAGGGCTTGCCTGGAAGGTCAATATTCCTTCTGGGTCCTAGGGCTAGCTGAAGTGCTAGAGGATTGAAGAAGCATGACCAGGATAGGACTTTTGTTTGTCCTAGGCCTAGCTGATTCTTGAGTTCCAGGCAAGAGAAGTGGTGAAGAGTTTGAGATGTGCTGGACCCTGTGAACTTCAGTATGTGCCAGGGACTGTCCTGAGGACTGGACAAGGACCTGGGAGCTGTCTACCTCTGAGGACTGGACAAGGACCTTGGAGCTGTCTGCTTCTGAATCCAGGCGACTGTTCGGTGGATTCAGGAAGGAGCTGGGACCATAGAAGCGGATCCAGGGAATCAGAGAGACCACCCAGAGTCAAGATGAAGAAAAGGCCTCCCCTTGGATGAAATTGAGGTTTGCTGGACACTGAGGGGTGGAGGGTTTGTGTGGTTTTTCTAATAACTGTACTAGTAGGGAATCTAGATTAGTGACTGATTAAGTTAATGGTTGCCCCATGAGTGGAAGTTTGATTATTCTATTGTGAATTGATTGAATGATTAAGTATTGAGTTGCCCCATGAGTGGAAGTATTGATTACTGTATTATAAATTGATCGAATGCTTTGTTCTAAATATTGTGGCCACTGTAGTGAAAACTGTGTGTCCATTTTCTGTGATAAGATATAATGTTGTGAATATTATATTGAGATATATTGTGAATGTTTGCCTTGATTTGTAATGGAATATACAGAGTGTTCACTATATTGTGTAATCCGAACTCTAAAAGCTGTTCACAGTAGCATTCTTTTGGGTATCTGCTGGTGCATGGCATTACACACAGCTAATCAGTGTCTGAAGCAGAATACAAAGTCATTTCTTACTTATGCCAGGATTAGTAGCCTATCTACTATGCCACCTAGCTGCCTAGGAGACTGGTATAGAATTATATTGGAGGACAGTGAGAAGTAGGGTTCATGGGAGAAGTACAGAGAGAAGACACAGATTTTGGAATGGCTAACAGGAGCCCTCCAGAGCCCCAGACCTGGGGAAGCTGGCCCTCCAATGTACCCCTTGACTCTGAGCACCTGTACCTCAGATCACCAAGAGAAGACATTTTAGTCAGCTCATTCTCTCTTTCATCAATCTGAGAGTTTATAATAGTCCTTGGTCAAAAAATGAATTTACTCTCATGTATCCTACCATCTACCCTAATTTGTATGATTTTCTCGTTTTAAAATTTGTTTTACTATTTGCTTTTGCAAACATTCTGATTCCACAATTGTTCTCCATATTATTAGCTTTCAATGTGAGAAATCTAAGCTGGACCATATGTATCAGCAAGCACCCTAGCATACCAGGGTGGCTGCTAGCACAGGTTCTCAGATCTGCTTTTCTAAAGGAAAGCAACTCAAAATGGATTAACCATCTGATTTTAATCAATCAAACATTTATATCATTTACCTAGTTCAGAGAAAAAAGTGAGCACCCCGAACTTCAGAGAATACAAACAGTATACAAGCACAAGTTACAAGCAGACAAAGAAACAGATCAGCAGACGCACTTCTAGACATCTGACCATTACATCCATACCTAGTCAGTTACAAGAGAGGGAAGCACCAACATCTGGGTTTTTCAAAGCCTGGGGGCTCAACGGCTTCCCAGAGTCTCCTGTGGCCAAATCACCCAACTCTTTCCAAAGTGAGCCCCAAAGCAAAAACTCCTATCAGGATATATATAGCCTTCTCCTGGATCAAAGAATGTCACAGCCCTCTTGACCCATTGCCCAATCACAAAGTAATAAGGCATGGGCATTCCTGAAGAACAAGCCTCCTGCCACAGGCTGCCTGTGACCACATTCATCCTATTAGGGGGCAGGGTATACTTTCAAATCAGGGAAGTTTCTCAGAGTCACTCAAGCCACTTAAGCAAAGGGCCTAGGGGCAGGGATCTTCAGATTTCCGTAACACCATAATAAACTGTTACTTTTCCCTTTAGAGAGAAAAGTGACTTTTACTCTCAATCCCTGGAAAAAAAATAACCATATCTGTAGAACACAAGTATCCTAAATGTAACAGATATAATTCTAGTCCAATACTCCTCTTGGATATAGAAGAAAAAGTGAGTGAGCATTCAACCATGACCTTCTCACTTTCCACAAAGATAGGAATCGCAGTTCCCTTGGAGACAGGATGGGCCAGGTCATATACTTATTTATATATACTACATTAAGTCCAGACAATACATACATACATACATATATAGATATAGATACATCTATCTATCTTTCTATCTGTCTGTCTGTCTATCTATCATCTATCCATCTATCCATCTATCACCTATCTATCTATGTTGATTTATATTTCTGTATTATAGCAGTATGATGAGTGTTGCTACCTGGGAAGCTTAATCAGGTATAAAGAGGTTTCCCATTTCTCCATTACACATGCAGTCAGTTCATGCAATGCCTTTCCCAAACCTACCAAGAGTCATAACTAGCACTTTGTCACCCATAAACAAGATGTCCAGGAAGAGGTGTTAGAGGCATATAATCAGAGAAATCAGAGCACGTTAGAAAGGGAAACCACTTAAAAGGATTATCAGTTAAGTACAACATTATACTGGAAAGTTCTATGAGCCAGGGGGTATCCTTAGCAACAACATAGGGATGGTGCTGACTCCAAGGTTCTGATTTTTTTCCCCAGCTGGCAAGGATGTTTTTGTACGCCACTCTTCTGGAAAGAAAATATAGTCTAAAGTGGTGAAATTCTCCCAAGGGAACTGGAGTTTACTAAGAATGTATGAGTTCTACTTCATAGGCATTGGGAGAGCAGCCCCAATATAAATAAGATGACTAAATTCACTATGACAGGGTTGTAATATGGCTGTATTTGTCCTTCAAACAAGCAGCCTGGAGGAGAATTTTCAGAAATGTTTTTGTATACAATTACTCCTTAAATAATATATTTCACATTATCATAGATTTATGGAGAGGGAACTCAGAGATCATTTTTCTCCACCCCCAGCACACAAAGAAATAGAGTCCCAGGGTAATTGAATAACACACTTAAGATCCCAGAGGTAGTTATTGGAAGAGCTAGGATTTGAATCCATAACCTCTGACTCAAAATTCAACTTTCTTTCCATTGCATTATTTGGCTATTGTGCATTGATTGCATGGCAAGTACTTGCTGGGAGTTATTCTACATGAATTTATTTTTGCATGAGTAGATCATGCACAGTGCTGGCATTGGGGTCAAGAAGGTCAGGGTTCAGATCCTGCCTTTGATGTTTAATACCTCTGTGATTCCTGGGAAAGTCATTTAACATGTCTTTGAGCCTCAGTTTTCTGTGCTGTAAAATGGAGAGAATAAAAGGAATAATAGTTGCATTTGATTCAAATGCAACTAATGATGATAATGGTAACAGTACAAAATTGAATAAGAGATGAGAATGAGATAAAAACTGACATTTATACACTTTTAAGGTGTGAAAAACACTTTGAATATATTTCATGTAAAGTGTTTTGCAACTTCAAAATGCCATGGAAATGTTATTTTAATATCTACCCAGCTCCTCATTTTGAGAAGTGTCCCCAGGCTAGCAATTCCATAGAAAAGAGAAAGTTGCAGTGAGGAACCTCTCATTATCAGTGCCGAATATTCCCGACTCCCAGAATGAGACAATTGGTTGCCCAAGAGTCACTGAGAGGGTGAATGAGTTGACCAGTGTGACATAGTCAGCATGTGTAAGAGGTTGATCTGGAACCCAGGCCTTCCTGACTCAGTGGCCAGGTCTCTATCTGCTATGCAACACAGCCTCTCATCTAAATCTAAATTTAAATCTCTATAGTGACTTGGAGCTATATTTCAAATAATCTTCCCAGGACAAAGATTTGACTATGAATCTGAAAAGCTCTTTCACCTTTAACACCTGTAGTGGCTAGCTAGGCTCCCTGTTCTTGACTCATGAGTTGATTTGTTTCTTTTCTTCTCTTCTCTTCTCTTCTCTTCTCTTCTCTTCTCTTCTCTTCTCTTCTCTTCTCTTCTCTTCTCTTCTCTTCTCTTCCTTTCTTTTCTTAGTCCAAATTGAAAGATTTTCTATTTCTTCCTATTACATTTCCTCTTATTTGATTCAGGACATCATTCGCACCTGTTGAAATTGCTCAGAACAAATGCTCCAGCCTGCTGAAATCTTTTTGGATTCCATTTCTGTTACCCAAATGTTAGCTATCTGTTCCAGCTTCATGTCAGCCACACATCTGATAAATTCACCTTGTATGGCTTTATCCAAATCGTGGATAAGAATGTTGAACAAAACATGTCTGAAGAAAAGGAACCCTTAGTGTAGCCCTCAAGAGTTCCCTAAGGGGTGACAACAATCTATTACGCAAAACTCTCAGTCTGATTATTTAGCCATTTCTGGATCTCACTGCCACATCTTCCTATCTTGTATACCAGGGTATCAGGAGGGATTTTGTCCATGGTTTTCTAACGTCTAGATATACTATCTATGACATCCTCCTAATCTGACCATTCTAACACCTCATCCCCCAAATAAGTACACAAAAGATAAAATAAATAAAATATTATATTTGTCTAATGTGCCTTGTTCATAAGAAAGCTTCATTGGCTCACAGTGATTCAGATAGCTAGTATTTTCACAGCACTTTTAGGATCACTTTGATCTGTACAACAACCCTGTGAGGTAGATTGAGTTATTACCCCCATTTTGCAGATAAAGAAATTCAGGTTGAGAGAGATTAACTCACCCAGGGTCACATAGCTAGTAAGTATTTGAAGTAAGATTTCAACTCAGATCTTCCTGAATCCACCACTCTGTCACCAAGCTCTCTTTCTGGGTCCAGAAATCTCCTTTCCTTAAGGCATTTTCAATTTTTATCATGTATTGAAATAAAACTTATGAACACATAAAATGAAAATCAAGCCTTCAATAAGTATTTTTAAGCCAATGTTCCAGACATTATACTAGGTTCTAGGTGTACAAAGACAATGAAACATTCATTTCACTCAGTGAATAAAGTTCTACTGGGGGGTTGGGGTGGGGGAGACAATCTAAATGAATCCACCATCTTCCTACTTTTGAAAATCAGAACATTATCTGATCTCTAGTCCTACACTCCCTAACATTTGTTCACTATGATTTTTTTCAATGAGCAGTGACTCCACCATCACATCTGCAAGCCATTTCAGAAACCTAAGATGTAGATTAGCTGCACATGGCAACTTCACATTGATAAACATGATAGGTGCTTTTGGGAAGAGATCACCTTGCTTATCTTTGACTCTAAATCACCCTTGACTCTTTTTGTTCTATAAATTTCAATCTTAAGACCATTTCTTTTTTCATAGAGAAATAAAATAATAAAATTGGATTTAGTCAAGTGGCAAAGAAACGTATGTAATCAGGATAACCAACTTTTTCTAGTAGTTTACTAGTAAAATATAGCAATGAAAGTTGCCTTTAGGAGATGACTGATTGATTGGTTGGTTTCTAAAGGGCAAGACATATTACTTAGCAGTAGGAAAGGCTTCATTTGAGAGAGAGTGAATATGAGGAAAAGAAAATGCTTTATGTGATGAACTCCCAGAAGAAGAAGAAGATAGAATCAAAAGTACAAGAAGAAGGACCACTCCATCCTTTAAGACAGCAGCATAAGAAGAGGGGACAGATAGGAAGAGAGAGATGTCAAGGGACCTCTAGATGGATAGTTTCACTCTTTTTGATAAACTTATTGGTGAGGTCATTTGTCAAGTGGGACATGGGCAGTAGAGTTCTTGGGAGCAGAGATTATAAAAAGCCAGTGTGAAGAATGCCATAAGTAGCCAATCAGAGATGTGTAAAAGTGAGTTAGTGAATGAGTGTATGTATGTGTGTGTGTAAAATAGTACTAAGAACTCATTTGAGGATGAATATTATAAATTCATAGCGGATTCGGTCATCACGAATACATGACTTTTTCAAGAAACTTATGAGTAGAAACCTTGAAAGGCAAGGACTAAAGGGGACAAGAGATCAGAAGTAGAGGACAATGCCCGGTTAAGTTTACAAAATAAAGATTCAAAATAACGTAGAGAAGAAAAGCCAGAATAGTGGTGACTCACCGATACCTATATCTACATGTTCTATATTTTGAGGGCTCCCAAAGCCCTCAAATTTCATCAGCTGGTTTGTGTGTGTGTGTGTGTGTGTGTGTGTGTGCCTGAAAGAAAACCGAAACAGATGTCTGGATAGTTGAAAATCCCCATTGCTAATACAGCATACTACCATGTTGGCTTTGTCATTTGTTCGAGTTCATTATGACTTCTAAATATTCCCATATCAGAGATATTGTAGACAGCAGTTCTGCCTTTGGTAAGAGTTAGACTAAATGGCCTCCAAATTATCTTCCCAAGTCTGTGATTCTGCAATTTCAACTGTATGTCAAACTCTCAGGCTATAAACTCACTCTATTGGTGAAAATCACCCATTCATCTGTAATTTATAGTCTTTGGAGAATGAACTGGGGGAATTGATATGTGAAATGATTTACCCAGGGTAACAGTTAATATTTGTCAGAAACAAGACTGGAATTCCTTCCATGATGACTGCAAAACTATTCTCTCCACCCACTAAGGCAATCCAGACCATTCCTTTTCATTGTTCTACACACACACACACACACACACACACACACACACACACACACACACACACATACACACAAACACAGGCAAAGGATGAAACAGTGTTTTATTAAAACAAAACAATCCTCTTATACATTGCTGTATGCACCAACCGGTGCTTAAGAGAGTAGTTAGGCTTTAGTCTACACCAGTGTTTAAAGGATTAAATTGGTTTTAAGAAAATTCCAAGTCTTGTTCTGCAGTGGCTCAGTGTGAGTTAATTTAGAATTGGAAATCATTTCAGGCTTGGGATTCTTTAGTGAGAAAGAATGAATGTTGCTGGCACATTCAGTGAGCAGGACACAAATGGGGCTGAGAATCTCGCCCAATTTGCCATTTGCATTACATGACTTCTAAAAATAATTTCAGCTCAGCTTCTTTTATTCTAGTGTTAGGGAAAATGGTTAGAGAGAGCACTGAATACTCCTGCCACATGTTAATCACCTGTCTTGTAATTCAAGGGCTAGATCTTGACCTGAATTGTGGGGAGATTCCTTAGAAAATGCCAAGCCTTCAGTCAGAGTTACTGATGGATCTCCCACCAGGTATGAAGCAATGAAGGATAAATTAAAGGTGGAACTGTCACATTGAAGGCTGGAGGCAGCCATTATTGGCCACTTGCTGTGAAGTCCTGGCCAATGGTAGGAAACCTGCAAAATGGCAACTATTGTCAGCTGTTTGAAGTAAATCATACTCTGCTCTCTCTGATAAATAGAGTACAAGTCAAAATTAGAGCAAAATAATGTCTTAATCATAGGAATTCTGGAATCCTACCCCCATCCAAATGCACATACCTAAATTTTCTCTTACTCTTTTCCTTTAATGCACAGGTAGAGAGTTACATACATGATTGCTTCAAAACACAATGTGATAATAAAGGGGTAAGAAACAGGAGCATATCTGAAATATGGTTAATTTATTGAATTCGGAGGAGTTTCAACTACAAAGAGGACAAAAGTGAAGCACTCTACTTAGTAAATCATCTCATATTTATAAATACAGTAGTGAGAAAGAACAGAAGACATGACTTAAGAGAATAGCTACTCTTATGGGAAAAGCACCAAGGAGTAGACAACACTATCTTCAGAAAAGGAAAGATGGAAATCAAAGTATCAGGGAAGCATGATCATCCACATGCTGAAGGATATGAGTAAACAGATGTGTATTAACTTGACCAGTACCTCATTGTGTGAATTTAGGCAAGTCCCTGTCCCTAGCCATTAAGTTTCCTTCTATCTATAATTAGAATTACTCTAGGACCCCTCCCCTCTTCATCTATAAAATGAGAGGGCTGGATTAGATGACAGCTAAGATCTAGCTCTAAATTTCTATCTTCTAAAGTCCTTCCCACTTCTAGTTTCTTGAGTCCTTCCCAGCTCTAGCATTTTAGGTTCCAAGGTCCCACTTAGCTCAAAATTTCTTTTGCTCAAATATTCTGTGTTCGAGAAAATCCCTCTCAGGTCTAACATTCATTTTCTAAGGTGCCTCCCACTTCTGACAGTCTAGGTCAGTGGTTCTCAACCTTCCTAATGCCACAACCCTTTAATACTCTTATGTGGGTGTATCTGCATGTGGGTGGACCCTCCTGGAGACAGATAGAGGAGCAGTGTCTCAGTTCCTAAGACCATTGGATATATGTGTTTTCCGATGGTCTTAGGCGATCCCTGTGACTGCTGTAAAAGGGTCGTTCCATACCCAAAGGGGTCATGACCCAAGGTTGAGAACTGCTGGTCTAGGTTGTAAGATTCATCCTAGCTTTAGATTCTCTATTCTAAGGTTTCTTGTAATTCAAATAGTCCATGTGTTATAAAAAGATCCTCTAGATTCTACCTTTCGATGGTCTAAGATTCTTTCCAGTTATGACATTTTATGTCCTATATTTTGAAAATAGTTTGTCCTTGAGTGGAAACGGGTTATTAGTAGTTATCATAGTAGCAACAGCGTCAGCACTAGTAGTAGTAATAGTAGTAGTAGTAACTAACACACAGTATGTGAAAATTTGGAACAAGTTTTACATCTACTATCCAGTATTATCTGAACAAAACAAAATACCTAAAACTATTACTATTGCCATGTAACAGATGAGGTGACTGAATTCAAGAAAGATTAAGTAACTTGCTCAGGGTCACAAAAGTAACAAACTGAGGCAGTTTTCTAATTTGAGGACTTTCTGTCTCTAGGTCCAGCATGATATCCACCATACAATGCAGTATGTCACTCTGATTTTGCTGACCCTCTGTCATGGAGATGTATTTTCTTTTTCACTCTGTGGGGGGGGGGGTGTTGGGTGAGGAGGTAGGGGCGAGGTTTCAGGACCACTTCAATGATGTTCTTGTCTCATCTCCCTTTGCTATGTTCTTGAATATATGAAAGATACATTTATTAAGCTCTTACTATGTTCAAAGTCCTGGAGGAGTAGTTCTCAACAATAAGGGTTATAGTTGGGCAATCTTAGGATGAAGGGGGAAGATACACAATTAGAATACATTATCTTGACTCATCAGTACCATGCTTGAGCTAACCAATAACCTACAACAGCAGAACAAAACATGGGCTGATGGAATCAAGGATTCATCGCTGATTGTGTCAATCTCTGGAGCAATTCAATTACATCTACCAGCTTCATCACCTGGAAAAGGGCATGTCCCCCAATATAGTAATAAACTAAGACCTTCACAGGAGCATAAATTTACAGTTGAAAGGGATCTTGTAAGGAATTTATTTGAATATTAAATGGGTGATTATTTCCTTCCATGCTTTTTGCCTCCTCCCCCTTTTAAAGGGTTGATAAAAAAGATAATATAACATTATTTGCATTGCTTATACTTTAAAAATGTTTCCATTCTTCTAAGCTTTTTATCCTAGGGATCACTGGGCAACAACTCTCCCCCAAAGGCAAAGATTGTGGTAGCATTGAGATATATAAGTAGACAAAATGCTCCTGACTTTCATGTCTATTCACCCCTGTGAAATGTGAGGCAACTGGCTACATCAGATGGCAGAGTTGGTACTATTAATTCTGGCATCTCCTTTCCATCTATTTTATATGAATCGTGTATGTCCCTAGCTCTTCACATGCTGTTTACCCCAGTAGAATGAACTCTTCTGGAAGGTCTGGTTTGTTTTGATCTTTCTTTGCATTTTTTTCTACTTATCATAGTGTCAAACACACAATATTAACTTAATAAATCCCTGTTGGCTGACTAATTTGATTAGAGCCTTCTAAAGCACTGGGGTACTCAAAATCAAGGACATTATTCCTTAATCTGAGATATAGATTACCTAAAATTGTTCTGATTGGTCAATCAACTAAAAGGCAGTTATTAAGCACCTCCATGAACCCTTCTAATCTAAAATTTTGGTGATTTTATATCACTTGGATAACTAATATTGCTGGAGAGTACACAGATCCAATTGTTCTGTCTTACCTGACCATAGCTGAGCTTGATTCATATAAGAAATAGATGTAAAGTGGGCCACAAAACATTAAATTATCAGATGTATTTGTTCTAAAGTTCTCTTAGATTCATAGCAATAGTCAGTCCAGGTTACCCGACATTCTGGATTTCCCCAGCCCCTTCCTGTCTTTATGATTTGTTGAAATGTTTGGTCATCCCAATAGTGATTCACTTGAATTATTTCGCCATGAAACCAAATTCTCAGGCAAGGCTTTTGTGAAGAGAGATCAAAATGATTAAATATATAGATATGTGTGTGTGTTATAAATATGTATGTGTATATATATATATGTGTGTGTGTGTATACACTGTATATATGTATGTATATATATATGTATATATATATATATATATATATATATATATATATATACTCACACACATATGTTTTTATGTAGCATTTTTCTACCACAGAGATACTTTTTTCTCTCATATGTGCAGAAGACTTCTAAGACTGGCTCTGCAGAGTGTGTCTGATGCAATATTGATGCCAAAATCCAACAGTGAATCAACAGACATTTTTAGTTGGCACTGAGGTAGGCACAAATAACAGACATATTTTCTGCCCTCTAACAGCTTCCATTTTTATATAGACAACTGATGGTGAAGTCCAACAACTAGAAGTCAAAGAAAGTTGTCATTTACAACTCTGACTTTTTAATTTTATTTTTTCTGGACCAGCTCTCATCATTCAGCTTCCAGTCTTGTAAGAGGATGCTTCAAAGGTGTAGAGATAAGGATTGCACTTGTGATTTCACTGATCTAGGGAACTCCCAGATGAAGAAGTCCTTCTACTAATATGCCAAAACAGGCTTCTGTCTCATCAGGAAGGAAACCTACAGTATTTCAGAAAGGGCAATTCATGTTTTTATCAACTAAGTTCAAAGGAATCAAGCTATCCTGATATAGAAAAGAACTTTCAGAGAAGACCAATATTGATGAGGAAAATTTCAAGAAAATGGACATGCCCAGAAAACATAGCTCCAAGTCCAATTCTGGAACAGGACTTCTCTGAAAATGAGCTGTCACCAAACGCATCCAGGTCTCCATCCTGGCCAGGTAAGCCTAGTCATGAAGATGGCACAAGGACTACCTGCTCCACAGGGAGGAGGAATGCAGTTTCAGCCACTAAACCTGCTTGCTTATTTGGACATGGCATATCCCAACACCATCACTTTGGCTCCTCTCAAACCACCAGACAGTCAATTCCTCTTCAGCCTTGTGTGTTTTCCAGGCCAATGTCCCAGGAAAGTTCCTGCCAGTGACCATCTTTCTGAGTAGTAACTGAGAAGTAACTGAAGAAATGATATGTATACTTTCAGTTCAAGAAATATTTATTAGGTTTCTGCTCTGTGCAAGGCATACTGTTAAGTGTTAGGGAAATAAGAAAAAAATTTTTTTTTACCCTAGGGACATTCCAAAGGGGAATTATTGTGAGCAAAAGATACATACCTGGGGATTCCCCCAAATTTGGAATCGTTTTGGGTCTGCTGGGTCTTGAATCTGACCCCTAGGTAGGAGGGAAGGGAAATAAAAGAAGACACATTCCTTTTTGCCCTATCCTCTGGAGTCTATAGCATTCTGTTTCATGGAGGTAATATTAAGAAAGGAGAAGAAATTCACATGATGGAGTCAAAGGTCAGAAAACACTGGCTTGGTTTCCTTTCAAGGAATGTGTCTGATAATTTCTAAAAAGCTACCGTCATGGATGGCTCTGCTCATATGTCTGAAATACAATACCAATTGTTACTAATATGATAGTCTATTCAGGCAAGCTCAATAAGTCTTCAGTGGAGTTGGGACAGTGGAAGACTTTTAAATCCCCAATTCTTTCTCCTCAGAATCTGGGTCAGTGTTATCAACAGCATTGGAAGACTGGAGCGGAATGTGATCTGTGGTCAAAGCACTTTGTCCCACTGATAGCATCCCTTTCTTGATGTCACATAGCCCTTTCCAAATATCAGAGAGTGAGTGTTCTTGCTGCTGCTTGACTCTGGGTCTTTATGGTTTTTTCCCTCATTCTCTAGGTTTTTATAAAGTTAAGCTGAAATAACAAATTTAAGAGGCAGCTAGGTGGTGCAGTGGATAAAGCACCAGCTCTGGAGTCAGGAGGACCTGAGTTCAAATCTGACCTCAGACACTTCACACTTACTAGCAGTGTGACCTTGGGCAAGTCACTTAACCCCAATTGTCCTGCATTCCTCCTCCAAAAAGCAAAAAATAAAAAAAAAGATTAAAAAAAAAAACAAATGTAAATAAGGGTTGGGTATATTTTATAAGCTCCCTGCATATTAAAATAGTTGTTGTTTTTTGAACAGTTTTACATTTAGTTACAAGGAATCATTGAGAATTAAGGTCCAAGCAAGCCACTGAAGACCTAGAAATTTAATTCATCATTTAATGGCTCATCTTATAAGTGACATTTCCCAGGCGCAAATAGACACAAAATAGCACAAGCACTTCAGTAAGGTTGGTACCTAACTGAATTTTCATACAACAGATGTGAATTTCTCTCTTGGATTCCCATCCAAAGGGCAGCAAGATGTCACTGCGGTAAAGTCTTCTCAAACAAGGACCCGAAAATAATTAGTAAGGAGAAGTCATTTGTTGGGCTTGTCATATGATAATGATTGTCATCAGCAACCTAGAAGTGATCTATCCCTGCACAATATGTTGTTGCATATTATTCCAAATTCTAGAGACTTACCCATCCCCTACTCATCAGCCTGTAAACGACACTACTACAGTGCTTTGCTTTGGTGTGTGGAGGTGATTCTGAAAATTACCTGACTCTGCACCCAAAACTCTCTAATCTTTGATCTTCTTCTTTTGTTCTGAGAATTTGAAATGTCAAAACAAATGGACAATCTCTTTATCTTCCAGGTGATGGCGACAATTCCTGGAATACCTACTAAATAGGTCTTGTGGGAAGATCAAATGTAATGAAGAAAGCAGGAAGCAAGAGAAACATAGGGCAATTTATACGCCAATCATGCCAAGTAAACACAAATAGAACAATGACAAATAAGTATACGTATGTTAAAGAAAATAACGCTAACGTGAAGCCAGATTCAGCACAACTGGAATGAACAATCATGATGGGGGGTGAGGAAGGCAGGTAAGAAAACACACTTCCTTCCACTTAGCAGAGAGGTGGAAGTCTTACAGACACTATTAGAACTGGACACAAAAATAATTGACTTTGCTCAAATGGTTTTTTGTTGTCACGAGGGAAGATTGAATGTGCATAAGGGTGCCTATAAATGGAAACCGCTATGAAATGAAAATAACTAACCAAAAATTAAGTGTATTTTGGGGTGTTGTTGTTGAGAGAAGAGCTAACTGGACATCTTCATATGAGTGTGAATCTTGGGGTAGTTGAGTATTGTAGCATAATTAGATGTATGGAAGCCTATATCTAGAACTGGGAGGGACCTCAATGGCCATCGAGTCCAACCCCCATATTTTATAGATGAAGAACAGAGAAATCAAGTGACTTACCCAAAGTAGCCCTTATAGAAAATCAAAGTCAGAACTGGACCCAGCTCCTTTGACTCCAGAGAGAGAGAGAACTTCTTATTTCTCTGTGCCACAAAGTGCCTGCTTTGGCAACTGTGGCATCTTTGGCTAAAGTAGATGTTTGTTTGGTTTTCCTATTAAGAAACCTCTATAGGGATGGATGCTTTCAAAAATGATGATCTTCTTTAGCATCTTTATAGTCATAGTTGGGTCGTACAATACACATGAAAACAAGAAACAAGTGAAAAATACTCAATGACATTCATTGCCTTAAATTAAAGATGTCAAGGAAATTTATGAGTTAGAGAGTAGAAAAAAGAAAAGGGAGATGATCAGAGGCAATTGTACAATGTGAGGTTCATCACATAAAATTAGATTATAAAGCAAAGCTTTCTTCCTTAGAACTAAAGTAACTGTAACTGGGAGTCAAGAGTGCTGAATTTAAACCCTGGATTTAACATTAGTATATTTGTGACCTTGGTCAGGTCACTTGAATTCTCTGGACCTCTATTACCTCTTCTGCAAAATGATGGGATTGTACTAAATACTGGTCCTCTCCTTCATGTCCCCAACTCCTTCAATTGAGATAATGGATATCTATTCCATCTATCTATCTATCTATCTATCTATCTATCTATCTATCTGTCTCTGTCTGTCTATCTATCTATCTATCTATCTATCTATCTATCTATCTATCTATCTATCTGTCTATCTATCTACCTGTCTGCCTGTCTATCAAATGATATCATTAGTACCCTCTGAAGTCCTTTCCAGCTACATGATTCTGTACATGAGCACAAGCTCCTCTCCCTTCTTCCTTTGCATCCCCCTTTCATGGATCATAGGACAATGCTAAACTATGCATTCCTTTGTACATAATTTTTGAGTAATCCAATGTTGATCATTTCCCATCCCTGGAACGGAATGGAGCAGTAGAGGGTAGAAAAGATTCAAGCTTGACATTTCAGAACCCTGGGCCATTGTATTTCTACTTACTATTCTGTTTTTAATTGCCTACAATAAGGTTCATTAATCACAGTGCATTGCAATTCCTCCTTTATTCTGAGTCTATTAATGGGCCTATTTAATGCCATTAGAAGATGCAGCAACAACAGAGTTTCAGAAGAGTCATTATGGGATGTGTAACTTTGGCTGAACCGTTTCTAGACTAGGTAGATTAAAAAACAACCACAAAAACAACAACAAAAATTGCAAGCATTAGATGATTTCCTAGGAAAGTTCTGAGAGGCAGGCAGGCTCAGTTCAGCCCAACGTTCTTGATTGAGGTCAATAGCACAAGGAGTGGTACTCAGAGATCTGCCATTGAAGAAGTTGGAGGCAGGAAGGAGATGTTTACTTAGGCTTAAGGATGGAAAAAAGGAGAAAAGGAACACAATCTTGTCATAATGATATACATACATATGTGTGTATGTATATATGTATATCCATAATCTCATTTCAGCAATAAAAAGGTTTTCTAGATCTGGCCTCAGAGGGGCTGGCTTTGAAGCCAAGTTCTGCCATTTACTATTTCTCACTCAAAATAAATCTTTTAAATTCTGTGGGTCTACGTTTCTCCCCAGGGAATTGTTTAGTGGAGAGGACACTAGACTTGTACTTAGGCAGCTGTAGGTTCAGATCTCACCAGAGATGTTCATCATGTAACCCTGGGCAAGCTCTGTGTCTCCTTTACCTATCTATACAAAAACAGGATTAGACTCAGTGGCCTCTAACATCTTTTCCATCTCAAAGTGTGTGAACTCAGTAATGAACCCCCTTTCCTCATTTTAAAGAAGAGAAGACTGAGACCTTAGAGAGGCTAAATGACTTACCCAGTGTCATGCAGATCTCAAATTCAAACCCATGTCTGATGATTTGTGACTCACTCTTCTTTCTGGAGGTAGCACAGTGATTAGAGAAGGCAGGAAGACCAGCTTCAGACACTAGTGGTATGACTGGGAAAGTCACCTAATTTCTCTGTAACTCAGTTTCCTCAATGGTAAAAAGAGATTATAACAGGACCTACCTCACAAGCTTGTTGGGAGGACCAAAAACAAGCCTGGAATGTAGGTGCTAATATTATCAGTTGAAGAAACTGAGGCAGACAGTTATTAAGTGACTTAATGTGCCACTCAGATGGTATCTGAGTTTAGATTTGAAATCAGGTGTTCTGACTCCAGGTCTGACACTCCATCTAATGCACCACCCAGCTGTTCCAGGTCTCAGATATTTACTAGTTGTGTGACCTGGGGCAAGTCTCTTTGCCCTGTTTGCCTTGGTTTCCTCAGTTGCCAAATGGATCAGAGAAGGAAATGGCAAGCCATTCCAGTATCTTTGCCATGAGAACCCCAAATGGGTTCACAAAGATCTAGAAGCAACTGAAACAAGTAAGCAACCAAAAAATGGGCCATGCACAGGGCAAGGCTTTAAGGACTCAAAGAGAGAAATTCAAGTCCCTGATCTGAAGGAGCTCACCTTCTCTTGGGGAGATACAGCTTACACGGATATATGTGTTATGCATATTTAAAGTAAATCATATTTAAAGTAAAGTTAAAACTGAGCTGGTTTTGATGGCAGCTCTAACTCTGCAAAAAGAGAGATTAAGAAAAGGCTTCTTCTAGAACAGCGGTTCTCAACTTGTGGGTCGTGACCCCTTTAGGGGTTAAATGACCCTTTTACAGGGGTTGCCTATGACCATGGGAAAACACATATTTCCGATTGGTCTTAGGAACTGAGACACCGCTCCTCTATCTGTCTCCAGGTGAGTCTGCCTACATGCAGATACACCCACATATGAGGATTAAAGGGTCGAGGCATTAGGAAGGTTGAGAACCACTGTTCTAGAAGGTGGAACCCGAATGGTGCTAGATCCCAACAGGCAGAAATGAGGAGGGAGAATATTCCAGGTACCTGGAAATAGGCAAAGCTAACAAAGTAAACAGGCATAAGAGGAGAGAGAAGTTTGGCAGGAGTCGAATCTGCATGAGGGAAGCAAGGTGACAGCTAGTCAATCTATGAAATAGAACTACCTTGTGAAGATCTTTGGAGTTCCAGGGGAGTCCTTTGTCCTTTATCCTGTAGCCAAAAGGGAGTCATTAGAGCGACAAACTGAAAAGGATATAGGCTCTGAAATCAGAGCACCTGGGTTCAAATTCTCCTTCTGATGCTTACTGCCTATGTGACATGTGACATGTCACTCAAACTTCTTGGCCCTTGGTTTTCCCTTCTGTAAAATGAGAGAGTTGGACCAGATGAGGTGCTATGAGGTCCCTTTTTACCCCAAATCTATGATTTTTTTGTTTTTTAGAAGACATGGAGTTTTAGGGATACCAATGTAGAAACTCATGTGGAGGATGCAGGGAGAGAAGGGAAAATTGACCCACATTCACAATAGGCACTAGTTTCTTTCCTAGCCTTTAAAACAAAATCTAGTGTATATTTTATGGAGGGTGGGTGGGAAAAGATTACACTTAGATGAAGCAGAGTAAAAGCGAAAGGCAGCTAGGGGAACAAAAAAGATACTCTAGCTTGGTTTTGGAAGAGAGCAGGGGAATAGCAGGAAAGTGAAAGATCTCAGGTTTGTATTTTTGAAGGTTATACTTACATCCATCCACTTCAGGGACTGGTTTCTCTGATTGTTTTTAATGTTTTATGTTTTATTTTATTTTTTTATTCAGCAAGAAAGAGAAAATACAGAAATTTCTGCTCAGGCTGGGAATGCTGAGTGAAACTCTGCAGTTAATGAACGCCACATTAAATCTGGCAACTTTTACCTCAGTGGATATTAATAGGAAAGCTAGTAGCTGGAGCCAGAACTCACTGTACCAGAGAGGCACACCATTCAGCGTGGTGTCCCCCTGATTGGGTAATGCAAGGGCATAAGTGTATTACTCAAAAAAGATGGCCTTCGTCCCAGCAGATGTAACAAAGCTTGCCTTGGAAAAGGCAATCAGAAAATAAAAAACTCACTGGAAAAGTCTGTCAAGCCTTCTCAATGCTTTTATTTCAGAACCCTAAGGGATCTAGACTACAGAAACTTTTCCTTCACATTGGGTTGATTTCCCAACACTCCCCCACAGCAATCCTAGGAAAGGTTACTGCTCAATCTCTTCATGGCAGACCAACCCATCATTCTAGAAAGCTTTCTTTCTTTTTTTTTTTGAGTGGGGAAAGCAGGGCAATTGGGGTTAAGTGACTTGTCCATGGTCACACAGCTAGTAAATGTGTCAAGTGTCTTAAGCTGGATTTGATCTCAGATCCTTCTGATTCCAGAGCTGGTGCTCTATTCACTGTGCCACCTAGCTACCCCTAGAAAGCTCTTTTTTATCCTGAGCCTGAGATCTGCTTACTCTGACAGAATCATGAGATCTTGGGATGTCAGAGCTAGAAGGATCATGGACGTGTTCCCTGAGCCTCGCTTACCTCATCTGGAAGATGAGGCCTGGGAGGGATAGCCTAGACAGTTTCCTCCCAGATCTAAATAGATCCGATGATTCCCTTATTTTAACACCTTTGTTTTCACAAATAAAGAAACTTACCCCAGAAAAGGATCATAAAATCTCAGTTTGAAAGCTGAAAGGAAAGCATTTGGTTAACCTCACTCATTTAACAAACCTTTCTTCCAAACCTCCTTATCCTCCAAGCACAAAGTTCATCAACCTTGGTTTTCACCACATTTCCATTCAGTTGCCCAGACTTGTGGATTTTTCCTCCATAATATCTCCAACATCAGTTCCTTTCTCTATACTTAAAAGGAAGCCCCTCTTGCTTAGGCATTCATAATTTATTGCTGGGACTATCACAGTAGCTTCCTAATAGGACTCCCTGTTGAAATTCTCTCTTCTTCATCCATCCTGTGCACAGTTAACAAAGTGATTTTTCCAAAGCTCAAATCTGACCACATGGCTCCCCCGAGCAATAAACTCCAATGGCCTCTTATCACCTCTAGGATAAAATACAAGCTCTGCCATGTAGCAGTAAAAAGGTCTTCACAGCCTGTCTCCAGTCTACCTTTTCATCTTGTTATATATTACTCATCTTCATGAATTCTGTACTCTAGCCAAACTGGTATCCTCACTGCTTGTCACACGCAATGCTACAACTCTTGTTTCTGTGCCTATCCACAATCTCTGTCCCGTTCATAGAATATACACCCTTTATTTCTTCAGATCTCTACTGTCCTTCAAGATCAGCTCAAGTAACATTTACATGATACCTTTTTTCAATCTCCTAGCTGTTACCCCATTTGTGTTAAATTAATTTTGCATAGATTTCATATATAATTTGTGTGTACATGATAACATCTAAGCTCCTTATGGCGAAGAACATATCCATAGGTTTCTTTGTATTCCCAACAATTGGCACAGTTCTTGACATACAACAAGTGCTTAATAAATGCATTAAATGCTTAATAAATGAATTTCAGTGAGATGAAGATACTTGCCCAAGGCCACAAATTTCCAAATTTTAGAATTGAAATGAATTACTCTGGTCATCTAGTCCAGCCCACACATGAAAAGGAGTAACCACTGAAGTATATATGGTAAGTGGCTGTCCAATCTCTGAAGCCTTCCAATAATGGTATCACACGGGTAGCAATTGTAAGAGATGGAATTTGGACCAAGCAATCTAAAGTCAAATCCAATACTCTTGACATTATACCATGACACACTCAAGGTTGTATAACTAGTTAGGTTTGGAATTAGGATCAGAAATTAAGTTTCCTGAATCTTAGGCCAAAGCATTTTTCACTATAACAAATTCAACCCAATAAATATTTGTTACAGTCTATGTAGAAGATACCATATTAATCCTTGGAAATATAAAGACCTTAGAACAGAAACAAAAACAAAACAAACAAAAAAACAACAGCCCTCAGGGATCTTACATTCTAAAAAAACAACAACAACAAAAAGGATACAACCAAGGGAGGGCTGGAGGTAGCTCTAACCTGGTTTTTGAGAACAGACTGTTAAAATTTAATGTGAACATCTATACCTCAGAAATCAGCACCCACTACAATCAGGGCTTGATTTATTATCTTGTTGATTTCTAGACTTAGGAAACCAACCATCCATAATGCAGATTAAACATAAAAGTGTGTGCAGGTGTGTGTGTATGTGTGTGTGTGTGTGTGTATGTTTGTGCATGTGCACACATATGTATGTTTGAATATATCCCATCCTCCCCACCTCCCAGCCTGGAAAAGCCTGGTCGCTAAACATTTACCAGCACATCTCTGTTGCTCTATAAACATTGATTGAGTTCAACAGCAGTGCACTAAAAAGCTTAGGGCACGAAGTCTTCATGATGCTGGAGGCCTGGTCACTGTAGGCTGATGATCATAATAATGGCTAGCATTTACGTAGAGCTTTAAGGTTCACAAAAAGCTTTCCTTTCATTATCTATTGGAGCCTCACAACACTTCCCAATATGGCATATAAAAAGATTCTTATTATACATGACAATTTTAGGAGGTAGTGAGCAATAACAAGCAAGCGGGCTCAGGGAGAGTTTTTTGCAGGTGATGTCACAGAAGCAGGACCCAGAAGGAAGCCAGAGATGCTGAAGAGTGAACAGGAAGGATTGATTCCAGGCATAAGGGAGAGTCTTTGCAAGGGTGGGACAGTAGTAGATGGTATTTCAAGTTCTGGGGAATATCAAACAGCCCCATTGGGATGGAAGATACAGTGTACACAAGAGAAAGACTACAAAATAAGCCTGGAAAGGGGGAGGCAGGAGCCATGCTGTCAAGGGCTTTAAATGACAAACTGCAAAGTTCTCCTCTTGGTCATAGATCCCCCCAACAAAGCCACGCAAGGAAAGTCCTTCTTTCCCATGACTTAAACATATAGAAATCTCAGACTAAGCATGACCTCCATCTGAAGGATTTACACAGTAACCGTAGACGACAATGTCAGTCCTCTCAGGAATCACAAGATCACAGGCTCCCTATAGCCATCAGCATGGCCCGGGGGCCATATCCAACTGCAACAGTAAGGAAGTTGAATGGGTGTTGTCATTGATGTCCTAGTGTGCTCTACAGGGTGCCGACTCTACTCATTCGTGAGTGAAAAAGCCAGAATATTTGATGCCTCCCAGAAGTCAAATCATTAGAGGGCCACCTTCTGGGGTCTTGGCCTTCCCATAGGAGGGCTGTGGGGATGAGAAAAGGAAACCAAGGGGACACTACACGTCTACCTATGCTGAAGGGACATTGGCTATATTGACCTCATTTATGGATTGTTTTGATCTTATTTACCTAAAGCAACAGTTTGTTTGCTGAACTGAGGATGACTGTATACTGGTATAGAAGCCAACTCAGGGCATAATGATAAACCGAAACGTAGGTTGTCACAGAGGGAACAAATTGACCCCCTGTAAATCAGGGCAGGGAGCTAGCTAGGCAGGGAGACAAGGGTTCAAATCCTACTTATATAAACTATGGGAGCCTGGGCCAGCTCATTGAAATACTCTGTCCTTCAGCTTCTTTATCTGTAAAATTAGTGGGAGTGACTCAGTGGGGTCCAAGGGCTCTCCCAGTTCTGAATCTGTGACTCCACAATTCTCAGACTCTCATTTACATCACAGTTGTGCATCTATGTTGGCAGTAGGTACTTCCTCACTGGAAGTTCCAAACACAAATAAAATCATAGGTCAGGTGCAAAAAACAAAATCAACAACAAAAACCAGCATATGTACACATACACACACACACAGACACATACACACACAGATGCAGACACACACACAAACACACACATAGACACAGACACACACAGAGACACACATGCGCACACACACACACACACACACACAGGCATTCCAGTATTCTGAAGCTACAGTTGGAGTAATATAAAATTCATGTAGCCTGGACAGAAATGAGATGGATTGCTTGAGGTCAGGAAACCTAGCAGCAGATAGAACAAGAACCCAGGTTTCATTATTTTTAGTACTGTATATTGTATCTTGTTTTGTGGCTATCTGCGGCATGGTAGCTGGAGAGCCAGTCTCCAAGCCAGAAAGACCTGGTTCTAGTCAAACCTGCTCTAGGCAGGCTGCTAAGATTTTTAAGTTTCAGAGAAGCTGTTGATACAGATTGGAAGAGAGAACTCCACACACCACTGAAATCACATGGCCTGTTCTTATCCTAATCTATTGATTATGCAACACACATCAGCAGCAAGAGACATGGTAGGAGCAATAGCTTTAGGGGCTCTCAGACTAGAGATAGTAAGGGAGTCAGATGATTAATCAGAAAGAGATTATAGGTGACCTGTTGCTGGCACTGGGTGCAGATGACATTGGTTGGCAACTCTATTGTACATATATAGTTCTGGAACATAGCTCCAGAGCAGAGTAGTAGAGGTTTGTCATGAGGGAGCAAGAGCCATCTTCACAGTTCCAGGGCAAAGAGAAGCCCTGTCACTTGTGACTTCAGGGGACCAGAGGCTCTTCTTGGGTAAAGACCAGAGCATAGACTAGGAGAGCATTGATCATAACTTTCCAAGGATCACACCAGAAATAGCTCTGAAAACAACAGCATGAAAATCATTAAGTTTGAGATAATGCCTTATCACTGTCAGATGAGCAGAAGCCAATGTTAACAAAAAGATCAAAGTCAAGAAATAGGCTGGGGAAATGAGCAAATGGGAGAAAAATAATTTGACCATAAAAAAACTGATTCAACAGCAGGGAACACTAAGAGACAAAGTCAGACGACAACAATAATGTGAAAGAAGTTACAAGTAAAACTCCAGAGAAAGATGCTAAATGGACACAAGCCAACACAATTTCCTGGAAAAATTAAAGACAGAGATAATATTATGAGAGAGGAAAAAAAAATAGGAAAAGAAATGAGATGATGCAATAAAATTATGAAAACAATTAAAAGCTTGGTAAAAGAAGTATAAAAATACTGAAGAAAATAATACATCAAAAACAAAACAAAACAAAACAAACTTAGCCTAACAGTAAGAGAAGCACAAGAATTTACTGAAGAAAAGAATTCCTTAAAAAGTAGTATTGTGTACATGGAAAAAGCTCACTGAAGAAAATAATTTCTTAAAAATTAGAATTGGTTAAGTAGAAACTAATGACTCCATGGACATCAAGAAACAAAAAAATAAAATTAAAAAGAATGAAAAATAGACGAAAATGTGCAATGCCTTTTTGGAAAAAGAGCTGACCTGGAAAATAGATTAAGGAGAGATAATTTAAGACTTATTGTCCACTGAAAGTCACATTACAAAAAGAGTCAAGGTCATATTTTAAGAAATCATAAAGGAAAACTGTCCTAAAAGCCTAGATCCAGAGGGTAAAACATAAATTGAAAAAATCTACAAATCATCTCCTAAAAGAGATCCTAAAATGAAAACTCCCAGTAAGATTATAGCCAAATTCTAGTCCTCATAGGTCAAATGAAAAAAAAAAATACTGCAAGCAACCAAAAGGAAACAGTTCAGATAATGTGGAGTCATATGGAGGTGGGAGGAAAACAAAAATTCCATCTTAAAGGAGTAAAAAGCTTGGAATATGATATTCTGGAAGGCAAAGGAGCTAGGATTATATCCAAGAATAACCTACCCAGAAAAAACTGATTATAATCCTCATTCAGAGGGAAAATGGCTATTTAATGAAATAGAGGACTTTCAAGCATTCCTGATGAAAGACCAGGGTGAAAGAGAATCTGACACTCAAATATAAGACTCAAAAGAAGCATAAAAAGGTAAACATGAAAGAGTAATCCTAAGGGATGCAAAGCTAAATTATTTACATTCCTATATTGGAAGATGGTACATGTAACTCCTAAGAACTTCATTATTATTAGAGCAGTTAAAAGGTGTTTACATAGATAGAGGGCATGGGTGTGATTTTAATATTGGGATGATATTAAAAAAAAACTAAGGGGGTGAGAAAGAGGAATGCACTGCGAGAAAAGGAAAGGGAGAGGTAGATTGGGAATACTTTTTTTTTTTCTCACATAAAGGAGTCGCACAAGGAAGAGCTTTAACAGTGATGGGGAAAATGGGTTGATGGTAAGTAATGCTTGAACCTGGCTTTCATCAGAATTGGTTCAAAGAAGGAAGAGTATATATCCACACTCAATTGTGTATAGAAATCTATCTTACCTAATTGGGAAACAGAGGGGGAAGAGGGGGAAGAGAAGAAGAGAAAGGTGGAATATGATAAAAAGGATAGTGGACTAACGGAGGCAATGGTTAGAAGTGAAATGAACTTTTGAGGAGAGACAGGATAAAAAGAGAGAAGGATAAACAGAAGAAAATGGGACAGAGGGAAACATGCAGCTGAAAATCATAAATGTGAATGTGAAGGGGATGAACATGAACAAACACCCAAATACACACACACACACACACACACACACACACACACACAGAGGAAGTGGCTAGCAGAATGGATTAGAAACCAGAATTCAACAACATATTGTTCACAAAAAACACATGTGAAGCAAAAAGATACACAT
>CM053592.1:175542056-175560928 GCA_028646515.1 Pseudochirops corinnae
GAGAGAAACAGATAATAGAAGGAAAGACAGTTTTTTTATTTTTTTCTCTCCACCATAATCAAAGTTAGTTTCATATCTAATCCTAGATTAGCTCAGTTTAAGTCTTCTTTCAGGATCACCCCTGGGCACCAGGCAATTGGAGAAACTTTTATTTCCCAAGGATTTGTGATTTGTCGCATTATTAGACAGGGAGAAAAGCAGGAGATAATGGAACGGGCTTTTCGACAGCAACTCCACCTCTGCTGACTTTGAACACACCACAATAAATAGAAAGGACAGGAAATGAAAGCAGCTCTTAGCTTTCTCTAAAGTGCACAACAGAATAGGTGTCAACTCTCCTGTTGTATCCCTGGCAGTTCGTACTTTCAAAAGAACAATCAGAAGGAAACCCTTTTAGGAAATTGATCCGCCGAAGTTTGAAATGCTTAAAAATAAACTGTCAGGTCTGTATGTTTTTCCCCCTTACACAACCTGTCAACCTCACCTCTGCCTTCTTATTTCCTGAACCCGAAGAGCAGAGTATTCAATTTCAAAGGACTGCTGAGAAGTTCTGCATTTGTCAGTAGCACTGAAGACACTGACTAAATATTTTATAAATTGAAGTGAGACCTGATGGGAAATAAAAGCCAATCACTGCCACCTCATACCCTAACACCCATACCCATCCAGTTTATCTTCTCCTTTGGGTTCAGGTATAAATAGGTTCAAATCTCACCTTCTGCCCGAGTACTTTCCAAGGCCCTTTGGAAGCAAATGTGTTAATAATGATGATGATATTAATATAATGCTAATAAAGTTTGCAAAGTGTTTGTTATCTCATTGGATGCTCAGAATAATCCCGTGAGATAGGTGCTATAATTATTCCCATTTTACAGATGAGAAAACTGAAGCTAAAAATGGTTACATAACTCCCGCAAGGTCACAGACTTAGTAAGTTTCTCATCCAAGATTCAAACTCAGTTCTTCTGAATTCCAGTTCTGGCTCTGATCCCCTGTGTCAATTAGTTGTCTAACTCTCCTTGTGTTTGTTTTTTTTCTGAAAATTTACTTTCAAATTACACTCTGCATATATCTTGTATGTTTCTATTCTCATGTATCCCCCCTCCCACAGTAATGCCCACTCAGAACTGACTTTAGGAATGCCTTTCTTTCTTCTTTTCCACTCTTGCTCTTTTCAAATACTTTCTATTCTTCATGGTCAGTCTGAAGTCCCAACTATGGAGACTTCTTGACTTCTCTGTCACCAAAATCTTTACTTCTCTGATCTGGCAATATAATTTCTATTTATAATATGATATAATTCAATATATGATATCTCATAAGATGAGATTATGTAAACAAGATTTCATACAACTTTTCATTCTAGTTAATTTATTTCTTGATGGTATGACATGACTTTCCAACTTAACTATAAGCCCCTTAAGGGCAGGCCATGCCTTATACTTCTGTAACAGTGCCTAGCACAGAGTTGAACATCTAATTTATACCCAATAAATAGTCACTTGATTGAAAGGAATTATTTTATCTTGCTAGCATCAATCAACTCTGAATAAGGATGAAGCCTTCTAAAAGATAATTTGGATGGCACAGAAGTGCCATTATACTGACTTCCTCTAAGAAGATAAATAATCAAGATGGCTTTTAGAATTCGATGTGATCAAATTTTTAGGTACAATGTGCTACTATATATAAGCAAGGACAGAATGGGTATTCTCTTTAAAAATGTTAAATGGCTTATGGCCTTGGGTTATATGGCTAAAAATATAACTGTGTCTTAAGTGATTTTCCCAGTGCTTTTTTACCAGGGCTTGGTTCTGAGGACTATACACCTTATAATAAAATACATGGTTTTATTTACTACAAAAAGTGATGAGGGAAATCTTCTGGGTCTATTTTCTTCTGTCTCGAATAGTTATTTGTCATCGACAGTCAAAGAAGTTTCCAGAGCTAGAATTTCTTTTAGCATCTTTCTAATGGTTACAGATGGGGATAAATTCTGGACTGCTAATCCAGTACTCAAGGCTTTACTTAAAATTCACTCTGCTTTATCTCCTCTATTCTAGCAGCAGATGAGAGGAGGTATGAGGAGTCAGGGAAGGGAATGAGGAGCATGTTTTTCATTTGTTACTTCCTTATTCCAAAGAATAGCAAAGGGATTACTACAACTGTCGGTAGCTACTGAAAATCTGTGTTGAGTATATAATACTACAAAGAAATACATACATTTTAAATTTATACAGAATACTTGGGAACCAGGACTTGGGGGGGGGGGTAATCTGGGCCATTTGGTGATTTAGATTTTGATGGTGCAAGGGATAGAGCACTGGGTTTGGAATCAAGAAGACTCATCCTCATGAGTTCAAATCCAGTATCAGGCACTTACTAGCTGTGTGACCCTGGGCAAATCCCTTAACCTTATTTGCTTCAGTTCCTCATCTCTAAAATTAGCTGGAGAAGGAAATGGCAAACCACTCCAGTATCTCTGCCAAGAAAACCCCAGATGTGCTCACTAAGTGTCAGACACAACTGGAATGACTCAACATCATTAACAACAACAACAACAAAAGAAAACAAAATAAATTTTCATAAATCTGAAATCTTCAACCAAAAACCTGAAATCTACCATTAGATATGCAGACATATGGCCATTAAACCCATATTCTCTTCAGTAATCCTTTCAAGGTTAGAACAGTAACCCAAAACAGAAAGCAATGTCTAACCCAAGCCCTGATGTAAGTTAAATTACTTTTTCTTTCAAAGGTATCATGATTGTACTTGAGAATTAACTGACTCAGTGAACTAGGTCTCAGGCCATTGATATATCTTGGTGGCCCAGATACAGGAATTTATTTCTATTATTTACAGAATGACATATTGGTGCCTGACAACTTCACTTTCCTCCTTTGTGAAGTGAAGGGCTAGACTATATGATCTCCAAAGCCTTTTCAAGTTCTCATATTGTGAGTTATCTAGCCATGTCATTGAGGTAGCATTGCTATTCATTATTTGGCCAAAATTATCTTAACAAAATACTTCAGAGTTGACCAGCTGTAGCTTTAGAGTACTATGTACAAAATGGCGCGGTGCGTAATAAGAAGTACTGTTCAGAAGAAACACCTTGAAGTAGCAGAAAGAATATTGGTCTTGGAATCAAAAGTCTTCTGGATGTGTCCCAGCTTGGACGCTTTTATTCCATTTGATAAGTGTGTGGGCATGTATTGTGTGTGTTTTACATATCTACTGAATACCAGGAAGACGAACATGAAAACGAAACAGCCCCTGCCCTCAAGGAACTTTTTTACATTCAACTGGTGGTGATGTTGTGTATGTGTGGGTACACATATGTGTATATATGCATGTATGCGCATATGTATGTTGGGAGGAGGAAATACAACAGGCAAACAAATTAGTATGTAAATTTTAAAGATTTAGTAGTAAAATTAGTAGTAAATATTAAAAGAAGGATAAAGCACTAAACACTGGGGGCATCAGAGAAGGTTTCATAAAGGAAAATATTGAGAATTAAAGCTGATTCTTTTAGGGAGTCAATTCCAGGCATGGAGAACTGCTTCTGTAGGTGCACAGAGGTAGGAAATGAAGTATGGAAAGTACCTACCAGTCCAGTTTAACAGCAATATAGAGTTCATGAAGAGCTGTAGTATAAAAAATGACTGCAAATGTAGATGGGAAGAAAACCATGAAAGATCTAAAACACAAAGCTTAGGAGATGACTGTCTTTTATCTCAAAAGAGTAAGGAGTCATAATAAGAAAAGGTTTCTGTGCTTGGATGAATTAAAGTGGTCAGAAATAGGCTTTAGGAAACAAATATTTTGATGGGGAAGAAGAGAAACTAGCATCGGAAAAAGCAAGGAGGCCATTCCACTAGTTAAACAACAACAAAAAAGAGGTGGATCAGAAGTGTGATTTTTCTATTTTTAAATAGAAATTTAAATTTTAAAATTTAAAATTTTTTAAATTTAAATTTTAAATTAAATTTTAAATGCATTTTTCTATTTTTTAAAATCAATGGATTAAAATCTATGACTAGATCCTAAAGGCTAAAAATTTTTAAATTTTAATTTGTATTATTAACATTTTCACATCACTTTCTTATTTCTAGATAATTAAGAAAACATGGAATCAAGTTCTTATTTATAGTGTTTACTGATTTCCAAGATATAAATGCTCATACTTAAAATTTAACAACCAGCTCTTATAGGTTGGTAGGTATAAACTGCCTCCAGCACACCCATTGACCATATTTAATTTTGACAATGCTATTCTCAGTTACATACCTTCCCCTTTTTGTTTATTTTTTTTTCAAATTTTCTTAGTTCTGAAAGAGGAGAGGGCTAATGCCTCAATGCTCTCTGTCCTATATTTTATGTCACCTTCTAGCTCTATCCTTCTATGTTCTAAGTTTTTAGGTTCCCATCATACTCTCCAAATATAGATTTGAGATTCTGAAGTCTTTTTCAGTTGATATTCTGTATTTTAGAATCATCTCTAGCTGTATCATTTTATGTTATACTTTCTAAGATCCCTTCTAACTCTAGGTCAGAAATTAAGGGACTGTGAGGTTAAGGACCTTTGATGTCATGTAGTGGAAAGTGGATAGAGCAATGGGCCTAGAATTAGGAAGCCACATTTCCTGGTTCAAACCTAGCATCAGAAACTTACTAATTGTGTGACCTTAGGCAAGTCATTTCCCCTGATTGCCTCAGTTTCCTCATATATAAAACAAGTTGGAGAAGAAAACGGAAAATCACTCCAATATCTTTGCCAAGAAAACTCCAAAATGCAGTGACACAGAGTCGGACATAGGTGAAATGAATGACCAACAAAAGTGGAAAGCATAGGGCAAGGAGGTGGCACAGTGGATAGAACACCAGACCTGGAGTCAGAAAGACCTGAGTTCAAATCTGACCTCAGACACTTATTAGCTGTGTGACACTGAGGAAGTCACTTAGCCCTGTTTGCCTCAGTTTGCTCACCTGTAAAATGAGCTTTTCCAAGATAACCCTAAATGCAGTCATGAAGAGTTGGACATGACTGAAAACACCTGGACGATAACAACACTAGAGAGAATATAGGATGCAAAGTCGGAAGGGTGGACTTCAAATGATAACTCTCACTCTGTGACTCTGGGCAAGTTACTTCCTCTCCATGCCTCAGTTTCCTCACCTGTACAATAAGAGGGTCAGATTCAATGATCTCTGAAATCCCTTCCAGGCATAGATCTATGATCCTATAAGCCTGTATTTCAAACTGGAGATGGCTGATTCTATGCTCACTATAAATACATCAGAGTGGTTTGATAGACATTACCAAAAAATGTTGTTATTCTCAAAATTTTAAATTCTTGGTCCACCAGCAATGTGGAAAAGGCCACAGCACTGATTCGGGAGGCTCACTGGTTGTCTCAGCATGTTTTCAGTCTGACGTGCTCCCTGGAACTTTGAATAGATCTCAAACAAAGACACAGAGATGGGGAGTGGGCTGGGGTGACCTAAACACGTGGGAAAGAAAAGAACCACAGACTTATGAGGACTGAGTCGTACGATGAGTTCTCTAGTTGTCTGGGCAGGATTTGAATGCAAAGCCAATAGATGACATTTCAACAAGTGGATTTTATTGTGGCATTTTTATAAATTAGGTTTCAGCCTTAACTTAGTATTCTAAAAAGTCGATTCATTAAATACTATTTTATTACTGCAAAGCTCTACAGGTCTAAAGCCCTCTCTGAAATGCTTTCTCCCGAGAGACACAACATCTGTGTTAAACCATGAACACCAGATAACTCATTTATTTTGTCACAGGCACCTTTATGAGCTGCATTTGTTGGAAAAACTTGGGAAGGGTGTGTATGTGCATGTGTGTGTGCCTGTGTGTGTATTGTCTGTGTGTGTATGCGTCTGTGTGTGTGTGTGTGTGTCTGTGTGTGTGTGTGTGCATGTGTGCACAGTGGGATGAGGGGGGAAATCTGCCTTCCATTCCTTTCCGAAATCATAGTCCTAAAAGGCTAACGATCTGGAAGTGGTCCTGAAGCCAGATTCTGGTAAGAAGAATGTAATTATTTTAACGAGTCTTATTGCTGAGTGAATCTAACATGTTGTTCAAGGTGCAAGAGCTCTAACTGAGTGCGTCTTTATCTCACCGAATGAAACTGTGAGTGCTCAGAAATGCCCAATGTCATTTTACTACCCATATTCTGACCTTAAAAAATTCATTTCTTTTCCCTTGATGTTGCCTAAGAGACTATTTCCATTATTAACAGCCTGCTATGGGTGGGAAAAAAGTGATAAACAGAAAATATAACCCCCACCCTTGGCCTTCCAGGCAGCATTTTATGTGAATAACATGTTGAACTTTTATCTATATTTTACACATATCTATGTAGACATAGGGGAAGAAATCTGAATGCTACTTTATCCTCCTCTGTCTCCTTAGAGAGGTTCACCTGTTCTTTGGTGATAAAGAAGATAAATTAGATCATAAACAATTACACATCCAATATACAAAGTATTTTATATCTATAAAAGTTTTTCTCATAACAATTCAGTAATGTAGGTAATGTAAAAATTATGATCCTTATATTCCAAGTGAAGAAAATGAGGCTTGGTGAGTTCAAATTTAACAGATGAATGAGCATGAAGTTTGCACCTACTATGTTCTGGTTTAGTACCTACTATGTGCTGGTGACTTGTGACTTTGCATAGTTGTGATTTGAAATCAGGTCTCTTGGTTCCACGTTTAATGGTCTTCCAACTATACATGCAAGGGTATGTCAGATCCAATGAAATAGCTAACAAAGAGATAGTCAAGATAGTAAAGTGAAACATGATTAGGGCTTACATGTAATATTGGGATAGGCTAAGACAACTGCCAGTTGTGGAAGAGAAGGCTAATGAGAAGGTCAGAGATTAAGAAGTAGAGAAGGAAACAGGATTTGTCTACCGGAACAGAAGTCATTTAAAAGTGGGAGGGGAAGAAGGAGAGGTGGCATTATTTCTGATCTACTTGGGCAATCTGCTGCTAGTTGGTACAAAGAAGTATTGTTATTTCATATAACCAAAACATACACCTTAATTCCATCTATTAGGACCAACCTGGAAAGAAACTATTCCCTACAAAGTTCTCAACACATCTAGGTTAGGAGAAAAAGCACATGTACTATCCCTGGAATGGTGCAGATGGGTGTCCTGGTCTGTGGATGTCACCCATTTTCCCTAGTTCACACCAGAGGACCACACTCAATGAAGAAGTAGGGTAAGAGTGCTGTAGAGGTAGGGAGAAGAGAATCTGCCATGAAATGAGGTTATTTCTCCTGTGATGGGAATGTGTTTTTTCTTAATATCTACTAACAGTGCCTAGTATAAGAGTGCTATTAAAGGACTTTTCAAAACAAAACATTCAATTCAGCAAAGCAAGAGGAGTGTGGTTCAGTGGCAGTAATTCTAGTCATGAGGACCTGGTTTGAATCCTTCCTCAGACCCCTAGACCTTACAAGGCTGTGTCTGAAGAAGTATTCAAAACCAGTTCTCAGAACCTCAATTGACTATAAAATGGAGTCAATAAAATTTGTGCTTTCTACATTGGAGGGTGAGATAATCATTAATTTGCTTATAATAAGCATATTAATAATAAGCATCCATTAATATTAATATACTAATATAATTAATATGCTAATTATGATTTAAATTAATATTAATACAATAAAGATATGAGATAAGCATTCATAAATATGTCTTAAGTATCTACTCAATTTCCACTGAACTAACATTTATTCAGCACCCAATGTAAGGCACTAAGCCAGGTATACTATGTATGACCTTTGTGGGATGCTAAGGATGTGACTATGAATAAAAGGACAAAACTAAACTGCATATTTTATCATTCTAACAAAAAGTGAAGGGTTAATAGACAAGATGCCTTGGGTTCAGGAAATAAGAATCCTACCTAACTTAATTCAGAGAGATTTGTCATTTGAAAGTGAATAAGCTCATTAAGCTCTTATCACAATCATTTCCATACGGGGCCAGTAATATCTGTAACCTGTTGGCTTTAGGAGATGTTATTAGCATTATTGAATTAAGGTGCACAAATATCTTACAGAAATGCAAGAAAAGAGATGATTTCAAATATTGCTGTTACTACCTAATAAATAGCATCAAATACCCATTAGTCATTAGATTTTATTAGGTGGCATATTTTTACAGTAAAATAATAGAGGAGATTATTTCAGACTTGAAAAGTTGTGAGCTTATCATCCAAGAAAAAATGCAATTAAACGATAGCCTTGGCATATGGCTTAAAGCTCAGGGCTCATACCATCATTTACATGGGGGAAGAATTCCCTGATCTCCCAAGTTGTTAATGTGCTTATGTCTTGTTGTCAAGTCATCAAGCATTGATCATGAGTTTACTAGGTACCAGGCACTATGCTGAGTGCTGGGGGGAGGATGGGTGGGGAAAGGGGAGGCAAGGATTGTGGGGAAGCAAAATAATAGTTCCTCTTCTCAAGTATCTTACATTTTATTGGAAGAAGGCTGCACATGAAAAGGGCCTGAAAAACTGGGGACAAGGGATACAGAGACCATTATATTCAAATAATATATTAAACATTTATACAGTGATTACCATGTACTAGGCACTGTGCTAAGTGCTTTACAATTATATCATTTAAGTCTCACAACAATCCTGGGAGGTAGGTTCTATTTTACAGATGAAGAAACTGAAGCAAACAGAGATGAAGAGACTTGTTGACTTGCCCAGGGTCACATAGATAGTAAGTGTCTGAAGTCAGGTTTGAAGACAGGTCTTCCTAACTCCAGAGCCATTGCTCTATCTACTGTGACACCTAGCTGCAAAATAGAAGGTAAGCTCCTGGTGGCCAGAAGCAAATGCTTACTGAATAGAATTGAATTTGTATCTCAAATGTCTAGCATGTCTTCCACATAGAAAGTGCTTATAAAAGGTTTCTTAAATTGAAGTGAATTGTTGAATACTATTTAATAGATAATAAAGTCATCATTGCATATCAGATCTAGTCATCCCGACGCACCGCCCCTTCCACATATGCTGTTACTTGTCTTCACTCATTTCTGTCCTGTTTGATTTCTTGTGATCTCATATGGGATTTTCTTGCAAAGATAATGGAGTAGACTATCATTTCCCTCTCTAGCTTAATTTTACAGATAAGGAAACTGAGGTAAACAGGATTAAGTGACTTGTCGAGGGTCACATAGCTAGTAAGTGTCTGAGGATGGACTTGAACTCAGATCTTCCTGACTCCAGGCCTCAGTACGCTATCCATTGCACCACTTTAGCTGCCCTATATACGCATATACCTCCTCTTAATGGTCTTAAAATACAGCAGATTCAGCAACCCGTCCTCCTTGACCCTCACCCCAAAAGAGATGTACAGACTAATGTTTACTAAAGTTAATATTACTACAGTAAAAGCAATGGCAAATCAGGATTTGGCACTATAACGACAAAAGAAAGACATATATCATTCATAGCGTCTTCCGACAGAAAAGCCATTGTCCATGGAGATCAAGGACTACCCGAAGACAAAGACAGGATAGTCAAAGTTGTTAATGGGGGAGATAAGCAGCAGAAAAATCTTGCATCCACTTTGGAATAGACCGTTTTCTTCCTCTACTTAGGAGTGACATTGAAATTGACTGTGGCTACCTCTAAGAAGCTTCTCAGTTTATTTCAGCCTCAGTTTCCTTCCGGAAAAACAAATGTGTTGGGTTCTCTTCCAACTGTCACATTCTATCTTCCTTGCATTAAGAACTATTCCAGGCTTAACGGTTCATAGTCTATGCTCCAAAAACCTTTCTTGCTTCTTCCGTATTCTTAGGTCCCTTCCAGATGCAGCATCCTATGTCCCAAAATCTAAGGACTCTTCCCACTTTGACATTCTATGTTCTAAGTATCTTTCTACCCTGATGCTGACAAAATGTTCCATGATTCTCTGACTTACAAACCATAATTTAGCAGCAATCTGAATGACATTTCCAAGAAGCTAATAAGTTTCAAATCTCTATGGGTGGTATGTAAAAATGAGATCAGGGAATTCAGCAAGCATATTCCCTCTCAAATTAGTTAATTGTTCTAATGCAAAATTATTAGTTACATAACATATTAATAATGTTGTTAACAGTCTTCTAATGTTTGCGTATTATTTCTGGGTCTAAGCTAAATACAAAACAAATAAGAAAAAATAAAACAAAAAACAAAACGCCCTTTTCAGTTCTTTGACTTAGAAATGTTATTTCAATTTGCTTTCCTAATCAGTATTTTCTAAAACATTTAACTTCTGGTTCTGCTATAGATGCTGGCGCCAATGCTCTAAAGGTTATTTATGCTTCTCTACTGTGTGCACAATCTTATAAGAAGGCCTCTAAAATAGGAAACAAAAAAATCTATGTGTTGCAAAAACATGGAGACAAAGGACCCTTTAATGTCCTGCCAGCCTCCAGACTGACAGCCTTATTTGCATAAGTGGAGGAGCAGGAAGTGCAAAGAGACAGATGGGTGAATATTAATTAATGTTCATAAACCTGAACAATGTCGTTGAAATTCCTGAACCCAGCTCTTCCCCCTAACAGCTTGTGTTATTGATAGTACATCATGGCCTAATGTGGACAGGCCGGTGGCAGCGAATGCGGATGAACCTCAGAATTTGTAACTTGATTTATTTCTGGAGCTTAAGGACCAACGATAAGTTATTCACCTCCAGCGGCCTGCCATGAATAGGACCTCTGAACTGTCTGTGGAAAGAACAGAAGAAAAAAGGACTACTTGTGTGGTGTTCACCTAGGGAAGCTGGAGCCAGTAGCCCAGCATGCTCCTGAGCCTAGAAAACCATCTGCATCAATTAATATTTATTAATAGGGAGAGGAAAGCCCTGAAGGATAAAGTGTTTACTGATGGATTCACTCGCCTGGCTAGGAAGATGAAATATTTGCTGCCAATAAGGCTTTCTATGCAGATAAAATAGACAACTATATACACATAGGGTGATATATGAGGGGCACTGAGTATACCCCCTACCTTCAAAATCTTACCTCTTGGTCTACTATTGCCTTAAATTCCCATTGGCTCTTAATGATATGGATCTAGAGCTAGAAAGTATATGGGTCCTGAGGATGGAGCATCTTGCATATATTTATTCTCAGCAAACAAACTTGAAGTTTAAGGTATTCTTCACATATGCATTTATTTAGGGGTACATGAGCCCCCATCTATATATTTTATTATACTAGTCTGCTGGAGGCCACAATTAATTCAAAAGAAGGGCATTGAATGAAAGAGCACAGTAAAAAAAAAAATGTATCAATGGAATATTTCTTCCATAAACCTTCCACACATAGAAAGGTACATATCCAGAGTTAGAAAATGTGAGCATATTTGATGTGCTTGGAGGAGGGGCACAATTTCATTAAAAACACCTTAGGGGCCATTTTGTCCAATCCTCTCATTTTATAGAAGAAGGGACATACGTTAGATAATATTATAGGAATTAGATTAGTTTTTGAGTTGGAGAACTTAGATTTGAAACCACATTTTGCCATTTACCACCATTTGGGCACTAGAAAAGTTAAAAAGAAAAAAAAATCATGGGTTCTCAATTTCTCCCCTAAAAAGAACCTTTATATTCCCTTCCCCTTTTAATTTACGATCCTAGGAAACTGAGCTGATGGATTAAGACATTCATAACATAGGTAATGATGCAGCATGGAGTGGAGCATTGTTACAGACTTGGGGACTCTTAGAGTTTTTGTCCAAACCCAGTAGCTCACAAGCTATGTGGTCCTGGGCAAGTCTATCCCACTCGTATAGCCATGGTCCTGATGTTCAGTTTCCTCATTTGTAAACCAGAGATCATAACATTCACATTATCTACCACACAGGCTTGCTATGAAAGAGTATCTCATAAACTTTAAATCACTGCATAAATGTGAATTACTATTGCTATTCTTGGTATTATTAAAGCTAACATTTACATAGTGTTTTAAGCTTTGGAAACCACTTCACATATATTATCTCATTTATTATTCATATAATTTCAATACAGACCATTATTCCCTATTGATACATAGAAAGGGTGTAGTATTTGCAAGTAGAGGACTAGGGCTTGAACTCTCATTTTGGCACTTTTTACCTGTGTAACCCTGTTCATGTCACTGAGCCTTTTGAGGGCTCAAGCTCCTTATCTGAAAAAAGGTGGCCTTGGACTTTAAGGTCTTCATATTCTCTTCCAACTCTAAATCAGTAATATAATGTTGTAATTTATGAGATTAGCTAGTTGGTAAGCAAAAAGGTGAAGGAATAGGACACAAAATAAATGGACTTGATCTTGATGGTGTTTGGGGGTTGGGAAAAATCATTAAACACTGAGCATTGCTGAGGACGGTCACTTAGGAGAGCATTTGAGTCACCATGGATGATGGATGGGCACTTAGAACCTTGAAACAGTGGAGACCTTCAGGAAAGAGAAGGGGAATTGAAAAAAGCAAGGATGGGATCTCCCATACAATTTTTCCTACTGATATACTGTCTCTAGTATAGTGAACTGGGGAGGAGGGTAGGAGAAGCATATAACCCAAGAGTTTAGAAATCTTGGGTGATGGCATGGGCATGAAACTCTGGGCAAATCATCTTATCATCATGAGTTTCAGTGTTGTCATCTTCAAAGTGGGCATAGCCACCTATGCACACCTCTGCCCCAGGGCTGCTATAGGGAGTATATAATGTAAACACCAAAGCACCTGTCAAAAAGGTAATGAATTGTAATTAACCCAACATTTAGATGATCACTGCTGCTGTATTAAAGAATAACCTATTTAACCCTGAATATCCATCTTCCTAAAAGATTGGAGCTGCTTTGTTTTGATGCAATGGTCATGAAACAAGTTGAACTAATGGTCCTTGCTTGGAGTCTTCCAATTTCTGCTATGACATGTAGGAGAAATTCAGCAGTGTATACCCTGACTGTCCTTCATAGTGGGGTATGGGGGTGGGGAAGGGGAGAAATCTATTGTGGCAGGGTCCCATCAGTGGTGTGGTTTCCAAGCCAACAACAACTGTTTCTCCACTGCAGGACTTAATTTTCTAATTGAAAACTAAAAGAAGTGGGGGCGGGGTGGAGGGGAGAGAGAGATGGGAAAATAAAAAAATCATTTATAGCAAGTGTTGACAAGGAGCCTTGATTTTTTCCCCCCACACTGTCTAATCCATAGATAAATCCACATTTACACCAGTTAAATCCAATACTCTCAAAGGACCGCATTCATTCAGCAAAAAACAAATATTAGTGAGGAAAGCCTATTTGAAGTACTAAAATGCATTTATAGGTCATCTATCCTTTTTATAGTATACTATTAAAGGTTCTTTCTATGTGAATGGTATTTCTCTCTAACTCCATCTCCAGGAGAATCTTTCTTTTTCTCTGTAGCTTGAGAAAATTTCTCAGATTGCTCCTGCAGCACATACTTAACAAAGCTCTTTTCAGATAAAGCAAGTGGATTGTTGGGAATGCCTTTAGAGACCATGGGGCTTTCCTTACTGGAAAGATGAACATTCACTGCAAAAACATTTTATGTATTCCCACTCAAAGCCAGATTTCCAACATCAAAATCATGATGTTTCCCAGAGGGAGTAGTTTATTATTATTATTATTATTAATTATATCATCAACTAGAATATGTTTCATGAAGCCAAGGGATATTTCAATTTTGTCTATGCATCCACTGAACTTATGATCAAAGTGTTCTGTGTGTGTTTATTTCTTGTTCAACAGAGTCTCCTTGGGCATACTGAGGTGCAGTGCTAACAAAACTGGGCATGGGCACTTGGGAAGACTGGAGTTTGAATCTTGATTCAGACTCATCAACTGTGAGATCCTGAGTAAGCCCTTACTCTCCCTCAGCCTCAGATTACCCATTATAAAAGTGGAGATAAGCAGAGTATTTACCTTCCAAGATTCTTAGAAGGGACTAATGAGATTATAGAGAGCTGTACAAACCTCAAAGCATTGCAGGTGTCAACTATTACAAGAATGATCTCTTTAGGATTTTGAGAAAGGAATGAGGACCTGTGCTATCCCTGCTGTTAGGAGGCAGGGGTTTGGGGTGAACCAGATGGACATGTGCTACAGTTCAAATACTGCAGTGTCTGCTCCCTATGAGAAACAATCATCAGAAATGCCTTTTTAGAAACCAAAAAGTCCTCCCCAGATCCAAAAACAAAATACAATTCAAATTCAAATTCAAAAACAATTGAAACTTTTCTTTCTTCTTTCTCTTTTTAATTTTTTTTTGAAGAGTCAAGAGAATAAGGTCCTTGTTTTGAGGCAATCTAAGAATGCCATTAAATAATTCCTTTTACTTTCTTTCATTTCACAGATAGAACTTCCCCCTTTGTCTCCTCTGAGTTATAATCTACTTGGGGAGCAATTCAAGTACTTCCTAGGGAAACTGTGAAACATAGAAGCGATAATTAAAAAGAGAGTTCCCAGACTTTGGCATATTTAAATCACAGCCAGAGAAAATGTTCTTGCACTTGAGTAAAATACAGGCCCTTCCTGATGGAGAGTGTTCTATAGGGCGCTATAATCAAATCATTCAATTTAGAGAAAACAGATGGCTTTAGCTTGCCTATCGACTTCTGTGTGTTATGATAAATCTGAAGTCAGAGATTTCACCATCTTGGGCCTAAAAACAGAGAGGGAGGGCAGGGGGAGAGAGCTAGTTTGGAACAGGAATAAATCTTGAGCCATTCTCTGTCCCTGGACAGAAACAGACTGGCCCTCGGCCTCCAGGAGATTATCAATGGTTTGTCTGCCCCGAAGGGCATAAATCATGTGGAATAGGAAGCTTTGCACATGTCTCAATAGGTCCTGCAGTGGGATTCATCCTCCAGTTTTTCTGCCAAGCGTAAATCATCTGGTACTCAGAGAGAATGGATTTGGAGTCTATAACAGACAACTGTGGGGACTTGGAGGAACTCACGATTTGGCTCTTCTTCGAAGGATGAATTTCTGCAGGTAGGACAAGGAGATGGGGGATGAAGGCCAAGGGAAAGAAGGAGTAAACAAGACTGTCCTGGGGAAGGAAGGGCAAGGAAGGGTTCTGTTCAACAATGACTAATAACCAGAGCCAAATCATCATCATCGCCAGCAACACAGAGTTGTTTTCGAGTCTTCAGAAGATGGTCTCACCTCTTAGGAGTCAGACACTCAGAATAAGTCTGTATTTTATCCACTTGTGCAACAATCCACATAGCACTAAATATAAAGGCTTAAGAGTTGAATATTGACTTGTCCTTGGGTTATTTCAATCAGCATTGTAATTTTTTAAAATGATTATAACATTGGTACCATCATGGTGGTGGTGGTCAGAACGCGGTTCTTCCATTCCTACTTGCTTCTGTCATATCCAACTATTTGTGACTCCACATGGGGTTTCCTTGGCAGAGATACTGCAATAGTTTGCCATTTCCTTCTCCAATTCATTTTACAGATGGAGAAACTGAGGCAAATAGAGTTAAATGAATTGCCCATGGTCACAGAACTAGTAAGTGTCTGAAGCCAGATTTGAACTCACAAGGAGGAGTATTCCTGATCCTAGGCCTGGAACTATCAATTGCATTCCCCCCTTGCTCCTCCATTTTTGTAGATTTCTTTAACAGACACTGTCCTTCCAACAACCAAGAAAGATACCAATTAATCTCATTTATCAACACTTGAATTTGGTAATGGGAATGATAATATGAGTAAAAGTACACTTGGGAGTGAGAAAGACCTGGGTGCAATGTCCACTTTTGATGTATTAGCTGTGTGACCATGGAAAATTCCTTTAACATTGATGATGCCTTATTCCCTCCTCAGAATAGTGAGGATATTAACGTCTTAATCATTTACTTTAGAAGTTTCCTGTAATCTTCAAATGAGTCAGTGCATGTATATAAACTTGCAGACACTAAAGATATCTTTGAACACCAAGTGTTATTAAAGTGTGAGAGGGAGAAAAATTGCTTGGGATTGGGAAAAAAAAATCTTAAAAATAATTTGCTCTCCTCATAACTACCTTCCCAGGAAGCTACCAGAAGTGTTATTCTTCCCATCTGAAAAGAGAGAAAACTGAGGCATAAAAAGGTGTTGACTTGAGTTCTTAGGATAATGACTAACTAAACTATTCTCCACATTACAATGAGCATCTGTACTACAAGTCAGTCTAGTTTGGATCTGTTGATTGAAGACAGAGCTCACACTGGAATATGAGGGGTTGAAGTTCTGGTAAACAAGGTTCATTTTCCCCCAAGTCCATCTATCTTCCAAACTTTCTCATATTTGTCAAGGGAAAGAATATGTGTGGAGGCACTCATCTACCAAACCTTGAAGGGATCTTTCATTTTTTCCTCTCCTTCACTCCCAAAGTCCAATCAATTGTCAATTCCTATTGATCCTACCTCCACAGTGTCTGCCAAGCTAGTGCCTTCTCTAGTCGTAAAATTTTGACCTCAGATCAGGCTCTTAGAACACTTGAATAACCTGACCACAATGAATGTAATAAGCTTCTAAATGATGCTCTTGACTCTAGGCTTTCTTCCTCTCCAATACACATTCCGAATTATTTTTGTAAAGCACACATGCTATTCCTCCACTCAAAAATTTCCTTCTAGGACAAAATACAAACTCTTCAGTTTGATATTGAAAACTCTTCATAATTTGACCCCAATCTACATTTCCAGAATTTAACACCATTCATCTTCATGTACTTCTCATTTACGCAGATGAATGAATTAATGAATGAATGACCTGGTCTATACAAGGTACTCTTTTCTCACTGCTACCTCTTGAAATCTTTAACATTCCTAGTGCTTTATCACCACCATCCCCTTGTACGTGAACCATGTGCATGTTAACCTCACTTTCTTAGATTACTAGATTGTAAACTCCTACAGCACAGGGATGGTTCCATCCTTGCCTTTGTATCCTTTATCCAAGCCTTTACCCCAGTGGCAGAAAGCAGTTTTACTGACTGATGCAACCCCCCTTTCACAATAATGATTTCAAATTACTAAAGGAAATGCTAAATGTTGATGAGAGATATATAATATACATACATATCTACATATGTGTGGGTGCATGCGTATATATATCTATATAGGAATATACATAATCTATATATGTATATATGTATACACACATGCATAGATATGTGTATATATTTTATGTATATTTATATGTTAAATATAACATAAATGCATATATGCTATATATAACACACATTGCATGTATATACACATACATATGTATATATTTGTGTGTCTGTATATATGCACATACACACATACATACATACATACATATACACACAGGCAAGATTTCTGAGTCACAGTGATGCAGAGTCAGGAGTAGAAAAGGAGTTTTGGAGCTGAGAACAATGAGTCCTGTGGTTCAGGCATCCTGCTTCGTGCTCTGGACCAGAACTGACCACTAATGACCCTGAGCAAGGGGGGACAAGTGGGTGCCAGAATAGAGTCAGGAAGCATCCAGTTGCTGGCAGCTAGGTGGCACAGTGGATAGAGTGCTGGGTATACAGTCAAGGAGACCTGAGTTCAAATTTGACTCCAGACAATTAAGCTATGTGACCCTGGGTAAGTCACTGAACCTTTGATTGTAAAAATGGATTAAATAAGAGCACTTGCCTTGCAGGGTTGGTGGGGGATCAAACAGATGCTCCTGGTGCTTAGTGAAGCACCTGACACACACTAGGTGCTTAATAAAAATGCTCCTCCCTTCCCCTTCCTGGTAAGTGCTAGGTTTTCCCTTTTTCCTTGGAGCTTCAGTCCTTTTTAGAACATTTGGACACTCATTACCTCACAGGTTTCTCAGCAACAACCCTGGGAGTGGGGCAGGGCATCTATTTCTGGCATCCTCATCCTCATCCTCATTATCACCACCAAACATTTAGCAAGCCCTCATGATGTGTCAGCACTGGGATAAGAGCTGGAAACAAGTTAATGCTCACATAGTGAACTTGTCCTCCAGTAGCTCACAGCCCGAGAGGGGAGCCGGCCTGTGAATCACCACGTCTATATGCCATATGTACAGGATCAGTGGGACGTGATCTCAGAGGGAAGTCACTAGGAGAGGGGAGGTGGGGGTGCGGTAGGAAAGACCTCATGTAGAAGATGGGATTTGAGTTGAGTCTTGAAGGAAGCAAAAGAAATCTGGAGGCAGAGATAAGGGTGGATAGCTATTGCTTGTCCTTTGTTCTTGAAGAGGACCATGACATTGAGAAGATGATGTCTTGACTTGAAAGAGAATTAAGTGAGGGAAGGTTGTGCAAGGTCACCAGCCTCACTTTCTCCTCTGGAGCCATCTGGGTCCAGTGGCAAGATAATAGATCAAGAAGACTGGAGATGGCCCCATATGGATGAAATTCTAGACATGGAAGACAACCGGTGAAGAGGAAATAGCACAGGATATCAAATTATCAAATTAAATGGGGAAGGAACAGCATATAAGATCTTAAAGTAGTGGATTGAAGCAGAGTAAAGTACAGCACTACTAACCTACAACATGGATAGGGCTGAAAGGAGACTACCTACTCCCAAGTCTGGATCCAGACCTTTAAAAAAAAAAATCGCCGACTGAAAACTCTCTGATATTCTCTCTCTCTCCCTCTCTCCCCCTCCCTTGCTCCTTCCTCCCTCTCTCTCTCTGTCTCTGTCTCTTCCTCCCTCCCTCTCTTTCTTTCTCTCTTTCTGTTTGTCTCTGTCTCTGTCTGTCTTTCTTTCTCTTTCTCTCTCTCTTTCCTTCCATCCTCCTCCATCCCTCTCCCTTCTC
>CM053592.1:175561428-175584261 GCA_028646515.1 Pseudochirops corinnae
TCAGGGTGCTGACTTTTCCCCCTGAACTAGGTAAATGATATGTTTGATTAAAGTGAGATTGTTAACCCATTTTGAGTTGCTTTCCTTTAGAAAAGCAGATCTAAGAAGCTGTGCTAGTAGCCGCCCTAGGTATGCTAGGGTGCTTGCTGATACACCTAACATTATGAATTCTTTGAAATGTCATTTAGCCCTTCACAAGGAGTGCCTTAAACCAGTTTCCAAGGATTAGGTGGTATCTGCCAAAGAAAATCCAGAAGAACCCTGGGCAAACTAGGAAGTAGAAAAAAACCTTTGCTACTAATAACTTCTCTAGTTCTGAATATAAAATGAATTAATGAAGAATAAAAGCTGATGCTATCTACCATTTTTATCAGTAGTTTTCAGTCCTGACACTCTGTGATCCTATTTGGGGTTTTCTTGGCAAAAATGCTAGAGTAGTTTGCCATTTCTTCTCTAGGTCTTTTTTTTTTTTTTTGGAGGGAAATTGGAGTTAAGTGACTTGCCCAATGTCACATAGCTAGTGAGTGTGTCAAGTGTCTGAGGCTGGATTTGAACTCGGTTTCTCCTGACTCCAGGGCTAGTGCTCTATGTCTTTTTAAAGGAAGGAAACTGAGGCAGACAGGGATAAGGGACTTGCCCACAGTCACACAGCTAGCAAATGTCTGGAGCCAGATTTGAACTCAGGAAGATGAGTCTTTCTGCTTCCAAGCCCATACTCTTATGCACTGTACCACCCAACTACATGTCCCATCACTCCATTCAATTCAAGATCTGCTGACTGCAACACTAATATTTTATTTTTTTTCCCATCAGCATCCCTCTGTAATGAAGAATACCATTGGCACTTTGGGGTTTCCCCGGAAGCTTTCTAATGCTAAGCAGGCATGTCTACAGTCAAAAATAAAATCCAGTAAAAATCCTATCAGGGGCTTGTTGCTCCGAGGATACTTAGTGCATTTATGATGTAGGTCAAATGCTCGATTGCAATGCTTGTTGGCATTTGAGGTTGGCATTTGGTAGATGAATTGAGATGTGTCCAATTTAATCTTCTGACCTCAGTTGCTTTGCTTTCTTCTTTAAGAGATGGAGGGATAATAAACATCAAAGTATTTGCAGCACGTTTGGGGGGCAGTGAATGTCTTAGAATATTAGACTGTAACACACAGGCAGAAATTCAGAAGCAGTTCAATAGAATGCACAAGTTTTCCATCTTCCGGGTTTCTCATTCATTGGACAAACACTATGAAATATTAAGTAAGCTGAAAGAAACCATAGAAAGTGCCGGGGATGTAGAAATGCCTTCTAGGAGTTTACATTCTACTGGTGTGTGTGTGTGTGTGTGTGTGTGTGAGTGCGTGCGTGCCTGTGTGTGTGTGTGTGTGTGTGTGTGTGTGTGTTAAGGAGGAGGAAGAAAGCATATTCATCAGGAAGATGGGAGAAAGAGGAAATCAGGAAAACTCTTCAGAGAAGGTGGCAGCTGAGTTGAGCCTTGAAGGAATATATGGATTATGAACATGAGAGATTAGGATGGAGGACTTTACAGGTATGATGGAAGTCAGTGCTAATGAATGGAGGCACAAGATGGATGATCAGCTCAGAGAGGTGCTTGGCTACAGCACAGAGCATTAGAAATGGAATAGTGAGAAACAAAGCTGGAGAGGCAGATTGGACCCAGGTTATGGGCAATGGTAAGTACAAGGCTAAGGGTTTCTTATTTTATTGTAGAGATAGTCACTTACAGTTTTTCAGTCATAAAATGATCAATTTTGAGCCTCAGGAAAAATCTGAAAGGTAAGGAATAGGAGACCAATTAAGAAGCTATTTCAATTGCCCAACTGAGATATGCGGAGTGACTGAATGATGATAGTAACTTTCAGAATGGAGGGAAGGGGTTGAATGTGAATGGTTTTGTATAAACCATTGCAACTTATTTGATATGGGAAGTAGAGAGAACTGAGTGAAACATAACTCAGATTTGAATCCTGAGGACCAAGAATATGATGTTACCATCAACAAGATCAGGTAAATCTAAACAAGTCACTAGATTTGGGAGAGATGATGAATTTTGATTTGAGAATGTAAAGCCAAGATGAGGTAGGGCAGGACAGCATCTTCAAGTGTTTGAAAAGATATTATATGGAATGCAGAGCAGATTGTTCCCTGCAGGGTGGGCATGGGGGTGGAGGTGGAGGAGCAGTATAGTGAGAATTAGATGGAAACTACAGAGATAAATCAAAACAAAACAACAAAACAGTCTTCCTTATAAGTGGTACTATTCAAAAGCAGAATGTACTCTTGGCCCCAATATAATGGACATAAGTGAGCTTTGAGTCTATAAGAGGTTTCAGTCTCTCACGCCAAAAATAAATTTGCAGTCATCTGATTCTTCTGTGTTCTATATGTGGTTTTCCCAAAGAGCCAACCTGATTCTTTGCAGAATTACTTACTTACTGATGCTGTGTTTCAGTCTTTACAATGAAATGCAGATGCAGATTTCTCCATTAAAAGGCAAATCCTGAGTTTCAAAAATGTGAATAGGAGGGTCCTTCAAAAAGAATTCCAGCTGATGAAATTTAAGGCATTGATAAGAACCCAATTCAAGAATAGTCACTTGGAAAAACAGTATTCTCATTGGAGAATACATTAAATAAATGGCCACTTGCTTTTTCCCCTTGCCTCTTTTTTCAGCTTTCTGATCCGAAGTGGTTAAAGAAATTCTGATGTTTACCTCTGGCACCATCAGCTTGTCTCCTTTACAGAGACAAGCTTTTTCAGTTACATTTATCACCATTTTAATATGACCTTGTACTTCCTGAAAGATATCATCGCACTGAATAATTGTGCAAGCAGGAGCTGTTGATATTGTTCTAAACTGTTTACCTCCTTCATGCATCACATTTAGGCCTCCTTTAGCACTTCTCTGAATCTCCTCCTCCCTTTCCTTCCTCCACCAAGTCTCTGAAACTATTGCTTGCTCGGCATGAAAAATGTACTCTGGTGCACAGAACCGCTAGCTGTATTAGAGGAATGATACTCCACACCAGTTTTCAAATACAGAATGATTAACTACAGAAGCATTATCTAAAGTTATCCAAGATGGAAATACTCTTCTTTGGGACAAACTTCCCCAGGAAGCTATTTTCTGTAACCCTGATTAATTTTACCAGTCTGAAGGGGATAGGGATGGGGACAGGGAGTGGGGAGTGGGGGGGGGGGGAGGGGGAGCAGATTCTCTGCTACCTATTGAGGTCCAGAGCATACCATGCTCTGAATACAAAGAATTTGGAGTCAGAGAGCTTGGGAGAAGCAAGCCAAAACATGTGATCTTGGGTGTCAGTTCACATACAGATGCTCTTGGAGACGAGGCTTTGGCATAGATTTGTATTAAACAAACCCAAACGCTTTGAAACCTGCTCTCATTTGCATCATCCTGTAAAATGTTAACTGACTTCCAAAGACCTGTTTGATTTCCAAACACTTTTGGTGCCTCGAATTCTCAAAGCTTCAGATAAGACAAGCCTTTCCTGTTTGGGTCCCAAGGTACAGCAGATTCAAGACAATGATTTACAAAACCTCGATGTTTGAAGGCCTGCTCTCGCCTTTGCATCCTCTTTGTTAATGCCTTTAAAATTGTTAATTGACTTCCCAAAGACCTAATAAATGCCCCCAGACTCTCAGAGCCTAGAAAATAGAAATTTTGATTTTATCTTAGTATTACATCCAGGATGTAGTAGACTATTGTAACAATAAAACTATGATAATATCCCAGGATGTGAAAAACTAAGTCTATTGATGAGAATACTTGAATCTTTGTCCTTTGGATCTTTAAAAACCTTGTTCAAATCATCATTAAACAGAGTTCGTGGTTCTTCCTTGAGCTACCCACATTGTCTGGCTGCTTTGCTCTCTCTCCCTTTCTCTTTTTCTCTTTTACGTCTCTGCCCACACTTGGGGCTGGTACCTAAGTGGCCCCCGATACTTGGGTTCAAAATCTGGGTCATGTGAATTACTTCTTTAGAGATGAAAGTTTACCTGGAGTGGGAGAAAATGATTTGAAGAATTTTAGTAGAGCCTAAGATCAACATTCATCAATGGTGCAATATGTCAATCAAGAAAACTAATATGAATCTCAAGCCGCATTAAGAACAGCAGAGATTCTAGGAGTAAGGGGTTGGCTGGAGCATACATTCTCTCATCTGTGTTCTCTGTTCAGTTCTGGGCACCACATTCTAGAAAGGACATTGATAAGCTGTTGAAGATCTAGAGAAAACCAATAAGGACTTTCAGTTTATGCTCTGTAAGAAATGGTAGAAAAAGTTGGGCATGTTTAGCCTAGAAAAGAATGGAGGAGGAGAGTGGTGATAGCCACAGTGGTTGTCATGGAAAAGGAAATTCAAGTCCAGTTCATTTTCAGTGTGAGTATTTATACCTAAGAAATATGCAAACCCTAAAATCAAGGTTTCATTTATGGTTTTGTTGAGTATCGAGAATGAAGTAGTGATGGGGAAAATATTAAAAATGCAGATTAAATTGAAAAGTGTATCTTGCATCCATCACCCCACCTTCCAGAGCCAATAGTTACATGTTTACCAGCACACTCTTTCAATCCATCAGCCAACATTTGTTAAACGTTGCTTGATTCCAAAGAGAACCACTAAGAATGTGGAATAATAAGTTCCAGCAGCAACGTACATTTCATCATTAGTGCTGTCTTACTATGGGAAGGCATACTTCCTAATGTAACGCCATCCATCCCCCCTCTTTGGAGGTAAGCAGAAGCTAGTTTACTACTCATTGGTTTATGCTCCCAAATGGATCACTGTTCAAATGCAAGTTTTCTTACTTGTCTATTTGTATTATCAGCACTTTACATATAGTAAACCATTAATAAATGCTGAATTCATTGATTTATTCATTCATTCAAGTCAGTCTCGAATATGAAGTAATCCGAGGTGGAAAGATTCTTCTCCAAGATATATTTCCCCAGGAAGGTAATTTCTGCAACTTTAATTTGCCCCCAGTCTGTATGAGGGAGATTGGAGGAGCACTGAATCTCCCTTGACCTCATCATGCTTACTATCTATTGAATTATTATTAATAATAATTATTATTACTACCTATGGCTTATTACTCTATTGAAGGGCCATGATATATGAAAAAAGGAGGAGGGAATCTAGAAGCAGAGAACTTTGGGTCAAAATCTAGGTATTTTGATTTATTCTATGTTCTAGATATCAGTTTACTTGGGTGAGGGAGGGATATAGAGAAGAAAATCTGAAAGTCTTAGTGGACAGCAAGCTCAGTACTGGTACACAGATTGATATTGTTCTTAACTTGGAGTTCATGTTAACCAGGTTCCCTGAAGAGATCTCAAGGAGTCTGTTTAGAGATAGATGGAAAGAAATATAAGTAGATATAGACAGACAGACAAATATCAGCTAGTAATTGTAGGCAGCCCTTTGATTGAATGAAAACTTCACAGAACAAATCTCCTTAATAAAAGGATTTGTTCTATAAAACTTGGACTCAATCAAAAGGCTGCCCTTGAGGACCTAGAAGTCCACATGGGGCCCTGAGCCTGCAGGTTCCCCACCCCATCCTAGACCAACTTTAATTTCCCCAACTGTAAGTCTCTGGAGTTAGATTTTGGACTGAACAACTCAACTCCCTTTCTGTTTCCTGGAGAGTATGCGCAGGTCCACCTTTGTCTTTGGATAAGAGAGAGAGTACTGTCAGTTTTAAGCAAGGCCTTTTGGATATTTCCCCACATCCCTGTTCTTATTGTAGTTAGAGAACTTAATCTTCCTGAAAACACATTCCTTCTCTCAAGAGTGTCCTTGAGCTAATAAGGCAGAGGTTCCAGCTCCAATGGGGCCTTCCCCTTGGTCTTTGAAGAGACTGAATCCACTAATCGATCCAAATTACAATTTCTCCTCTGCTTACAGAGCCAGCCTGAGGGAGGCCCCCACTCTCTCCCTTTATTATCCATAGCCCAAATCCACAGGGCTCCAGAAAGAGATTGAAACAACGGATAGAGGAGATATGCAAATAAGTCAAACAAAGGAAGATATTGTTTGAGGGACTCAACACTGGAATATTTATGGGAGCAAGAAAATAATTTGCATTTGTTGCTGCTACCTTGGGTTAAACAGCTTTAGAGACGGATATCAAACCTATGCTTGAGGGTATAAAATGATTACTTAGAATAATAGTCAAGAAGCAGTTTCTCCCTATTTATATTCAGGATTGAGGCAGGTGGCTTGTCTTCTCTTCTGGGTCCATGGAACTCTGGGGGAGCCTCTTCCCCTTCCAACTTTTTATATCCTTGGTTGCAAATGTAGGGATGGTATTAGGTGACCTAAAGGGTAAAAAGTTCTTCCCCATCCCAACATTCTATGAATAGAAGCACCACAGATGTGGCAGAAACTTTATTTATTTTAAGAATCTAATAAGGTTCCCCATCCCATCACCCCGAGGCAAGGAATCTGAGTACACTTTTATCAGACAGGATTGACTGGACTGGATGGATCTGTGATTTCATATATATAAGGGGGTCCCACTGAGGAGACTCACCTCTTCAATTGATTTTCTCAGAGTCACTTAGAGAGCTGAGGGGTAGGGACTGGCCCAGGGTCACCTAGAGAATAGGTGGCAGAGGCAGGGTTTGATCTCAGGTCTGCTTGGTTCTCTGCACCCTGTCTTATCAGGAAAACTATGAAAACCCAACAGACATTTATACAGTTCTTTAAATTTTGAAAAGACTTGATACATACACACACATAAATATATCCACATATATGTGAGTTATCTATGTGTATATATGTGTGTGCATACATGTGCATACATGCATTCATAGAAATATATTTATTTGTATTGTTTGTATTTAACTATACGAATATCTGTGTGTATAGATAACTATATGTGTGTATACATACACACGCACACACGTTTGCGTGTGCAAAATCTCCTTTGAAAATTATCAGAACACTATTGGATATAATTAGAATGCCAGTTCTATCTGGGTTCAAACCCCTCCTCAGCCACTTACTACCAATATGACCTTAGGTAAGTCATTTTACCTCTGTCTGCCTCAGTTTCCTCATGCGTATAGTGATGATAGTAATAGCACTTACCTCTCATTGATGTTGTAAGGATAAAATGAGATATTGTTTGTAAAATAATTATTTTCAAAACCCTTTAAAAACTATATAAATGCCAATTAATATTTATTATTATTATTATCAATGATTATTATGTCCATTTTATAGATAAGGGAACTGAAGCTCAGGGAGTTGGAGAGGCAGGTTGGAAGAGTGGAAAGGTCAATTGCTTTGACATCAGAAGACTTGGATTTAAATTATTTACTATCTGTGTGACCTTGGGCAAGTAACTTGACTTTTCTGGGCCTCATTTTCCTCAATTGTAAAGTGAGAGAGTTAGATTGAATGGACTTGAAAGTTGTTTATGTCTCTTAAGTCTGTGACCCTATGACAATTCAACATCAAAGGTGGGATCCGAATCCTTCTTCCTGAATCCAAATCCAATCATCTACTCTGACACAGTATGGTGGTTGTTATGGCAGTGTTAGCTCTCTGAGGGCAAGGCGCATATCAATGGTGTTTTTAGGTTGCTCTCAAAGAAGTGGTATAATACAGATCAGGACATAGATTGTTTGAGCTAGAAGATGCTTTACACATCATTTAATGCTTCTGCATGAGGGAATGCAGGCTCAATGAGGTAGAAGGACTCCCTTGACGTCACCCAACAAATGAGTTAGGTCTCTGGCCTACCAGTCCAGTGAGCATACATAGGTACTTCGGTAGTGATCCTCCAGCTGAAAACATTATTTGATCTTCCCTAACATTTTAAGGCAGGCTATCCACTTAGCAAAATAATTATTTAAAAATAATAAGCAATAATTCAAGTTGTATCATGTATTGGAGGAAGGGGCTTGGAGGGACACATCATCATAAGGAGAAACAGTGCAAGTATCATCTAGAACGGAGTCTACTGACAAAAAAATCAATTTTGTTGACTGACTTGACTAGCAGGGAGAGGGATGGTGTAGCCTACTGGAAACCATGTGTTATAGAGGAAGGTTTTCAGTGGTATACAAAACTATGATTCAAAGCCATTGATTTTTTCAAACTGATTTATTTATGTCAAGGACAGAGTAGGCTGAAAGACTGATTTAGAGGTACAGAAGTAAAGATACCCTTGTGAAAAGAGTATTCTGTTCCTTGCCAGTTTTAAATCATCCCCACCCCCCATCCAAACCCTCCAGAAAACTGAACACATTTCATTGTGAGCTGTGGTCCTGCCCAGCTTCTAACAATGGTGTTGACTCTTGGGAAGTCTATAGCTGATCCCATGCATTCTGTGCAGACCACAGCACATCTTTTGGCCTATTCATTACTCTTTGCTAAGAGTTCTGGAAATGTTTCCAATTAACTGCCTCCAGGAGGAGCCCAGTCAATATGATAGTAGTCTTAGAAATAGAAGGCCAGCATCATGGAAGTTTGCCATGTACCCTTAGGCACAACAATTGCAACTCCTGTAGCTGCCACCAGGTCAGCAGTGCCTTGAGCTAAGGTAACATCTTTCTAATTAGAAGGAAATTATCACATGGTTAAGGATAACCCAGAGGAAAGTCATGAAGTTATAAATTATATGCTTTTATTTATTTCCTTCTTTATTCTATGTTTCTCATGATGTATAGGGCTTTTAGACTAACACATTTATATTCCTTCCTTTACCTCATTTCTACTTTAGTTAATTTATGTATCTGATCCCAAGATGTCTTCTCTTCTCCTCTCCTTTCTTCTCTACTCTTGTCTTGTCTTCTTTCCTTTCTTTTCCTCTCTCCCTCTCCTGTCCTTCTTCCCTCCCCTCCCTTTCCCCCCTTTCCTCTTCTCTCCTTTCCTCTCCTCTCTTATTCTCTTCTTGTCTCCTCTCAATTTCCTCTCTCCCTCCCCTCCTGTTCTTCTCACTTTCCCTCTCCTTTTCTTTTTTTTTAAACAAATATTTGTGAGGCTGCTGTGCCTCAGAATGTGTCCTTATTTCTCTACATGTTTATGTGTCAATGAGTTGGTCTCTTTCTTCCTACTCTGCTAGCTTTCCACCTTTTTCTGTTAGTCAGTCAACAAGCAAGTTGTAAGCATTTCTTCTGGGGTACATTTAAGCACTGAACATACAAACCGCCTCTTAGTTCCCTAATATGTAAAATGAGGGGGCTGGATGAGACAATCTCTCAGGTTCCTTTTAGCTTTATATCTTTGCTCCTGTGAGGGACAATTTATAGTAAAGTTTCCCCATTCTGAAAAAATCAAATCTAGAATGGCTTCAGTACTCACTAGGCCTAAGGTCAAGTCACCTGACCTTCAAGCATTAGAGCAATGGAGACCTTCCCCCAGAGCCAATACAGCAGAATATATGCCAAATAAGGCTAAGACTGTTTTCATTGGACACTAACATGTTTCCAGGTCCTTTGTCTCAGAGAGATTCCTGCACCTAGGTTGTGGGACAGCCCCCCTACCAATAAGAGTTAAGGCCAGTTGGGGGGGTTGGGTTTCTGCATTGGAAGATTATATAACCATGGGCTGTCTTCTACCTCTTGCTGTCTCCCTTCAGAGGCCATGTTGGGCAACAAGGGGTAGAGTCCTTTCTCATGAGAAAGAATAAAGATACTTTCTGACCTTAGATTCAGACTCCGAACTCTTTCATCTCACACACTCCTAAGAGCAAACTTGATCATGTCAACTGGCAAATACATTTAGACAGTGTGACCTAATACTTCGGGGAACTTTCAGAGAAGGAGACAGCAGCTTCAGACATGCAGGCGCTGTCCAGAGAGACTACAGAACTAGTGATCCTCTCTTGAAAAAAACAACTTAGAGGAATCTGAGTCCTCAATAAAGCAGAACCCATTCCAAGTCTAAGGCAGCCATCTTGACTTTGGCTTTTCCAATCTCTCTGCCTCCATGGGTGACCATGACTAATAGCTGAGAGAGTATACAAATTGTAATGAGAAAAGAATGTGGTCAATGAGACCACCCAACCCATGCAAAGGCAGATAGGTTGCTAATAGGAGAGAAAAATATCTTAATGCATGGATGGCTTTTGTAATTAAACCCCCAACAAAATGTGCATCTCTGATGGCTGTTGGGACAGTTCATCGATTTAAGCTTCTTTGTCCCAATTTAGCGCAGAGTGCAATGCATTATTATCTGCTGCTTGGAAGAGGTCTCTGGGAGTTTTCAATCCTCTTCCCTTTAAACCATTTCTTAGAGAAAAGAAATGTAAGACATTTGAAAATCGTGCTGTTTTTGTTCATGTTATGCAAATATCTTATGTTGAGAATGAATAAAAAGAAAAACAAAAATAAAAACATGCATTTCTTCTCTTTCAAGGCCTAAAACTAGAGAAAATGAGAGATACAAATGGCATCTTTATTTATCCCTATTGTTATCTCGAGCTCTGCAAAATGACGTTCACATTTCAGGGAAATAATGAAATGTTTTTGCCTCAAACTAATGGTTACCACTCCAGAATCCCTGCATCACACACACACACACACACACACACACACACACACACACACACACACACACACTCACACTCACACACACACATGCACATACACACACTCACACACACACTCACATGCACATGCACACACACATACACACTCGTAATAACACCTACTAACAATTTAACAGTCTGGCACTTGAACATGTTAATGGAAAACACTGATTGAATGGTCTGAGTGCAAAGGAACAATCTGGCTTCTAATCATGCCTTCTTCCTAGGCGAATTTCTCCTCATGGTTTACTCAAGTCCTCTGCTTTCTTCAAAGTTGCCTCTGCCTTTAAAAATTGTCTAAAAACTCATTCATTCAGCAAAAATGCACCAAGCCCCTACTGCGTACAATATGTAATATTGAGTGCTTTAAAGAGATAATGAAAACTTTGGTCTTTAAAACAAACAGTGCATAAAAAAAGCAAATTTTACATACAACAAACACACAAAGTTGTAGCAGTATGTAATAAGCGTGCAGGAGAATAATGTAAACATTTTATAACTAGAAATAACCTAGTGATCACATCTGACGCAGTTTTCTCATTTAAAAGATGGGGAAACCACGATCTAGATAGATGAAGTGACTTCCCCAAGCTGACAGGCAGTAAGGCATTAGATATGCAAAGTGCTATGTGAAGTTAGGCCTTTTGTGGTTGTTCTTCAGTGGTTTCCAACCCTTTGTGATCCCATCTGGGGTGCTCTCGGCAGAGATACTGGAGTGGTTTGCCGTCTCCTTTTCCAGATTATTTTACAGATGAGGAAACTGAGGCAAACAGGGTTAAGTGATTTGACCAGGGTCACACAACCAGTAAGTGTCTGAGACTGGATTTGAACTCAGGAAGATTAGTCTTCCTGACTCCAGTCCCCATGCTCCAACTACTCTGCCAAATAGGTGCTCTGAGGTTAGGCTTGGAAACCTCATCAAATCTTTTTTTTTTCTTTTCTTTCTCTAACAAACGCGCTTTTTTTCCTATAAAATGTACACCTTAAAATATAAACAAATAAATATAGTTTATTATTTTTAAAAAGTCATTAACACTTTCCAGTGACTCCTTACCTACACACGCCCCTTGAAATTAGTATAACTTCTACTACTTCTACTACTACTAGTACTACCTTGCATTTTCACAGTGCTTTAAGGTTATAAAACACTTTAAAAATATCTCACATTTCACAGATGAGGAAACTGAGGCAGGCAGGCTTTAAGTGAGTTGCTCAGGACTATTAAGCTGTCAGATATGAGTTTTGAAGTAAAGTCACCTGACTCCAAAATCAACTTTTTTTTCTGCTATACCATGATGCGATTACCATTGTCCACATCCATAGTTACAAATTATTTTCTGTCTCACTATAATTTTTGAGTTGGAATAAATCATGTACTTACCAGATGCGTCAGTTGTCTACCAAAAGTTTGACTAACTTAGTAACCCGTACTTAAGAGAAGCTCTAAGAGGGGATTTTTCTCCGTGTCTGCTGGTCTCACAGAATCTTTTAACAGGTACAAAATGCTGTGATCTCCTTTGTGACAAACTCATTTGAAATCCCAGCCAGAGCTAGGTGTCCTGGATAGCTCTGACACAGGTGACAATTAGGTGTGTAAATTGTAGTTTAAAAGGGAAATTGAAAGAGAAAAGATGAGCAAACATTTTAAGGAAGCCTTGATTTTTATTCAGCTCATCAATTAACATTAACAGTGCCAATGAGGAAATTTGTGCATCTAAGTTATGGAGACATTAAGGAGTAGAGAGAATTGTTCAATTCAACAAAAATTTTTAAGTGCTTCTTATTCCCAACCCTGCTAGACAATGAGATATAAACACAAAAAATGACATGTGGGTAGCCCTCAAGGAGCTTAGATTCTACTTGGGAGACACAAAGTACACATAAATGAGTAAAGTATTTGTAATTTATCCTAAAGCAATCAGAAACCACTAATGATTTTAGAGCAGTGGGGTAACATGGTCAGATTTGTATCTTAACAATATCAGTTTGGCTACAGGGTAGACAATAGATTGAAAATGGAATTAAGGAAGTAGCTGGGCTGCTAATGTAATAGTCCAAGTGAGTAGGGCTTCAATTAGGGCAGAGCCAAGAAAGAATGATGTGGATATAGAATTGTCAAGAAATCACCACTTATTGGATATGGAAGAAAATTATAAGGATGACTCTTAGGTTGTGAACTTAAATAACTGAAAATTGGGCGTGCCTTCAACTGTAATAGTGAATTTTGTAGGAACAAAGACTTTTTATTGGGGGTAAGGCATAAGTTCTATTTTGGAAAATTTGACTTTGACCCACTCAAGAATGTGCAAGTGGAAATTCTCAATACATAGTTGATAATGGAGGACTAGAGTTCAGGAGTTAGGTGAGGGCTGTATATGTAGAATTAGCAATCATAGATAGATAGACCAATAGATTGATAGATCGACAAATCGATCGATAGATAGACAATTGGCTGTACAGCAGCTGATGAAATCACTGTGGGAGAGAATACAGAAAGAGAAAAGGTTCTATGGGAGAAACTTGTCAAGTGGGTGAGATGAATGTGACGATCTGGTTAAAGGGCACCAGAAAAGAAAGACTGAAGTATAAAGAGAGAGCAGTGTCACAGAAATCAAGGGTAAAGCCAAAAGAAGAGGAACCAAGGAAAAGAGGACAGACAACAAAAGTAAACTCATTTTCTGTTTTTGTAGCCAATATGCACATAAATTTCAGATCCAGTTTTCAAGTTTTATGGCAACACAGAATCAATGTTGCCTAGGTTTTCTTCCATAAATCACACAGGAAATGCCTTCTGATCATCATTGTAGGGATTCATCTGGGGAATTGATATTTCAGTAGAAATGGGGTGCTGAATGCCTTCCAGAGCAGAATCAGGGCTGCTCAATGCCAAGTCTTAGTCCTATGTTTTAGCCTTGTCTAACAATTGTATGATTGTATTGACCCCTTTCCTAATGCAAGAAGGTATGTCATTCTCAGCATACTATTCATTGAATGCACATGATTCAGACCAGGTATGTTACTTGAGTGTTCCCTGTTTTCAAAGAAAGAAATTCTCCATAACACTAATCAGAGTTTAAGAAAAAAGATCATACAAAGAAGACATGGTAGTTTAATATCAATGTAGAATCATATACCTTTTCAATTTTAATAAAATTACCTGAGATAATAATGATTAATACTATCAATTATTAATAATAATTGTAATATATTTATATATATGCCTTAAAATGAGTTAGTAAATCAAACTTTTGGTAGTCAACTGGCACATCTATATTTATATATATATATATATATTTGTAAATTATTATAACATAATTATTATAATAAAATAATAATTATTAATAATTATAAACTACTTCTACTACTAATAATAACGTAGTGAAAAACTTTTATCCAAAGGTCAGAATTTAAATGAGCTCAATCCTTTGGAATACTGCCAAGTATACATCAGTAAGTAAAAATAAAAGTTTTTTGAAGGATAGAAATATTTGTCATGAAGTTCATATACTTAACTCCACAGGAAAAGTCCTCAGACCCTAACTGAGAACCTATGTTTTTTTTTTTTTTATTTTATACACAATTCTGAAATAGTTATTGGTTTCCAACTGATAACACAGGACAGCAGTTCTATTATATGAGAGTCACCAGTATAGAAAAACTCTGCCTTGGCAATTTATAAATAGGGAATAGATAAAGATCTAGTTAACTTCGGGGGATGGATTTTGTACTTTCCCATCCTGAAGCATATTAGCTTCTGGCTTCCTTCAAGGAGGGAGAGGGCCTATGAACTGGAATGCGGAGGATTGGGGAGGAAGACAAGTGCTATTCAGGGCTAGGGTGATAATAACATAAAAAGTAATAGTTGACATCCCATAGTGAGAGAAGAGAATGGAAAAAAAAAAGCAAAGGTATGAAGACTTAGAAGACAAAGGCGTCATTCAACTTTGTATCTTAGCAAAGAAGAATAACTGATTTCCATAGTCAGAGCCCTGAGTCATCAAGAAAATCATTTCATAAATATTGATTATACATCTGCTATAAGAAAGGTGCTGTCAGGTTTTGTCAGCATTGCATTGCTGACTAAAAGGAACACAATAATAACTTTTATTAAGCACTTACTGACAGCTAGGTACAGTCAGGCATAGCAGAGAAAGTGAGAGATCTGAAGATTGAGGGCCTGGATTCAAATCCTGGCCATGCTATGTATATATTATGCATGTGACCTTGGCCAAGTCACAACCTCTATGTGCCTCTGTTGCCTTGTTAATTAAGAAAAGGGGTTGGGCTAAGTGAACTTCAAGGTCCTCTTCTGTTCTAAATCTAGCCCCTTATGATCTATATGCTAGCCCTTCAAATATCTGAGGAAAAGGAAAGTGCACTGCAGTGGCAAGAGTAATAGATTTTGAGTCAGAAGGCCCAAATTTAGTCGAATAAATGGGGAATGGAGGAAGAAAAGATCTGTCACATCTGTCTTCAATTATTTGAAGAATCATCATGTAGTACATGGACTGGACTTACTCTGGAGAAAAAAAGTACTAGGAAGAGAAGGAGAAAGTTTCAAAGAGATGAAGTTAAGCTTACTGACAAGGAGGAAAAAAAAAGCAAAGCAAAACAAAAAGGCGACAAAAATTAAATAATATAACAATTTCCTAAATACTTGAGGACTATACAAGTACAGTTTGGCCTTATCAAGTAGGTTATAGTGAAAATTCCTCTCCTAAAATAATTGGCTCTGAAATCTTTTCCAACTATAAAATTCTGTGAGTCTATGATTAGAACCTCAATATATTTAGTTCATATGTTGGGCTAGTTGGGATTCCTTTCATCCATGAGTGGGACCAGGCGGCAAGCAAAGTCCTATTATCCACCACTTGAATTTTGTTATTCTATAATTCTGTAATCTGCTGCAAGGCCCCTTCCTTCATTTGACAAGTATACATGAGATATCTGTGGAGTATTTCCATGTACAAATTAATATAAGTAGCAATGATCATCATAAAACGGATTGGGAGATTTCACAAATCGCATTAAATTGTGTCCACAATTACAAGACAACGAAGGAATAATTATTCTTCCTAAGAAATAGAAAGGATATCAAAGTAGTGCTACACCTTGAGTCGAAAACAAAAATGAAATAAAAATGATGATGAATCATGCTGTTTATCTTTTTTCAGAAGACTAAAGATGAAACATGCTACCCATTACCTTGTACAGGGGTAGGGAATTCAGGGAGAAAATCACACGCACACACACGTATTAAGGTGCATGTTATATAGATTGTTATGAGTGGGCCAAAGGCATCCTTTTTCAACGGAGAAATGATCAACTTAAAGTGACAAAGGAGAAGTAGTCACGGACATGAGTTTCTTTTGCCAAATTATGCAGCTATATTTAGATGGCTTCATTTTTTGTTTTTAAAAATTGCTCCGAATGGGGATAGTAAAAGGAACAAATTAATCAAAATTCTTGTCAATTAATTAAAGAAATAATACAAATAAATAATTTAGAACACAACCACCACAAAATCTGAAACAAGGTCTATTCTATTAAAATCAAATGTTTGATAGAAGGGGGATAAGGGGGGGGAGAGATAGAGTTTGATCACACGTGGTATAATAGATAAAGTAGTGACTTGGAATTGGAATCTTCAAGACTTGTGTTCAAACCCCACTACTGATACTAATGAGTTGTGTGACCTTGGGCATGGCACTAAATATCTATGAGTACTAGATAACTTGAGAAGACTAATCTATTAATAGCAGGTCATTATAGGTTTTGATTTAGAAAGGTACAAGGAGTTCTATGTGGAGATCCCAAATGATAAACTTGACCCTGCATAGAAATGACAGGAAGTATAGAGGGTAATTGACCATTTGATGATGTTACATTCTGAAGAGAAATTGATGGGCAAATACTTTAGACCTGCTTTAAATGTGAGCCCATTCTCTTGAAGGAATGGAGTGACATAGTGGAGTGTGTTTCACCAAACACTGGGAAGAAATGTTTCTGTTTTTGGTCTTGCCAAATCTCTAAAATAAATATCTCTTTGTAAAAATTCATCAAGGCTAATGATACCGGTGTGCTAGCCAGTGCAGACTGATATAGGGAAGAACATAGTGGAATGGAGGTTTGAGCCGAAAGTATTAGAAGAAAAAAGCCCCATAAACCCTCAGGGGTACTCCCACAACACAAAGAAGGGATAAGGATAGCTGTTCTCTGGGGAATTTAACTCATCAATGAGAGAAGGAATTAGGATAAGGACACTTACAGCTTATAAAAGCCACACATACATGAAAGAACAAAAAGTAGAATTTTCTCCATAACATCTTTGCTGATTTCTTCTTTCTAATATTCCCAATGTTCCAGATTAAAGTTCTTTTGAACGCAAACAGGATGTCAAAACATGTGTGTGTGATTCTTACTACATTTTGTTGGTGCTTATTATGCATTGTGGGTGGTTTACATTTTATGCAAAATATACCATTGTGGATTGATTAGTGAACAAATGCATAAGACCATTATGGAGGCAGGATCTATGGAAGTGGAAAAAACAAAGTTTCAAGAAAAGAAAAAACGACATCAATGGAAGGACAAAAGCATCACTGAGCATTGAACTTAAGCAGTTTAAAAACTCTTGCTGTTAGCCGGGTCTGTTCTGACTTAACCTTCCAGAGGAAAGGGAACTTTTTGAAAGCAGGCACTACTTTAGAATTTGTTGTTTTTGTTTTTGTTTTTTTAACATATCCTAAGTGATTAATTAAGATAAAATAAGTAGTTAATAAATAATGTAATAAACAGCATGCTGAACTTGACAGTCTGGAGACTTCAGACTCAGTCTTTAGCACTTAGTGGCTATGTGACCCTTGGAAAGTCACTGAACCGCTGTGAACCTCAGTCTCTTTATCTATAAAATAATAATACTAATAAGATTAATAACAACAAGAGCTAGCATTTGTAGGGAGCTTCAAGGTTGTCCAAGAGTTTTACCTATTTTATCTCACAACAACCTTTTGAGGTATTGCTATTATTATACCTATTTTACAGAATGGAATCGTTGTGCGGTTTCCAATGAGATAATGTGTATAATGTATATTGCAAACTCCAAGACTATATAGATGTTAGTTATCATTATTTAGACTAGACTAATGATAACCATAAGCAGCTCCTAATGAAGAGTCTCCCTCTACCAAGGAAGACTAAGAAATGGTGCTCCCTAATTTAGACTTTAATTGTATTGGTGCCTGGAAATGTTAAGAGACTTGTCCAGGGTTATAGCATAATATGTATTAGAAGCAGGACTTGAACCCAGGACTCTTCCTAGTTCTGAGGTAAACTCCTTCTCTATAAATTATAAATGCCTAGTGATTTGTGGTGCAGCTTCGTGGCACAGTGGATAGAGTTCTGGGATTGGAGGTGGGAACACTCACCATCCTGAGGTCAAATCTGACCTCAGACACTTATTAGGCTGTGTGACCCTGGGCAAGTCACTTAACCCTGTTTGCCTCAGTTTCCACATTTGTAAATGACATGGAGAAGGAAATGGCAAACCACTTCAGTATCTCTGCCAAGAAAACCCCAAATGGGGTCAGAAAAGAGTTACCCATGACTGAAAACAATTGAACCAAAGTGACCTCTAGGTCACTAATGCCCTCAAATGTAGGGAAGCCATGCCTAATAGAGGAATCAGTACTGAATTGGGAGTCATGGTAGCTTAATTCTAGTTTCATCTGAGCAACTACCTAGTTGGATTATCCTGGGCAATCCACTCAACATCCTTGGAGGGGAAGGGTCAAGCTTCTCATCTAAAATGAGAGTGGTTTTGAGTGGATCACTTCTAAGTTTTCTCCCATATCTCTAAGTTTTTATGCTCTATATGCAATGCAGGGAAGGGAGACGGAAGACTAAGGAATGGAGAAATAGCTTACATTTCAAATTGTCCTCTCTGCTCAATTGGAAATCATGTGAAGTGACTTCTTTGTTTTTTAATTTCCCCTATTAACTGTGAGCCTCTTGAGAGCTGGGGCCATCTTTCGCTTTTCTTTCTATTCAGCACTTAGCATATAGGAGGCTCATTCCAGTGCTTGGTAGAGTGCCTGACACTTAGTGGATGCTTAACAAATGTTTGATGGCCTAATGATAATTCCTCAGTGTATCTCTGTGTTGATGGAAGTGGGCTCATGCTCATTGACAAAGAACATGACTCTGCCATGACTCCTTATCCTCTGCCAATCCTCCCACTTCTTTTTGTGTGTCAACCAAAAAGAACTAGCAATGCTATGCTACTTCTTTTAATTTTTTGGATGCCAGTTCAAAGCTGTCTGTTCATCCATTGTCCTTTCCTCTTGCAGCATCACTGATGACCTGCTATATAGTGCTACTTCTATCTGATAAAGCCCATTATTTCAATTCTTATATGTAAGTCATCAATTCATTATTTGGAAAGGGTGGAAGTTCCCAGAGTCAATCAATCAATTTCTCTATTTCTCTTAAACCTGGTGATAAAAAAGAGACTAATATGTTGAACTTTCTGGCCAATGAAAACAATAATCTATTGGAGGTATAAACTAGGATTGGACAAGGTCTAAATACCTCAATTTAAGAGGTTCTTAACCTTTGTGTGTTTCAGTCTGATGAAACATATGCATCCCTTAAGAGAATAATACCTTCAAGTGAATAAAATTAAATATATAGACTAGAAAGGAAGCCAATTATATTGTAAACATTTATCAAAATTTTTAAAAAGATCATGAACCTTAGGTTAAAACCCCTGCTCTATTAAAGCAATCAATAATAACAGCTAATATTTAAATAGTGCTTACTATGTATTAGGCACTGTGGTAAGCATTTATCAATCATACACTTCAGAATACATTTCTAAATTCCTAGACCAATTAAGCCCTACTTAAAAGACATTGGATAAAAGAGAATAGTGGTATTGGTATTAATTTCGGGTCTGGGTCACACCCAAGGAGTCTTTTATGAAACCAGGAAATTACTTTGGAATGGAGTATTTCAGTAAATAGTCAGGAAGCAGGAAGTAGTCCTAGCTAAGCCCTTGAGAAGCACCAACTTGGGCTAGAGAAGGAAGGCCTGAGTCTTGATCTCATCCTCCCCATCCTTCCCTCAAACCCTGATTAGAAAATTATTTCTATTCTTTTCAATCATCTTTTAGTAAATTATAGGATTCTAGAGCAGGAAATCATCTTAAAAATAATTTAGTCCCTGAGAGGCTTGTCGCTTACCCAAGGAAATACAGGTAGTTCATACTAGAAGCAGGATTAGAATCTGGTTCTCCCAACTCTCAGTTCTGTATTCTTCCACCATATCACCCCACAGAGAGTATTAGCCATCAAAGCATGCAACTAAGCTTTTAGGAAATTCTTACTTCTGTAACTAAGTCCTATCAGTGTTTTCTCCCTGTTTACTGAATCTGAAACATTGAATACCATCACAGAGACTTTCCTATTGTAACAGACAACAGAACTACAATTAACGCTGGAAAAATACGGTTTTGATCTGGGGACCTAACTTCTAGGGATTTCTATTTTCTAGAGAGGGTGAACACTTCTCCCAACATTGGAATGAACCACAGCTAGGTTTTTAAGAAAATGAGATCCTTTGAGATGGAAGTATGGAAAGTGTTCTTGACATGATGAGGGGCTGGTAGAGGTCTGCTCAGTCACAAAGTGGGAAATAAGAGCATTGTGCATGGATTGTAATGCTGTTTTGATTGGAATGAAAAGCACAAAATGGGACATTCATTGACATTAGATGTTTTGAGCCTTTTTCCAGACTTTGAGGTAAGCACTACAGGCATCATTATCTTCATTCTAGAGATCGGGAAACTAAGGTCTGGGAAAGTAAGTGATTTATTTAAGGGTTAAACAGAAATAATTCTGTGAAGGTAAGAAGAGTCAGAGGATGTAGATCATGGAAGGCTTTCCAAGACATATGAAAATGTTTGCATTTTATATTAAATGGAAAAGAATGTTATTGATGAATTTTGAGTTGGGGGTGGGGGGGGAGTGCCATCCCCATATCTCTGTATTAGAAATGTCAGTTTTGCACCTATCAAGATGATATATTGGAGAGTGGGAGGAATAGAAGGAGTGAAGAAGATCAACTAAGAGACTATGGCAATAATCCAGGTGAGAAGTGTGAAAAAGCCAGAAGGAGGAATTTGACACTGTGTGTAGAGAGAAGGTGGCAGATGTAAGGGATCGTCAGGGAGGTAGAACTAATAGGACAGAGCGGCTGATTCAAACAATGGTACAGTGAAAAGATCATTGGATATGGAGTCAGAAGACTTAGGTACAAATCTTAAATTGATGGCCTTTGTGAGAGTCTCCCTGGACCTCAGGCTCTTCATCTATAATGTCAGTGAATTGGAAAAGAGAGAGACAGAGACAGAGACAGAGAGAAAGAGAGACAGAGAGAGACAGAGACAGAGAGAGACAGAGAGAGAGAGAGACAGAGGCAGACAGAGACAGAGAGACAGAGAGAGACAGAGACAGAGAGAGACAGAGACAGACAGAGAGAATAGATATTTGTTAAGAACTTACTATAACAAAAGTATGATACTAAGCACTAGAAATTTAAAAAAAAAAAACAAAAACCAAAAAAAACCAAAAAACTAAAGTAAGCAAGTCAGTCCCTGGCCTCAAGAAGTTGATATTATAACAGGGGACAACAATGGAGAGCGAAAAAGGGGCAGAGAGATTACTCAAGCAAGACATGCTGAGGAGATGATCAGGAAGTGTTATGTAGACCCAGGTCCTGACAAGATAAGGCAAATCTCAAGTATCAAAGTGAGAGAATCAAAGGGCAAGATTCAAGGTAGTGGAGAACAGATGATCATTGTATGAGTAGAGAAAGCATGATGAGAGACAAGAAAGTGATCCATGACAGTTTGATTTTAAGGATTTCCACAAGTTTGGGGATGTGGAAGACTGAAAGGATGTTGATACACCCAACAGAAAGAGATACCTACCTGGGATGGTTAAACCATACCCTCTTCTGATACTCTTTCACTTCATGCTGTCTTCTGTGTTTTATCACCTGTCCTTTTCCCTAACATCAAGAACTTTTGTTTTCTGCAGATTAGTTATACTTTGATGTGTATTTTCTTTCTCTCCTTGCTCTCTCTGTCTTTCTATTTCTGTCTCCGATTCTATCTTTGTTTTTGTTTCGGTCCCACTATATGTACTTCTCTATCTCTGTCTTTCTCTGTCTCTATATGTCACTTTCTCTGTTTCTTTCTCTCTGTCTGTCTCTTTCACTATTTCTACTCTCACTTTATAAGAATAAAAATGTTAAGGATTTTTCAAGGCTTCCTCTGTCCATGCCTCCACATGAATCACTCAAATAGAATCAACCTTCTGTAAAGAAGCAGAAATGACAGCAAGGCCAGAAAATGGACTTGTACACAAAGGGCTCACTGGAAAAGTTCAAATGTCAAATCCAACAGAAGTTTGCATTACTTCAGGTCTTTGACTTCTGGCCCAGAGGAGCTGCCCAGTGCTACAACTCTTTGGCTTGCAATTTGTTTTCAAAAGAAGATATTATGTGATAGGTATTTGGGAGCAGTGTGGGGAGAGGAGGTGGCAGGTAGTAAATTGGATCGAGTCCCAGGCCTGGAGAGTCAAGAAGATTTTAGTTCAAATTTGACCTCAGATATTTATTAGCTATTTGATCCAGGGCAAGTCACAATCTGTCTGCCTCAGTTTCTTCATCTGTAAAATGAGCTGGAAAAGGAAATGACAAACCACTCTGATATCTCTGCAAGAAAAACCCAAATGGGGTCAAGACAAGTCAGACATGCTTGAAAATGACTGAACTACAACAAAAACAATTGGAAGGAGGAAGGGGAGAGGAGTCAAGTGTACATTTCAGTTTTCTTGCAGAATGATCCTGCAAACAATAATGGCTAACATACATGTATAATAAATGTATTCTGTGCATTGTTTTAAGCTTTATGGAGCACTTTATGTATATTATCTTATTTTGCCATCACAATGACTCTGGGAGGAAGGTCTTAGTGTTCCATTTTACAGATCTGGCAGATGAAATAGATATAGGTCAAGTGCCTTGCCCACAAAACTAATAAATGTCATAGGGAAGAATGATTTTGAATTCAGGTCTTCCTGACTCCAAGATTAACTCTTTAGCCACTGAGACACCTAGTTGTTGAGGAATGGTTTCATTTTAAGCCCGAGACACATGATTCTAAGGAAGACTTGGCTATGAGGATCA
>CM053592.1:175584361-175607600 GCA_028646515.1 Pseudochirops corinnae
ATTTGTCAGTGGGGACTTGTAATGCCAAGCAAAGGCAACTTCCAAGATTCGGATTACCAGCATAGTAAACCCCATTTATTCAGCAAACATTCACAGAATAGACAAAGTCAAAATACAGTGTAACTTGTTCCTTTAGCAAGTAAGTTCTCAATTCAATCCAGGTACTACTCCACCCCTAGACAGTACATTCATTTAGTCAGTCAAAAGTCTCTTCTCAAATGGAGATTAGTCTTCAACCATAAACAAAGTATAATCATTTGGTCAATCACAGAGCACAAAAAACTCAAAGGCTTCCCAACCCTGAATCTCAAAAGGGGCAGGAGAGCACAAAAGGCCATCCACCCTTAAGTTACAACAAAGTTAAGCTCAACTTTGAATACCAAGGAAAGGGCCTTCTTTCATCTTCACTGGAGGCAAGCCCTCAGCAATCTCAGTTCCTGGGAAGACAAGGCTCAATGAAGCCATAGCCAGTGTCCTCATCAAGTCACTCTCTGCCTGTAGAACAGTCCCAGAACCCCTGAAAACATCAGCAAGGCCCTCTTCCAGGATTTCTGTGCAGGTACCACAAGAAAATCCTCCTTCAGGGCTTCTGAACCAACAGCCAGGTTCCAGGACCTCTACAACAGCAGCACTGTCCTTCACCATCAGGTAAATTTGGCAAAACAACATCAAAACAGACAGACAAAATACCAGCATCACAGCCATACCTCCTCAGTCCTTGGCAGTTCAGGTGGCAGTTCTCAAAAGTCCTGGGCAGTTCCAATGGGCTCTCAATAGTCTTTCTCTCAGAAACTCAGGCTCCACAATACTGGATACTGCTCTCCCAAAGTCCTTCTGGCCTTTTCTAGGCTTAGGTCTCTCTCCCAATTCACAGCTCCTCCCAGTTCAGCCCTCTCTCTTCATGTCAAGAAGTCTATCCCACAAGTGGGATTCACAAGCTCTGGATTTTAACACTCAACCCAAAAACCAAGCCAATACAAGGGCATCTCCAAATTCCATTACCAATACAGGACTATCTCCATCCTAGAGATGTGCTTCCTCCTTCCCCTTTGGTGCCTCCTAGATTCTCTAATTTCCTCTGAAATAACTTCAGGTCAGTGAATAAAGTATAGTCCAAGAAGAACATTATGTTCTTATCAGTTCTCTTTTCTTTATGTTGATTGAGAAGGAATGGTAAAGTACATAAAGAGTTGGACCTACAGTCTGGAAGGCCTGACATCAAGTCCATATCATTTGCTAGCTCTGTGTCTATGGGAAAGTCCCTTAACTTCTATAAACCATAATTTACTCAATGGCAAAATGGGTGAAATAAATAGATGCTGTGCCTGACATGGTTGTTATAAGGCTAAAATGAAGTCAGAAGTTTGTAGTTCTAGAGATGGAAGGCTGCTTTGAAGTCATCTTGTCCAAACCTCTCATCTCACAGATGAGGAAACTGAAGGCCAGAAAGGTTAAATGACTTATCCAAGGGCACACAGGTAGTAATTGGAGATGGCTGAATTTGAAAATTGGTTATCAGATTCCATGTTGAGTCTTCTTTTCATTATACTGATTAGGAAGTTTTTCACAAATTTTAAAGCAGTATTTAGAACTATTAACAAGGATATGCTATATTATTTCTCTCTTTGTATTCATGATGCAATCCACATAGTAGATAACTTGAATATGTTTCTCCATCTACATGGAATTAAACCTGTGCATCTTCTAGTCCCCCGGAAAAATCAATTACCATTTTTACTTAAATATGTTGTATTTCTATGTGAATTGACTCTGGAGAATTACATAGTAATTTTTACTGGCCCCAAACTACACTTGGAAACAACAGAATACATTTTTTCTAAACACTAATATTCTTCAAGTGATGCCATATCACTGTGAGTCATAAAATAATATGGACTCTGAGGAAGTGAAGTTTAGATCTTCCCAAAGGGTAATGCAAAGGTATAGGGCAGGCGGGAGTAATCTGGGAAAAACTAGAATATGGTACTATGTAGGATTTCATTAGATAAATAGAAGATATGAGGTAAAAGGTTATATGGTGAAAACAAAGAATAGTTGGTGGACATTCAATATGTTTTCTGGATAACCACAACAGAGGAAGAAAAGAGAAGAAAGGATGGAGATGACAGATTGATGAGAGGATCTGGATAAAAGTCATATAGAATAGGTTCCTCTATCAATGATAGCACAAATCCATTAAGACAAAGGAGGGTTTTACACATCAATACCGATAATGTTGGTTTGATTTTTGCCTTGGATTCCATACGATGCGACAAGCTTTTTGAGAGAAGGAACCAAATCTATGATTTAACATACCCATGTCTTTTGGAGCCATTGTACTCTAGTAGAAAGAGCTCTAAACTTGGATTCTGTCATTTACTAGCAAGGTGATGACCAACAATCCCCTTTCCTCCTGGGAGTCTCAGTCTCTTCAATTGTAACATGGGGACAATTGTGACTTTTGTCTCTGACTTGGATGGCTGTTTTGAGAATCAAATTAGATAAAGTATGGAAGCACTTTATATACCCCACCATATCAGAGAAATGACGAGGTTGTTACAGTCTCTGTGATTTCACATTTCCAAAAGGAGAAATCTTTCTCTACAATTCAGGATGTCACTTTAATTTGAAAGTCTCATCTTAAAGAACTTACAAGAGCACCAATCAGTTGAAGGAATTGGTATATTTCAGAGACAGGAATTGAACCCACTTCACTATGTGAAGCCCTACTCTAATGACTCATTGTCTTGGGGAGGGGAACCTGGGTTTGGCTAGACCCAATGACCATATTTTACAAATAATTATAACCTCAAATGATGCAAATTCAAATAATTTGATCACTTCACATAATTTGTTATTAACACTAATGAGGACTTAGCTGTACTTATTGTAGGTTTGATTAGCTTTAAAAGAGGCAGTACTTAAAATGATACAACCATAAATCCCTAAAGTGTGAAAATATAATTACTATTACTCTTGGCTCTTTTTCTTCATGCCTGTGTGACCTTGGGAGAGTCACTGCCACTCTGAGACTCACTCATTTTGTCTACAAAAATTAGAGAGTTCCATAAGATGATTTTTCAGATCCTGCCAGGGTCTAAATTCTATGTTCTATGTTCCAAGGTTCATTTCGGCTCCAACATTCAATTTTCTAAGGGCTCTTCATAAGATCACAAATCTCAAGTATGAATCAATTATATTTTTTGAATATCAACAAGCATTTAATACATTATTATTATGTGTATAGCCCTCTGTTAAGCCGAAGATACATGTACAAAAATGAAATAGTTTTTGTCCTCTAGAACTTTGTACTCTTTAGGGAGAATAAAAATGCCCTACTATGAGTTTATAGAAAAACGCATAAAATCTCTAGATTCTAGTTAAATCTAGACAAAGGGTTTTTAACCTGGAATGACATTTTTATTTTATTTATTTATTTTTATAGCTACATTTCAACATCCTTCTATATTTTCTTATTATATTCATTTAAAACATTACTCTAATAAAGGGTTAATAAGCTTTATCAGACTGTCAAATGGGGTTCATGACATATTGACACATAACATTCTCTAGACATATTAACAACTCACAAGATAATCCTTTCTAAGTCACAAAATCTCATCATGCATGTCCTCAGTTTTCTCCTTATAAAAAAGAGAATATTGAAATAAATTTATGTATAGAATACTATGAAGGTCAATCCTATTGAAAAATAATACATGTGTTACATAAATATTATTATAAGCAAGCAGCCAGCCCCTCACCTCACTCACACACATACACACATTACTTTCAATCACTGGTCTTTTTATTTTCAACAATTAATTAAGTGGGCCTTGGAGACTGTGTGACTTTTTAACCTTTCCAACAAAATGCTGAGAGAGAGGAAATCTTTGTGCCCTTGAATAAATGAACCATAATCATTCAGATTTTATTTTTCCTTTAATGTGCCTTTCTTCTGTTAGCCAAATGTTGCCTTTGCCTCGCTCTTACAGTGACCTCCCACCCCCACAATTTTGACATAGACTAAATTGAGATGTACCCAAAATAACTACTTCTCAATAGCCATCCTCCACGTCATCCATTCATCACATGGGAAGACGATACTATTGAGCAGAGGCTCTATACTTTGAATAATTTATTTTTTCGAAGTGGGGAATAATCTGAAGTGAGTCATTCACACTTTTGCCAGGTCTGCTTTGTGACCTGAGACTTACATCTCTGAGAGGACTGGCTGGGTATGGGAATTCCACATATGGTCTTGTGGCAGAATACAAATTACTAGCCCGTCCTGGAAGAGTCTGAGTTGGACCTCATTTATTCCATCCCTAATCCAGTGAGCCCTAAAATATCCAGCCAACAGTTCAACTGGGGAAAGTTGATTTTGTTCCAAGATACCTTTGAAGATATTTTCTTCAGAGGAAAAACAACCGAAGTGTATTTCCCTACATGTCAAAATATATAGAACTATTAATTAGCACTTTAAATTATAACAATGTAAGTTTTACACTAGAATCTGTTTTACTTTTAAAGTGCCTTTTTCCTAGTTCTCTCAATTTTTATTTCTATCTTTATGGCATCATCTCACCTCTTTTGTAATCAACCACCCTTCTCCCCTCACTTGGATATTTTTTTTTTTTAATTTTAAGTGGCTCTTTTTCATGTAATTCCTCAAATGTGTCTAGTAAAACAATTTCAATAAAAACACATTTATTTGCATTTTCCATAAGTGACAGATCTAGAATTGGGGATACAAATGACAGCAGCATGGGAAACTCTCAGGGTGGGATCTCCCACAGTAAGCTATAAACCAATTATGACTGAGTAGATATATCCTAGAGAGATGCCTAGAGTCCACAGTCATTGGCCTTCAACACATCAACATCGAAGTTGTGATTAGGAGCTGGATCTTTCTAGATCCAAACCCAGTACCCTATCTACAATGCCGTGATGCATCTACACTGACACTAATACCAGGCCGAATTCTGAGACCAATCAATTCAAAAGAACTCCTTCCTTTTTTTTTTTCTTGCCAGTCATATTTTTGAAGTTGAATGTCTCTGCAGACAACAGAATTTTTACCATATACAGTCTTTCAATTTTAAAATATGCTCTTAATGATTATCTCAACTGGTTGTCATAAGCCCACAAGGAAGATGCTATTGACACTTTGCAATATGAAAAAAAAAAAATTGAGCCTTAAATAGTTGACTTGCCCAGAGTCACACAGCTTATATATGTTTGTATTAGGATTCAAATCCAAGTCTTCGTTACTCGAAGTACTGAATTCTTTCTGATACTTTGAGCTGTCTTGACATTTCTATTTTGACATAGCTCACAGAAGTGTGTTACATGTTGAACTTTTCATCTCATCCTGTCACAATAATCAGCACATCACTCATCTTGACATTGGAACAATGACCCATCACGCTTCTGCATTTTTTAATCCTGTTATCAAAATTAGGGAGTTTATATCATCAAACTGTTTTCTTCCTTCAGCTCCATATACCCAATCTTTTTTTTTCTCTTTTGTACACCCATTGTCTGCATTTCTGAAACACAAGTCCTTAAAGATCATATTTTAAAGAATTATCTTTCAATGGGCAAAATATTAAAAAAAAAATAAACAAACTCCTTTGGGGTAAAAAGAGGAAACAAACCTACTGTGCTTCATGTAGAGAATAATAGAATAGTTTCTGGCTTCCCTAATCTATCTTCCTAATGCCTGGTGTGAAATGCCACTAGGAGAGAGAAAGCTACTTGGGCATGCAGTGTCCTGCAAGGAGCTGAGCTGTTTTTGCCTTATCTGATGCTTTTTTCTTTGCTCTTATCTCAGCTAAAAATGGGGATGGAGCTGTTTTTTTTTTTTTTTTTTTTTTTTTGGCACCTCAAGCTTTGGCCCCAAAAACCACAGGGACTAAATTTCATTGGTGATCTGTACAGCAAAAAGAGTTTGATTTTTTTTTTTTAACCTGCCAGGGAGCTGGATGATATGACCAGGGCAACGACCCAATAATTTTCTTTGTCTTTTTTGGCCAGACTTTATTTGAAATGGATAAAGATGTAATGCTGAAAAAAAAAATCCCCAAACTGCGATATCCCTTGATGTATGGCTGCATAGATAAAAATACCATCTCTTTCTCCCGGGGACTTAGCCTATTACTATTTTACCATGGCTTTAAATTGAATTACTTGCTTGTTGGTAGTGTCAAAAAGTCTTTAGACTCCATTCCTGAATTACCTCCCATGCTTATCCTATGTTGGTTAGCCAAGGGGTTCTTACCGTTGAGATAGATAGATAGATAGATAGAGAGAGAGAGAGAGAGAGAGAGAGAGAGAGAGAGAGAGAGAGAATATAAAGGAAACAAATTATGCTTCCATACATTTATCAAAATATTAAAAAAATAAAACAATTTCACAGATTCCAGACTAAGAATCTCTACATTAGACAAAATGCATGTGAAATATTAGTGTTATATCAGGAAACCACATCAGTCTAATTGAAGAAGAAAAATCCATCTAGAATACAATTCTGAGAGAATATGCCCTGGATTGGGAATGACTTAATTAGATCATATTCAAGTTATTTCTGTCTTGTATTGTTCTCTAATTGTTTTCTGTATTAAATCTCCCTGAAAACAGTCTGAGTATCTTGGAGGACAGGGAATGTAATAAATGTCTTTTGTTTTTCCCATAACACCAGGCAGGACACTTAGTAGTAATTTATTAAGTATTTAAAGATTTAATTTGAATTCAATTGAACCCACCAGGGTTTGACAGGGTAAAAAAGAAAAAAAAAAACATTCAGAAATAACATTTAGACTGTCAGTGCAAAATGCTACCTGTGAAAACCAGTATGACATGGCAGGTATTTCAAACAAATTCTAGCTAGAGGAAGCTGCTGATGATTTTGGAGATTTGCCAGAAAAAACTTCTTCACAAAGAAGAGTAAAGAAGAAATACAACTACATAGGGCAAGAGTTCAGTCAGAAATGGAGCAGGAGAGATAAAAAGGCATTTGACTGTTACAAAGTGGATATGCAAGACATATCTCGAATTCAAAATACCCTAAAGTGACCTTATGCAGATACTCCCAAAGTCCAATCCTCTTCCAAACTTCCGTATTTCTGATTAAGGCAATCTAATTCATCCAGTCTCCCACATTTATAATCTTGATGTTATCCTTAATTCTTGCTACTTCACATATCCAGTTGCCAAATGTTTCCACCTCTCCCTCTAATATTTCTTATGTCTAATCTCTTCTCTCTTTTCAAAGAGCTATAGACTTAGCTCAGGTCTTCAAGACCTCTATCTGAGAGTAATGGCCTCCTAACGGCTCTCCCGGATGCATGTCTTCCTTCATTCCAATCTCTCTATACAGCTACTAAAGTGTTTTCTATGAAGTACATGTCTGACTATGTCCTCAAACAGCACTGTGAAGTAGATGCTATTACCATCCACATTTTAAAATGGAAAAATTAAGACAGAGGTTAAATGATTTTGAGCAGGCACAACAGGTAGATAAGTATCTGGTGTAAAATTTGAACTCATCTTCCTAACTAACTCCTCCAGTTACAACATCTATCCACTGCGCCACTTTGCTACCTGTTTCACTACATTCCTTTTAAAAGCAACTGCACTGGTACTAGAAATGCTAGCAGTAGCAATTAGAGAAGAAAAAGGAATCAAATTAGGCAAAGAAGACACTAAGCTATCACTCTTTGCAGATGATATGAGGATATATTTGGAGAATCCTAGAGAATCAAGTAAAAAACTTCTTGAGACAATAAATAAATTTGGCAAAGTTGCAGGATATAAAATAAACCCACATAAATCCTTGGCATTCCTACATATCTTTAACAAAGTCCAACACTAAAAGATAGTAAGAGAAATCCCATTTAAAGTTACTGTACACATTATAAAATACTTCAGAATCTACCTGCCAAAACAAACCCATGACCTGTATGAAGACAACTACAAAACACTTTTTAACACAAATAAAGTCAGATCTAACTAATTGGAAAAACATCAATTGCTCGTGGCTGGGTCTAGTTAATATAATCAAAATGAATATTTTACCTAGATTAAATTAATTATTTAGTGCCATACCAATCGATCTACAAAAAATTATTTTATAGAGTTAGAAAAAAGAGTAACAAAATTCATTTGGAAGAACAAAAGGTCCAGAATATCAAAAGAATTAATGAAAATAAATGCTAGGGAAGGTGGCCTAGCTGTGCCAGATTTTAATTTGTATTATAAAGCAGCAGTCATTAAGACTACTTGGTACTGGCTAAGGAATAGAGTAGTAGACCAATGGAATCAGTTTGGTACGTAAGACTCATTAGTCAATGACTATAGTAATATACTGTTTGATAAACACAAAGACCCCAGTTTTTGGGATAAGAACTCACTATTTGACAAAAACTGCTGGGAAAACTGGAATATAGTATGGTAGAAATTGGGCATAGACCATTATCTAACTCTGTATACCAAAACCAAGTCTAAATGGGTGCATGATGTAGGTATAAAGGCTGATACTGTAAGCAATCTGGGAAAGCAAGAAATAATTTACCTGTCAGATTTATGGAGAAGGGAAGACTTTATGACCAAAGAAGAGTCAGAGAACATTATAAATAATGTGTAATGGATAATCTTGATTGTATTAAACTGAAAAGTTTCTGTACAAACAAAGCCAATGTAACCAAGATTAAAAGGGAAGTGGGAAATTGGGAAAGAATTTTTATAACCAGTGTCCCTGATAAAGGTCTTATTTCTAAATCATACAGAGAATTGAGTCAAATCTATAAGAATACAAGTCATTTCCCAATTGATAAATGATCACAGGATATGAACATGCAGTTTTTAGAGGTAGAAATTAAAGATATCTATAAGCATATGAAAAAATACTCTAAATCACTAGTGATTAGAGAATTTGAATCAAAACAACTCTGAGGTACAACATCTCACCAGTCAGATTGGTTAAGATGACAAAACAGGAAAATGAGAAACGCTGGAGAGGATGTGAAAAAATTGGACTAATGCGCTTTTGGTGGAGTTGTGAACTGATTCAACCATTTTGGAGAGCAATCTGGAACTATGCCCAAAGGCCTATAAATAATTGCATGCCCTTTGACCCAGCAATACCACTTTTGGGGTTATATCCCAAAGATATCACAGAAGTGGGAGGAAGACCCGTATGTACAAACATATTTATTGCAGCTCTCTCTGTGCTGGCAAAAAATTCAAAATTAAGGGGATGCCCATCAATTAGTGAATGGCTAAACAAGTTGTGGTATATGAATGTAATGAATACTATTGTGCTATAAGAAATAAGGAGCAGATGGACTTCATATTTACCTGGAGAGGCATATACAAACTGATGCTAAGTGAGAAGAACAGAACCAGGAAAAATTTGTAAACAATCACAGATACATCGTATGTGTGACAACCAGCTTGGATAAACTGGACTCTTCTCAGCAATGCAAGGTCATAAGATAACTCCAAAAGACTCAGGATGGAAAGACATATCTACATTCAGAGAAAGATCAAGAAAGAACAGAGTTTAAATGCAGACTGAAGCAAACTACCTTCTCTCTTTCTTTTTCATGTTTGGTTTCGTTTCCTCTTTCCCAATGTTCACTCCATAGGTCACAACCCTTCTTTACAACCAGACTAATGTGAAATGTGAAAGTATTTGCAGATCCTTTATTTGATTGCATGCTGCCATGGGGTACGGGGTATGGAGGGGGGGAAATTTGAAACTCAAGGATTGTGGAACTGAATCTTGTAAACTAAAAGTAAACAAACAAATCAAAAAAAAATTAAAAAAGAAGAAAAAAGCAAGTGCAGTCTGATTACAATTTTTACTTTCCAGACTCATAATATATTGTTCTTTCTTCTTGTAGCTTATAAGTCCACTCTCAGTCCTTTACAGAATCTTCCATCTCTATGCCTTTGAACTAGCTGTCTCTCATGCCTAGAATGAATGCATTATCCCCTATAAAATTACTCCCTTCAAGATGCATGAAATCATTACTGATGATCTACAAGCTCTATTTCTCACTAAAGATTTTGTACTTAATTACTTTGAATTTATTTTAATTTATTTTGCATTTATTTTTTATATATTTGTATGTGAATTTGTTGTTTCCCTAATAGAACGTAAACTCTTTGAGAGTAAGGATTTTTTTCTTAATTTTTTAATTTGTTTCCCCCAACACCCAGCACAGTCTCTGGGATATAGTAGACGTTTGCTAAATGCTTGTTGAATAATTGACCGAGAAATAGAAAAGAAAATCAGTGCTGTCACGCATGCATCACATTATTTGTCCATTTCTCCATTCCAAAGATGCCCAAAGAGATGCTAAGGCAAAGTCGTTTGTTTGTTTTTTTTTTAAACACAGGGTCTAAAGATTCCTAAGGATAGATTTCAGTGTTTCTATGAACTTGGATAGAACTAAAATTCATATTTATCTTCACTCACCTAAAACTGAAATTTAGCATTTCCTTTTACTATGATTTTTAAAAACATTATTTTGAGGAGTTCATAGGCTTCACAAAACTCTGGAGCGGGTCCATCACAAATACATGCAAACAGACAGACTCATAGAAAGTCTGAGTTTCATGCTTTGTCTTGGGTCATAGATGTAGCAAGTGGCAGAGCTAGAATTTGAACCTAGGTGCTCTGACTGCAATATATATGCTGAAGTTTTAAAAGATCTTGACAAATGAGTTATCTCTTTGCCCAATGGCCTAAGAGAGAGAACAGGTAGATTTAAACTGAAAATGACATAGACATGGGTGTTAATGTAATCTTATAACATACTCTGAAAACAAATTCCTTTCTGCAGCACTTAGCCACGGTCTACTCTTGAAAAGCAATATTGCACTTGAGGGCATGGCTTAGATGTTTTAAGAGCCAAGCATTAGAGGCACCTTGGATTCTCTGTTTGACATCCACTTTACCGTCACCATAGTGAAATAAGGTCTACGGCTACTTACAAAGCACTGAATCAGAAAGCTACAAATTGACAGACTTGGTCCTTGACTTCCAGCCATGTTCTCATAGCCTAAGGCAATGTTACAGAGACATCAAAAAATTTTTAAATGAAAATTTAAAAAAAAGGAGTTTGTAATAACTTTTAAAAACCCTGCAAAATTATTCCAAACACTTCTTTCTTGTGCCAATGTCACAGTGGAGAAGAAGTTCACAACCATCTTCAGTTGCCTGAAGGATTTTCTGTTAACACCATGAACTGAATCTTCGCTTTTAATTAAAACTCATTCTTGGCAGTTGAATTTATCTTAAACCTTCCCTATTTCCTTTGAGGCTCTAACTAGTAGGCCCACACTCATTTGCCCCATAGGATGCCCTATAGATTCAAAGGCTCTGGAGAGATGAAATGTGGTTGCTCTTCACAGAGGAACACTCTAAGTGCATTAGTGGGGGAGATGAGCTTTAACCTTAATGAGACATGAAGCAAAAATGGAACGCGAGAAGATGACAAACTTGTATGGTTGATAGAGCCTTGGATCTGGAGTCAGAAAAGTAGAATTAACATCCTATCTCTGCTTCTTGCTATTTATCTGACCTGTGGTAAAGCACCTTGATTCTTCTGAGCCTCAGTTTCTCCATTTAGTAAGAAGGTCATCATACAAGACTCACTTCCTGTTCTATATACTAAATTTTAAATTGGCAGCTGGAATAAAAGAACAAACACAGCAACTATTTTGGGTAAAGCGATAAGAATCACTTGCCACCTCTCCAACTTATCTTGTTTTATTGTACATTGAACTAAATGTAAATACTGAGTCACCATCCTAAATATCAATGCAATATTTTGCATGCAACCTAGGTGATAAGAAGAATTTCCTTTGATAGAATCCCATTAACAACAACAAATGAAACAACCCCACAACACTATACAGTAGCTTTCTTGGTGTGATCAGCAAATGATTGTATTCAGTAGTGAAATATTCTAGTTCATAGAAGATTAACATACTTGGTATATTTTTTCTAGCTCTATAAAGGCACAATTATTAGTAGCCTGATAAATTAAATTAGGCAGATTGTCATTTTTCTTATAATGACTTGGCCTACCCATGAGCAATTAATATTTCTCCAAGTCTGTCTTTATTTATGTGAAGAGCATTTTACAGTTGTGATCACATAGTTCCTGTGTGTGACTTGGCAGGTAGATTTCTAAATATATTACACAGTCTTAAGTTATTTTAAATGGAATTTCTCTTTCTACCTATTCCTGATGTATTTTGTTGATAATATATATTAATATTTGTTGATAATATATCAATGGTTTAAGAAAAATGCTGATGATTTGTATGGGTTTATCAGATGGTGCAGGCTCGGAGTAAGGATGACCCAAGTTCAAATTCAGTCTCAGATACTTAGTAGCTGTATGAACCTGGAAAAGTCACTTAGCCTTGTTTGCCCCAATTATCTCATCTGTAAAATGAGCAGGAGAAGGAAATGGCAAACCATTCTAGCATCTTTGCCAAGAAAATCCCAAATAGGGTCATGAAGAGTCACACATCACTGAAATGACTGAACAACAACAAGCAAGAGAAAATGAGAACAGTAATGATGAAAACAGGGAAAGAAAGCCATTCCAAATATTTCAACATTCTAAAAGAGAAATAATCACCTTCCAGCTGTCACAATGTACCTTTTATCCATATAGCCCTCATCTTAACAATCTCATTTCACTCAAACACTGTCCTACTGTCTATTGAATAATTTGCTCTTGTGGAAACATATCTCCAACTTTACAGTGGGAACTAATGGAAAATTGGATTTGCTTTACAGGCATTTGTTCTGTAATGAACCTTGCCCACATGCACTGAGACTGTTGAGTGAAGCATACTTATGGCTCAAGCAAAATCAGCTCATGATCTCTTGGATCCCCTGAACAACTTAGCACAAAATAATCATCTCAAAGTCCCTTGTTACTGTTAGTCTATTTTTTTTTTTTTGCTTTACTTCTTCCTTTTGATAGCCTGCCTAATACTTATTGTTTGTGATGACTATTCTCTGTCAAATGAAATCATTGAAGGCACGATACCATTTGCAAGGAAATACTCTATAAACATGGGGAATCATTCATTGAACTTCCTCATCAACTTTTTGTGTGGACAATCTATTGTTTTGTTGATTTCTTTTTACTTATTCTTCATTGATGTTTGGTCCAATTCAGTTCCAAGGTGCATTCAAAAGAAGTAAGCGCACGCACTTTTCCCATACGTGAATTTCATTTTCTTTTGGACTCTTAGAATCTCTTTTGATTGGATAAGTACCATCACTATCATATAGATCATTTCAGAGGATGATGGTATAGTTAATAGAGCTCTGAGCTCAGTGGTAACAAGCTCTGCCTTTGCCTTCCATTACAGATTCTGTGATGACACAAACTTTCTGTGCTTAGCCTTTCTTGGCTTCAGGTTTCTCCACCATGGAAAGAGAATAGGAATATATGTATCCCAAGGTACCACAGGACAGTGGAAAGAAACCAGGTTTGGAGTCAAGAATTCTTCGGTTCAGCTGTCTCTGGCATATACTCATTGTGCGAAGGGTGAGAGAAGGGAATGAGTATTTATTTATAAGGTACTTATTATTTCCCAGGCACCGAGCTAAACACTTTACAAATGTCATCTCACTGGATTCTAATAATAACCCGTGAAGTAGGTGCTATTATTACTCCATTTTACAGATTAGGAGCCTTAAACAGAAAGAAATTAGGTGACTTGTCCAGGATCACAAAGGTATTAAGTATCTTAGGCCAGATTTGAGCTCATGGTCATGTCATTTACCACGATGAGGCCCTCGCAACTAAGACAGTAAATTGAGGAACCCATTGAAAGAGAGCTTCTTCATCAGACCTTTTCTACACCAATGAAATCCCAGGTCTGTAAACACTTGCATCACTTATCTCACAAGGTGTTATAATTTATATAGCAAACTTTCTAATCTTTGCTGTGCTCTTCATATCCTTTTATTAATTGTCCAGATTCATGATTTCACCAGCACAGCAAAGTCCAGTGGATGGGGCTTCTTTTAAAGTAAAGATCAACAAATGCCCAGGCTGCTCTCTTTCATGATATGAAATCCTGTATTAAGCCAACACATTTTTATTGAGCACCTGCACTTAAAAAGTCGCATAGTCTAATTGATAAGATGTTTGACTTGTTACCATGAAGATCTGGGTTCAAATTCCACTTCTGAGGGCAGCTCAATGACCACCAGCAGGCCATGGAAATTTTATGTATCTCACATTCCTCCTTTGTGAAATCAAGAAACTAATGTCTAATTTTCTTAATCCTTGGGCAGCTAGGGGGCACTTGTAGTTAATAGAGTTCAGGACCTGGAGTATGGAAGACCTGAGTTCAAATCTAGCCCCCAATACTTACTAGCTGTATGACTCTGGATAAATCACTTTATCCCTATCTGCCTCAGTTTCCTCATCTATAAAATGAGTTGGAGAAGGAAACGGCAACCCACTCCAGTGTCTTTGCCAAGAAAAGTGCAAATGGGGTCACAAAGGCAGACACAGTTGAAAGGACTGAGCAACATCAACCAACTTAATTTTTTTTTTAATTTTTTGGAGGACAATTGGGATTAAGTGGCTTACCCAAGGTCACATGGCTAGTTTTTTGCATTAAGTGTCTGAGGCTTGGTTTAAACTCAGGTCTTCCTGACTTTAGCACTGGTGTTCTATTCACTGTGCCACCTAGACACCCAACCAACTTAATTCTTATGTTTAAGAATAGTGCCCAGAGGCCACTAGAGAAGAGAAGGAAATTCTGAGCGTGAACTATCTGTAATACATTACAAATAGAGAGGAGAAATGAAGAATGAAAGTAAAGGTTGTCATTAAAGAAATGCATGTTCAGAAAAGAAGATGGAGCCATGGTGTAGGAAGGAAGGGTAGTTGATAGCATCTGTTCTACTTGGTATCTCTGTGATGCCCAGAGAAATTAATGAAGGACATCAGCATGTTTGTTGAAATTATTTTGGTGAATTTATGTCAAGATATAGATATGGGATTTGGAACTCAAAGTTTTAAAAACATGCTAAAAGTTGTTTTTACATGCAACTGGGAAATAAGATATACAGGTAACAGGGTATGGAAATCTATCATATTCTACAAGAAAGTGAGGCAGAGGGGGGTAGAAGAGGGGTGTGATAGAAGAGGGGGCAGACTGGGGGAAAGGGTAATCATAAGGCATGCCATCTTGGGGTGGGAGGAGAGAAGAGATGGGGAGAAAATTTAGAATTCAAAATCTTGTGGAAATGAAAGTTGAAAATTCAAAATTAATAAATTAATAAAATAAATAATTTTTAAAAAAGATATGGATAAAAGTCCTACAAGATGAGCAGATATCAAAGTGCCCACATGGATGGGCTGTGCCCTCTATCTCTGGAGGGACATCAATGATCTATCTCACTGAGCCATTTGAATACCTACCCTCATTGGGTTGTTATGATAACTAAATGGAATATGACATGAAAAAGTTCTTTGAAGATGTTAAAGTGTTCAATAAATTCTAGTTACTCATGATATGCAGAACCAGAAGAATAATAATAATGGATCATGCTTATAAAGTAATGTGAGGTTTGTAAAGTGTCTTTCTCATAACAAACCTATGAAGTAGATAACATAAATATTACCCCCAAATTCCTGATGAAGATACTTGTAACAATAATGTGATATTCACAACGCTCATGGTGGTTTTGAATATGCTAGTATAGTTGTAAATCATAAAATATAGCAGACTCTCCACATGGGGGGGTGGAACCAAAGCCTTTATTCAAATACCAGACAACCAAGTTCCAGAACCAGAAAGCCAAAGTCATTACAGCAGCCACAAAGTTGGTACACATAGTTAATGCAGTGAACACCCACATTCCCAAGCCTTCACAACAGAACAGGCTCCTTCAAGCAGGGATCGTCCTCTCTCACTCAATGTCTTTCCTCAGCCTGGTTCTTTGAAGTTCTCAGCTGAAATTCCCAAAGGAAAGGACTCAGCAGAAGAAAGGTCTCCACAGAAGCTCCAGCCTCAAGATGCTTACCCCAGGAAGTTCTTCCCTTTCCATCTGGGGCTTTTCCTTATATATGCCTTAGCTCCTCCCTATTCTGTCCCTTCCTGTTATATCAGCAACTTCCTCCCAAGGTGTTAACTACTTTTGTGTTAATTAAATAGTTTAAACAAGTTGTTATCTAAAAACAAGGTGCTAAGTAACTACTTACTTGCAAATACAAAGGGGCATGGAAAATCATCAGATTTCACTAACATTACAATACTAAGGTTCACATTTGTTAAAGTACTCTCAGGACAGGTGTGAACAGAGATTTCCAGGTGTGTTTGACAGGGGTTGGACTTTTCAGGCCACCTAATCCAACCACTTCATTTTGCAGATGAGAAGACCTCCCTGAGGACCACAGAAAGTTTAAGTAACTTGATTCAAGTTCACATGTAAAGTAGAAAATTTGGACTCAGATCTTCTAACATTGCCTCCAATTGCCATTTAGGAAGATATAAGCATATTTTCAGTGCTCATGATGTGCCACTCACTGTGCTAAGCACTTTATAAATATTTTCTCATCTCATTCTCACAACTCTAGGAGGTAAATCTCATTATTATACCTATTTTACAACTGAGTGGACTGAGGCATACAGGTTAAGCAACTTGTCCAGGGTTACAAATCTACCAAGTATTTGAAGATGGATTCTCTAGCCCCAGTGTTCTATCACTGTGCCATTTAGCTGTCTCTGCTCTTGGGATCACAGTTACATAGAATTAGAGATAAAAGAGACTTTAGGGGTGACTGAGTCCAACCTCTTCATTTTACAAACAAGGAAACTGTGATTTAGAAGAATTAAATTACCTGCCATGGTTAAGCCTGAGGTTGTATTTATACCCACTTCTTTATAAATCCCACTTCACTGTCTTCTCCACTATTGCGTCTCCAAAATGCCACCCATTCAAAGAGAGCGTATGCCCTGAAATGCATTAACACCTTGAAATGTCCTCCAACTACATTTGCAATATAATATATTTTATAATATATACTTTTATATATTTTATTATATATATAATTTTATAATATAGAATAGAATAGAACGGAATAGAGTGGAAAAGAATAGAATAGAACAGAATAGAATAGAATAGAATAGTATAGAACAGAACAGAATAGAATAGAATAGAATAGAATAGAATAGAATAGAATAGAATAGAATAGAATAGAATAGAATAGAATATACATTTTTTTTCAATTTTTAGAAACTCAGGGGAAAATTAAGCAAAAGAAGTCCTGTGATTTTAGGTGTGTTGCCATCTCAAACTGTTATCTCTTCCTCTTGGAAGACCTATTTTAAAAGCCTTTAAAATTGTGAACCTCAGTTGAAATAGTCACTTGCTATTAGATTCCACACAGTGAAAGTGCTGCCATTCTATAGCTTTTCCTAGCTTTTCCTATACCAAAAGAGAATGAATTCATAAGAGAAATTCCCAGCTCTCGTCCATAGATATAGACTGATTTTTCTTAACAGGCTTCAAATCTATATTGTACCTTTTAAAATATATTGCCTATAGACTGAAACATCGTAGAAAGATGTGATTTCAGTGCCTTGATTGGGTTTTCTCCATGTTGCTGCTTGCCATTCTTCCAACAGGCAATGGATATGCCATGCCAAAGGCTGAACAGGCAGTAGGCTAAACTATTTCAAGACATAGAGTATAGAACTGATGAACTCTTCCCCACAACAATGGCAATAATAGCCCTTGAGCTTTGTCTTGTTGGTGTCATTGTCAAGCCCTATGATATTTCGTTAACAATTTCCAGAATAGGGTTGGAAGCTTTGTTTTGTTGTTGTTGTTGTAGTAGTTGTTCCTAAGACATTAAAATCAATGAATATTAGCATGACTACATCAGTTAAAAAGGAAATCAAACATAGCTCAGCTCTGGAGGACATGCAATTCAATTTGAGTCAATGATGATTTATTAAACATCTACCATAGCCAGAGCACTGGGATTGTTTCTGTGGCCTCAAAGACAAAAATGAGGCAGCTCTTGCCCTCAAGGAGTGTGAAGGTTGGTGTGAAATGATGTGGATCTCAAAGCATTTGACAAGCCATGTTCAATTTCTATTTTTTCTTAAAGTTAAGCTCTAAGAACAGAAGATAAATGAATTAATTATTTTAAAATTTTAATTATTTAGTATGTGACATGTACTGTACTGAGCTCTAAGGATACAAATATAACCCCACACCCTCAAAAAATGTCCCTCCTGATATTCATGTATTTTAATAAGTTTTCTTGGAACATCAACAAATTTTTCTATCCTTATACTGAAAATTTTGAAAAATGTGATATAAAAACAAAAACGTTGACATTAGAGAGTTAGAACTAAAACACACACACACGCACACGCACACACACACACACACTCATACATTATTCAAACAACAACAGCAATGCATTTTGCATGACAGACTGAGACCCTTCAAATAACTGAAGTTGGAAGGGCAAGATGGTATACACAGGAGGATAGCGTGAGATTCCCATGTAAGTTTGGAATGTGCCATTTTCCATAATTTAACATTATGAGCATAAAATTTGGAATCAAAGACTAAGGTTCATCTACTTGATCTTCTGCTTTCTAATTCTATAACAATGGACAAGTCAATTAACATCTGTGTAGCTTAGTTTTATCATTTGTAAAATTTAGGCATTGAATAAAATGTCCTTTGAGATGTCTTCTGACTGTGTCTATGATAAGATGATTCCTTCCAGCTTTGAGGTTCTATCACCCTGTGAATGGCACATAATTCTCTCTTTTGTTATGTGGATTTATGCTAAGTCAGGAAAACTTGTGGGCCAGAATACACAACCCCATCTCTTTTTTCTATCTTTATTCCCCCTCTTCATTGTAATTCATTTTTGTAAATATGACTTGTTTCTAGTAGAACCACAAAATATCCCACACTTCAAATTCTTTAGTTTCTGCTTATTTTAAGAACTAAGCATTCCTGGGAGATATTTCAGAGGCTTGCCAAGTTTTTGGGAAACCTAAAGAAACATCAGCAATAGTTCACTATCTTGTTATTTTGAAAATTTATTATTTATAGAGTCCCCTGCTTGGGCCAGTGTCTTACCAAATGCAGAAACCCAAAATCGGTGTCCCCCAAGAGCTTACAATATAATCAGGCGGATCCCTTCTTTCATCTGCCTCTGACAAACAGGACTCCCTTCAGTTTTTAAGCAGGTTTCACCTCTGGCATTAAACACTGTTAATTTCTGCTCCATTAGGCCCCTTATCTCCTTGCTTATTTCCATAAGCCTCTGACATCCCTTAGTTCAAGACTGAAGTGCTCTGCAAGTCAAAGACTCTGATGTTCTCTTCCTTGCCAAGTTCCCGTTCATTCATGGATAAATGGGTGCTACTTTGGATGAAGGAGGATAGGAATTCCTGTGCTCTCAGTATTCAGAACATCATTCAGTTTCAGAGTCACCTTATTAGCTTCCATGACCATTAGGATCTAGGAAATGGGGTAGAATTGCTTCATAATGTTGTATGAAAAGCCATGCCACTAGAATCAGATGATCTGGCTTCAGACACTACCCATGACACATAAAAAGCCATGTGATTGTGGGTAAGCTTCTAAATCTCAGTTTCCTCATCTGTAAAATGGGAATAATACTCTCAAGGTCATTGCGAGTTAAGGGATTTGTAAACTACAAGATAGTACCTCAATTTGGTGTCATTATTATTCATTTTAGAAAAAAAGTTCAATATAACATTTTTTAAAAATTTCTTAATTCACAAATATGCTTAGAATTTTATAACTGGAAAGAATAAAGTCTCATTTTATAGATGAAGAAACTGATTTCAAGAGGGAAGTGATTTATTCAAGGTCACAAGGTTGTTTAAGGGTAGAGAAGAGTTAGAAACCCAGATTTTGGGCTCCAAGTTCAGTGTACTTTCTACTATATCATAGTACCTATTTATATAGGAAAGTGATCTACGAGTGACCTTATAGGTTACCCAATCTAACACGCCCTTACTTTATATTCAAGAGAGCCGAAGTACAGAAAGAAGTAACTTGTTTAAGGAACAACACAATATAAATATTGTCATATTTGGGATAAGAACCTAGTCAGGGATGGGGAGCCTGTCAAAAGGCCACACTTGAGGACCTAGAGGGCCACATGTGGTCTGGAGGTCACAGCTTCCCCACTCCTGATCCTAAGTCCTTGGACTCCAAATCCATTGTTCTTTATATTCTTGTAATATCTATCCACAAACATTTATTAAGCACCTAGTATTTGTCAAGCATTGTGTTAGACATTGAGACTGTAAAGGCAGAAAAAGCAGTAATCCTTGATCTCTCGGAACTTATATTAATTGAAATCACATATAATTATATCAAGATATAAACATATAGATATATCCATACATATATAATTGTATCTAAGAGATACTAACTCATATACCAAAAGGTATTCCCTAGTATTACATCCCCAACAAAGGATCGTCCCTTTCCCAGTTTTAAAGGACCTCAAAAAACAATATCAGAAAAACAGGAAAGTAATTCAAGGTATTCAAGTTTGGATTAACTAGAATAAATAATCTTGGTTCTAGACAAAAAACGTAATTAAATGGAACTACATTCTCCCAAAAGAGAAGCTGGGGTTCATATGTGAGAAATACAGCACACACTGTCAGACACAGGTGTATTATTGGTCAGTTTTGTTTAGCAATTTTCTTTGTTATAAGTAAAAGTTCTAAAGGAAGGCATATTCTAGGAAACAAGTATTAGAAACACAGAAAGATTTGCATGAAATATTTCAGACTGAAATGAGCAGAACTGATGAAACTTAAAAATAAGTACTAAAAGATGTTATTGACAACAGCATTCTGGTCATTTGATTGAAACACAAGAACCAACCAACCCAGTGAAGTAGAACTGATCTCTTCTGTTTCAGAGGTTTGAGTATGTCCTAGGGAAGGAAAGGCCCACTTGCCTCAGACTTTGGTGGTACAGTATACATGACAGAAAACAAGGCACAGCCAGAGCCCCAGACTCATAGACTTCCTCTGGCTTCATTAGAATTCCATTTCTCTCTGGCTAAGTCATTCAGAAAAACACAGGTCCCCTGGCAGTAAAACAGGACACATGTTTGTTGTCTCACCACATTCAGCTGCCCAACAATGCCAGATTTTCAAAAGTTAATGCGTGAGGGGAGTCAGCTACTTTTCTGAAATACTTTTTTCTATATTAATAACCCAACTGGTACTTTGGTTTCAGAAGATGAAGACATAATTCTGTGTACCCGTTTCATGCTAAGAAATCCTGGGCAGTCCAATCTGCCACTCTTTCAACTCCTGGGCTACCAAACACAAACATCTGCTAAATAAACAGTTTGACTCCCTCCCTTCTACATAAATCACATCAGTTAAAAGTTTTATGAGATAGGAGTTTTCTCTTTTTTCTACCACTTTCCTTTGTAAGCGATTGAAGCCATAATAAGAGACGAGAAGGTGAAACATTAAATCATAAACATCCTGCACATGTGTGCATTCCGGAGGTAGGAAGGAGGAACTGGCAATATTGAAGGATGAACACCATAATTAATAGAGATCTAAGTAAGCACCTAGTCATCAACACATCTCCAAATGGTTGTACATAAATGAAACTTCTCCCTTACCTGGAGCAGATCATCCATAGGGAGGTATTCTGTTCACAGAAGTAGTTCCCAGCTATTTTCATGTGTGGATCCTGTAGGTTCAGGACGTTTCCATATTATTAAATCCCATAGGGCATCTGAGCTCTGCCAGCAAACCCTGCAAAGGGAAGATTGAAGTGTCCACTTAGCAAGAATTCTTGACCTGAAGTCTATAAACTTGAAAACAAAATGCATTTTGATTGTTGCATTTCATTATAATTAGTTGACTCTGCAATCCTATATATTTTATTGTATGTATTAAAAATTTAATGAGTAAGTGGTCAAAGGACATGAACAAGCTATTTTTGGAAGAAAGTTATATACAGTCACATGACAAAAATGCTCTAAATCATCATTGATTAGAGAAGTGCAAATTCAAACAACTCTGAGGTATGATCTCACACCTATCAGAATGGGTAGAATGATAGAAGAGGAAATAGGAAATATTGGAGGGATGTGGAAAAATGGAGACATTAATACACTGTTGGGGGAACTGTGAACTGATCCAACCATTTTGGAGAACAATTTGGAATCAAGCTCAAAGAGTTATAAAACTGTATTTTTTTTTCACCCAATAATAACATTATTAGGTCTGTTTTTCAAGATGATCATGGAAAAAGAAAAATGAAAAGAACCTCTATGTTCCAGAATAGTGATAGCAGTTCTCTTTGTGGTGGCAAAGAACTGGAAAATGAGAGCATGTCCATCAATTGGGGAATGATTGAACAAGTTGTGGTGTATGATTGTGATAGAATACAACTGTGCTGTAAGAAATGACAAGCAAGTGGGTAACGGGGGAGGAAGGGAAAGAATCTAGAACTTAAAGCTGTAAAATCAAATTAAAAAAAAATATATATATACATACATACATACATACATATATATACATATACATATATAATTATTATTTACATGCAACTGGGTAATAAGATATACAGGCACTGGGGTAGGGAGATCCATCTTGCCCTACCAGAAAGTCAGAGGGGTGATGGGGGAGGATATAGGAGAGAGCAGATTGGGGGAGGGGATGTATAGTGGGATTGCTGTTTTGAGGTGGGGGGGGTAGGGGAAAGACGGGGAGAAAATTGGTAACACAAAATCTAGTGGAAATGAATGACGTCAACTAAAAATAAAGAAAAGTTAATAACAATAAAAAAGAAATAGTAAAAAAAAATTAAAAAAAGAAAAGAATCTTTCCTTCCTCTACCCTTCCCTCCCCGCCCCCCCCAAAAAAAGAAATGACAAGCAAGCTGGTTTTACGAAAAAAAAACAAAAACAAAAACGGAAAGAATTGCATGAAATATTCCAGACTGAAATGAGCAGAACCAAGAGAATGTTGTTTACAGTAATAAGAAAATGATTCAAAGAGTAAATGTGAATAACTAAGTTATTCTGAGTAATGTGATCATTCAAATCAACTACAAAGCAGAAATATGTATTGTATGATTTTCTATCTATCTGTCTATCTATCTATCTATCTATCTATCTACCTA
>CM053592.1:175608100-175624546 GCA_028646515.1 Pseudochirops corinnae
ATCTATCTATCTATCTATCTATCTATCTATCTATCTGTCTATCTATCTATCTATTGCTATATCTTTATCTCTATATCTACATATATAGAGATGGATATAATATTGGTCTTCTCTAATATGGGGTTAGGAAGAAGGAAGAGAGACAACTCAGAACTCAAAATGTAACCACAACCACAAACAATGAGAAGGCATCCTTAGGCTTTACCAGATTGCCAAAAGAGTGCAAAACACATAGGAAAAACAAAATCAACAATGCATTTAGGTTAAGAAATGAATTCATGTACTAATCTTTGGTTTTTCTTTGCCTCATTTCTTGCCTATCTTTAATCACCGAATGGGCATACCTCAGATAAACTGAGGGCTAGGAAAGACTTTAGTTTTAAAAGACCAAGATTTTCTACTGCATCCAGGGCCATCTCTAGCTGTCCTGATCTATATCTTGCTACTGGACCCAGATGGCTCCAGAGGAAAGAGTGAGGCAGGTGACTTTGTAGAGACCTGCCTTATTTAAATCCAATTCATTTGCAAGTCAAGATATCAGCTTCCTGATGTCATGATCCTCTTTAAGAAGGAAGGACAAACAACAATCACTAGTCATACTTCTGCTCTTGATTGGTTTCCACCAGTAATACTGAGTTCTTGTTAGTCTTTTTCTAACCCTAATCCTGCCCCATAATCATTCAGATATGTTCTTATCTTCAATACGAAAGCATCTTCATATTTGAAAAATATATGTTATCATGTAGAGGAGAATAAGCAACTTAAAGTTAAATTGGTGTAATACTACCTTAATTTTATATAGTATTTTTTTAATATTTCAAAGTTTTTCTTATCTACTATTTATTTGGTTTTTTATGACAGTACCATTATTTTGATGAAGTAGTATTATTCCCATAAAATATAATGTAATGTTTAATAGATAGCAGGTCTGTGTTTCAGGAAGACCTGGGTTCAAGCTCTAAATCAGATATGTACTGGTTCAGACACCTTGAATAAGTAGATGACACAGTTGATGGCACACTGTAATTGGAGGTAGGAAAACCTGAGATCAAATCCTCCATCAGATTCTTACAAGCTCTGTGAACTTAGAAAAGTCACTTAATTCTATCTGCTTCAGTTTCATCATATACAAAATAAGAAAAATAATAGAGAAATAGCAGCACCTACCTCAGTGTTGTCTTGACTCCCAAATCAGAAAACTTATGTAAAGCTATTATTATTTAACCTCTTGTATCCCAGACAACTCACTAAAATTATAAGTTAGAGATGTTCTCCAGAATAGTTAGATCAGTTCACAATTCTACTAACTATGCATTAGTGCTCCAAATTTTGCACATCTTCTCCAAAATCTATCATTTTTTTTTCTTTTATCATATTAGCCAATCTGACAGGTATGAGGTGGCACCTCAGAGTTGTTTTAATTTTCATTTATCTAATCAATTGTTATTTAGAGCATTTTTTGCATAACTATATATAGTTTACATTTTTTTTTTTTATTTGAAAACTGTTTGTTCATATCCTTGGACTATTTACCAACTGGAGAATCCAGAGAAAGAACAGTTGTACAGATTAAAACACACTATTTTCGCTTTCTTTGCTTTTTAAAATTTCTTCCTTGTTTTTTTTTTTTTCATTCTGATTCTTCTTTCACAACATGACTAATGTGGAAATATATTTACTATGATTGTACTATCTTTACATGTGATTGGAAAAAAATACTATTAAGTGGGGGGGGGGAGAATAGATGCTTTTCTGAATTGGGCGAATGAGATTACTGAAACAATAAAATCTAAGGTCCAGTGGAAATTCTCTCTCTCTCTCTCTCTCTGTCTCTGTCTCTGTCTCTGTCTATCTGTCTGTCTCTGTCTCTGTCTCTCTCCCCCCCTTCCATTCTTTCAATTAAGAAATCTATCTATTTAATCTTTCTATTACAAGCCATAGATTGGCCAGGATACATAAGTAACTTGTCCAAGGTCACATAGCAGGTCTTCATAGAGCTGAAGTTAGAATGCAGTACAGAGTTCTACACACAATGCTCTTCTGTCTATCGCTCATTCCCACCTATTTATTCTTTCTACTAAACTGTGCAAGCATGTGCAAGTCACTCCATTTTCTTATCTTTAAACATGAAGTGAGTAAAACATGCCCTCCCTATCCCCCAGCCCTCTAGCAAGGACCAAGTAAGATAATGGGTGTAAAAACACTTTGCTGACTGGAAAATGCCTTGAACATATATTGTCCATAGCACCAATTTACCTTGACTTAAAGCTTTGTACTTAGGTGATATAAAGTGGCCAGCTGGAGGCAACTCTTGGGTCTCAAGGTGCCTGCCTGAGCTGGCCAATTCAATCAGCTGCCTATTGCCTCTTTCAGCAGTGGACTCCTACTGTCTCCAGTTCAACACTGGACCTGCGAGGCCCTTAGATGCTCTTGCAAAGGATAAAATCAAAATACAAATCCGAGGAGGTACAAAGTAAGCTACACACATGAGAAAGACTCCCCTAAATATTGTTTCTTTGTTTCTCACTTTCTAGATGTTATTTTGGGCCCAAACCAGTGTGACTTATTCCCCACGAGGAAACTACCACTCACATCCTTTCCAAAAACAAGCACATTCTTTCATTCCCTTTCTTCTAGATCATCCTCTATTTTCTGAATGTCTAGAAGATACACTTTGAGGGATAGAAAAATCTACAAGGTAATTCCCGCCTTCAAAAAGTTTATAATGTAGTTGAAAAAAAAGTAAAAGAGTTTGTGACAGTGATAAAAATTGTCCCCACTTGATTAGTAGGCAGAATATAAATTAAAATGACTATCCCTCCTTGTCATTAACTTTCCTTAATTTATTTTAATGCTTACATGCCAGAACAAAAATAAAAAATATTTCAGAGCACAGTTACTCTTGTGACATGGTATGAACAAAGGTTGGGTAAACATGGCTGAAGCGAGCTCCCTTTTCCTCTTTCCAAAGGGCTACTGACATTGAGTTGATGTTGTTCTAGGGTTTCTTGCCCCCTTGAGACTCCTTCCTCATTTCCGCCTCTGAAATTTACAACCTTCTGCTCTTTTCTATGGCATCAACATTGCTCCAGAGCTGTGCCTTAAGTAAAGCTATGCTAATTTTGGTCATTATGCAGATGTCCACCCTATACAGCAGGTTTCTACCTTAAAGTGTTATTTCCCTCTAGAGTCTAAGGTATTTGGATGAGATGTTGATCTCTTTGTTTAGACTATGCTCCATATATAACAAGGCCACACAATCTGTCACCCTTCTGCCAAGGGGGGCAAAAGTATTCGCAGAGAGAGGATATTGAGTCAGGGAAGAGTGATTTCAGGAAATATTTTAAATCCCTGTGATTAGAACACACTCCAAAAGAAAGATCACTTTAATTAATCATGATTTTCCTCTTAGTTTTTAGATGGATGGCCATGTTCAGCCTCATTGTTATAAGTACATACGTGTAGCTTGGCATGTGAATTCACACTTACACACTGAGAGTCATGACAAAACAATAGTAACTCACATTTTTATACTCTTTGAGTTTTATAAAGTATTCTTTAACACAACCCTATAAGTTAATCAAGGTGTTATTACTTCCATTATATAAGTGAAGTGCCCAGGATGATAGCAAGTATATGTTGCAATTTGCCTTCAAATAAAGGTCTACTAAGTTCATGCAGGTTTTTGTTTTTGGTTCTTTTTTGGGGGGGTGGGCACTGAGGGCCAAAGCAATAATTATGCTACTTTATATATGAACAAATATACCTACAACAGATTTTCCAAAGTGATTTTAAAAATAATATAAATTGTTTTGCTGGTATTGGAAACTCCATCTGCCAAATGCAGATCTATGTTCATTCTGTAACTAATAGTTTTAAACAGTTGCCTGGGGTACTAAGAGGTTAGAGGTTGATGGTGCCATCATCATCATCATCATCATCAATAAGCATTTATTATGAGCCTACTCTGTGCCAGTCACTCTGCTAATCCCTGGGGACACAAAGGAAGGTAACAAGAAACCTGTTCATGCTCTCAAACAGCTCATAATTGAGTTGGGGAGATAACATGTAAGCAACGATATACAAATGATATACATGGGGCAAATTGGAGATAATGAAGAGACAAAAGGAATGAACAGATCAGGAAAGTTTTCTTATAGAGTTTGGAATCTTAGCTAGAACTGGAATAAATCCAGAGAAGCTGGTAGACAGAGATGAGGAGGGAGAGAAATTCAGGGATGTGGCACAGCCAGTCAAAATTAACAGAGCTTAGGAGGTGCAGTGAATAGAGAGCACTGGCCCTGGAGTCAGGAAGAGCTGAGTTCAAATCCAACCTCAGACACTTTGACACACTTACTAGCCATGTGACCTTGGGCTAGTCAGTTAACCCCAACTGCCCTGCCCTCCCCACTCCAAAAAGAAAAAAAAAATGAATGGATCTGGGAGATAAAGTACCTGGTGGGAGGAACAGCAAACAGGAGAGTGGTGCCATTGCAGAGTATGAGGTAGCAGAGTTGGTAGGGGAGCAAACAAGAAAGATCCTAACTGGAGTTGTGGGAATGTCCACCAAAAAGTAAAGTGCTACACAAACGTGGGTGATGACAGTGATATGCACCAATGACTGAGTCTAATGGGATCAGATGTCATATCTCACCATCATGAACTTTTATACAGATACACAAAAATGGTCACATTCAGTGGCATTTTCTTGCCATATAACTACAACCCAAGCAAACCCTGAAAATAAGAGCAGTGCTCCCAGAACGGGCTGAAATACCATAAAGACAACTAGCCCAGTGGCAAAAATCAGCTCTAGATACCTCTTTGGTTTTGCTTTTGTTGTATCTTCTTGTATACCTTACTTCTTGAAATAAAGCTACCTTCTTTGAGTTCCACTTTGACATTTCATCCTTAGCTAGTGATTCCTCAATGAACTAATCAGTATAGTACTTGACATGTGGTAATTACTTAATACATTCTCATTTATGCATTGATAATCAATCAGTTATTATTAATAAGGTACCTACCATGTCAGGCACTATACTAGGCAATGAACAGCCAATGAGTAAATGAGTCACTAATGACAAAGAGATTACATTCAAACACGATAGACAACCTAAAATTCTTTCTCATCATTCTGAGGATTCTGCCAAGTATTTGATGGAATGGGGTTTGTAGAGATTGATATGGCAATTCCTTCTTGATTCAGTGGCTAATAATCTTATCTCTAGCACAGTAAGTTTTTCTTGTATCACTTAACTTTCTAATGTATACATTTTACTGCCATTTATAAAACCACCCAACCCTTTTCAAACCTGGCCATCAAGATGCCCATTTGTCTCTTGGCCCCATTTGCTGCGATTGTCTCTGCATATATTTTCCCCCTCAAGGCTTGGGACATTTAAATTGGAAACCAAAACAGAGAAATTAACGGTTTCAAAAACAACAACAACAATCAATATTTGTGAGTTAAGCTCTAACATATAATAAATGTAATGGCAAACGATGAGAATCAAACTGCCAGGAACGAGCACAAGGACATATTTCATCTTCCAATATTGTTTTACTGAATCTAAAATGAATCTCCGATCTTTATTGCATTTGTGTCTTCTAGCATTCCGTATCTCGATGGGGCTTCTGACAAACATACATAATCAAGGACCAAATTGTTATAAAAATTTAAAAGATCAAGATCAGATGCGATTGCCTTCAAAGAGTAGTGTGATAAATAGCTATAATACAGATAACTTAATATTGAAGTAATAAATTACCATATTGACCTGATAATAAGAAATGATGGCAACATATGATTTGCTTCCATTTCATTTTTCTATTATATTTTCTCATAGATCTTCAAGCCAAATAAAGGTTTAAATAGTTGTGTTTTATTTTTATTTTTGTATGAAACCTGCATCAGCTTATAAAACAATGGCAGTATGAGATGGCAGGGTATTAATGAGGTTAGAACCAAACCACTCTCTTTCTAGGCTACTGAGGTAACACATCAAAGCTTTGTAATCAACCTCAAGCTGTGAATGTAGGTTACAAGTATTTATCTCCCCCAGCATCCAACACACACAAGGACACACACACACACACACACACACAGAGCTTGTGGCTGTTCTGTTGTTTTCAGTCATATCTGACTTTTTGTGACCCCACTTAAGGTTTTCTTGGCAAACATATTGGAGCACTTTACCATTTTCTTCTCCAACTTATTTTACAGATGAGGAAATTGAGGGAAACAAGGCTAAGTGACTTATCTAGGGTCACACAGCTAGGAAGCGTCTGAGGCTAGATTTGAACTTAGAAAGATGAGTCTTCCTAACTCCAGGCATGGTGCCATCTTCTGCACCACTCAGCTGCCCAGCCATACATACATACATACATACATACATACATACATACATACTCCCTTTCTTTTATACATATGCTTTAGTACCATTATTCTACCTTCAAATATGCAAGAAACCAGGATTTTCCTTCTGCAGGGAAACCTGTGCTCAGTGATGGGGGCCCATGGTTTAAAAAAGAACATTGGTAACCTGTAAATCCAGGAGCATTTACAGAGGAGAGAAAGAAATATGGCAAAGAGGGGGCGGTTAGTGGTGCAGTGAATAGAGAACCAGCCTTGGAGTCAGGAGGACCTGAGTTCAAATTCGACCTCAGACACTTAACACAAAACTAGCCATGTGACCTGGGGCAAGTCACTTAACCCCAATTGCCCTACCTTTCCCCCTCCAAAAAGAAAAAAGAAAAACCAAAAAAAAAAAGAAAGAAAGAAACGAAAAGAAATATGGCAAAGGGCCTACAATCAATATCTTACGAGAATCCCTAGAAGGAAGTAGAAATATTTATCTAGAGAAGGGATTGCTCAGAGGAGAGATGAGCATGATGGCTTTATTCAAATATGTGGAAGAGGAATTCTATTTCACTTTTACCCAAGAGAGCAGAACCAGGAGAAACAAAGGAGTTAATTTAGACTTGATGGAGAGAAGAGAGAAGATTCACTACAGTGCAATGAGGTTCCTTCCAAACATCAAATTGTGCGATTCCACATCTCATTCAAAGTAGAATCTCCATAATAAAAGCAGATCACATTTTTATAGCAATCAAAACCCTACAAAGTCCATGTTCCACAACAGCCTGGTGGTCTAACTTTTCAGGATGACGAAAATGAGACTGAGGGAGCTTAAGTTGCTGGGCCATGGTACCACATCTGTTAAATGTGGGGATTGAAACTCATACCCAGGTCTTTTGGCTCAAAGGATTATTTCTGCAAAGTTTTATCCCAATAAACTTGTTCTGAATGAATAAATGAATGACAGTATGGTATCATGGACTCAGTATTGTTTTGAGAGTGAGGAAATTTTAGTTGAGGTATGAAATACATAAATGTAATTATATGCATATATACATATTATATATACATATGTTTACATACATACACACATTATCTGTATATTATATACACACACATATAAATACATATATATTCATAGACGTATATACATATACACATAAATACATATATACATACATATGTACATATGTACACACATACATGCATGCACACAAACACACACACATAGTTGTAGTGCAGTGGAAAGGATATTGCACTTAGATCCAGAAACCTTGACTTCAAATCTCCACTCCAACTCATGTGAACTTGGTCACTTAACTTCATCATACTGGTCTTTGGTTTCCTCCTCAGTAGGATGACTGACTTTAGCTAGATGCTTTCTAAATTTCAGTTCAGCTTTTAATCTATAATCTCTGATTCAAACCATTTGAAATCTGTGGGCTTGAGGTTCTTCTTCCAATAAAAGTTGGCATGCATTTAGTTGTTTTGTGCTTGCCACATGCTTTCTCTGTGAGACAGGTACTACCAGGTTTATTATTTGAAATTTTACATATGGGGAAACTGAGGCTCAAAATATCTTTCCCCTGGTTATAGCATAACTAATAAGTATTTAAGCTTGAGTCTGATGGTTTCCAAGTCTAGCAGTGATTGACTCACTATATTATAGTGCTTCCATAAAATAAGGTGTGTGAGTGTTATTTTTTTAGGGGGATCAGGGTAGAATTCACACCTTGGAAATACTGCCTAACCCTCAGGGCTTTCTCCTAGGTTGGATGACTTCTCTCTGAACTTCCGTAATAAGGATAGCAACCAGGCCAGTCACCATCTCATTTTTTTACCAGCCTGTAATCAGAACGTTTCAATCACGCTCTGACAATACTTAGTAGCTTCTTTCTCTCTCTCTAGTACATGTGCCTTTCAGTTTTCTTTTTGTGCATTTTCTTCACCTATTAGGATGTCAGTTCCCTGATGGCAGGGATTATCTTTCTTTGCACTTGCATCTGTATTCCCAGTGCTTAGCTTAATGCAGCCCCAGCACATCACAAACAATTAAGAAATGCTTGTTGCCTGACTTACTAACACTATTTCTAAATGATTTTCCAGGTTTGTAATCTACCAAATAGCATGAACAAATGGTCAAAGGATTCCTCAACTGTAATCTTTTGGTGAAATAAATCACATCTGAAATCAGGTTTGTGTTAGGTCATGGCCCTGGAGGCTAAGTTTTCTAAAAGAGAAAATTGTACTTTGTTAATGACTTAGCACTGGATATCTTCTCCAAAATAATTTGCCAACCTTCAGAGTGATACAAAGTTTGATCTCTTCCCCCTCTCCTCTGCAGTAAAAACTTGCCATCTCCTACACACACACAGTCAGAAGAAAATGAAATTTTGAAATTGAAATTGAAATGAAATTGAAAATGAAATATAGAAACAAATTGGTGTTATGCTGCTCCCCGTTTCTTTTTCCTTTAAATATCTGCTTCCAACTCCATACCCCACATGAGTGGGCAAAGAACAGACTGTGTTCAGAAGAAATGTGCGTACCAAGCAGGAGTGGAGATATGAGGATGGGTGAGGCTTGAATGCCCTTAAGTTGGGCAATAAATCTTATGGGTGAAAGAAATACAGAGAAGTTGGCAGAATCAGCTCCTATAAATTACCCTTCTATCTTATTTGTATGAAAAAATAATAGCCCCATGGAACAGAGACTAGAAGTTTCCCTCTCTATTCTTGGCTTCTAGTATATTTTTGTGCCAATGCCAAGGCGCTGTAGTGAATGGTCATCAAAAATGCAAAGATGGATAGATAGATAACAAATCAAATCATGCTCTGGAGAAACAAGGAAGAAGGAGTTTTAGTATGAACCAATAGGGAATAAAATATCCAAAGATAAAGTTATCAGTCTGAATTTTTTTTCCTCCTTGGTTTGAAATATATTCCACAGAGTAAGGTTATAAGCCATTCTGTGTTTTGAAAAAAGAAGTACAGATACTGAATAAGAAAACATGTGTTTTCTATTCATAAGAGTATTTAGTTGTGGAAAGATCATATGAACGAAAATGAAGAGGTCTGAATTCTATTCCTGGGTTTTCCATCTGTTTGATGTTAGATAAGTCTTTGTCTCTCTGTACTTCAATATCCTCAGTTTTAAAACAAAACGATTTGACTAGATGTTTTCTATGTTCCCTTCAACTCAAACATTCTATGTTCCATGTTCTAGGGCCCATTCAGGCTCTTACATTCCATGCCTACATTCCAAATTTTCTTTCATCACTGACGATCTGTTTTCCTATGGGTCATAGGATGTTCTGTGTTCGACATATCTAGACATTCCTGACATTCTGAGTTCTATGTTATAAGGTACATGCAGGCTCTAATATTGTTTGACTCCAATTTTTCTTTTGAACTCAAGAAAATTGATATCTGATCTCTTTCTACCCATTCTCCCCAGTTGTAGTAAACGTGCAGCTCTCAAGAATGCCCATGACAGTGATTGGAAGGGTTAAGAGGGCAGCAGGCCTAAGTCAATTGAGAGGAATGTTTGATTTTTTTTTTTTTTAAGGAAACTGAATTAAATTTCTGGAGGCCAGGAAACTCAAATGATTTGTAGTCTGAGTTCTCAGAGCCAATTAACTCCACAAGGTCTACTTCCCTTAGATTCCAAGGCAGCAGGATACATAGCATGTGCTTTTGCATAGTCATAGATTAAAAAAAAAAGCCATGGCAGGTTTGTTTGGGTTTTTTCTCCTTCCTCTTCTGTGTCCCATTCCTTTTCCCTTCCTAGCATCTAGACTCCTTCATCTCAAGCCTTTCTCTGCTGTTTGATCAGAATGGATGTAGCAGGCTTTGGAGCAAAGAGTTCCCTTTCAGCCAACAGCATTCACAGGTTTTACAATAAACAGCACCTTCAGCTATATTTCCATCAAGCCCCTGTCAACACCCTACCATCACTTTGCTGCCAACTCATCACTTCATTTACTGATCCTCACATTTCTGTTTCTGATTAGCTAGTGCCATTTGGCACATCGACAAGAGGACATTATTTGTAACTGCGCCATTTATACAATTTCATATCTCAACACCAATCACTATGGACTGAATACATCTTTCTCCTGGCTCTGAAGGAGCTCTAAAAGGCCTTGCAACTATTGCATTTTGTTTGCTACATTCTATGTTTTCTTCCATCCCTGACCTTTTAGACTCCATATTCCAATTTTCTTCCTACATGCCCCATGTTCAATTTTCTGACTTGTCTTTCTTCCTCTTTCCAATATTTATAATGAACTTGGCCAGTATGGCAAGGACTGAAGGTAATAAAACCTACTTGTTATTCAAGAGTATGCAATATACTTATGCATCATACAATTCAGTTCTATCAATTAAAGAAATTAATGCAAATCACATCCTATTCCTGATATGGCTAACTTCTTTTATAAAATACACTCCAGATATGCATTAAAAAACTCCCTTAATTTCAGTTTCATTGGATCTCAGGAGCCATTTCCTCTAAATCAATCAATATACTGATCGATAGGAATTTATCAAGTGCCTGCTGTGTGTCAGGCACACTGCTGTGGTCATATTAAAAAAGGAGTTTCTTCTTTAACATGCATATACATGAGAAACAATTATCCAGTTTTTACTTGAAGACCTTCAGTAGGGGATATGGGGAGCCAGTACCTCCAGAAGCATCTCCTTTCATTTATGCATCACCTTTACTGTTAGGAAGTTTTTCCTGATGTTATAATGAAATTTACATTTTTACAGCTTCTACCAAGGGCCCCTAGTTTTGCCCTTTGGGGCCAAATATTTCAAAGTTAATCCCTATTCCACATGACAGCCCGTCAAATACTTAAAGACAGCTATCATTTACTCTCTGAATGTTCCTTGTGATAAGCTAAACTTCTCTAGTTTCTTCAATCAGTCTTCTTATGGCATAAACTTGAGGCCCTTCTCATCTTCTTTCCATTTTTCTGGATACTCTTCAGTTTATCAGTGAACAAAAGTGCAGTATACTTCTATTAATTATTAGTCTACTGATATACTCTGTTAATCTATTAAAGAGTAAGGTCATTGAGTTAGGTTTTTATAAAATATATCATGTGCTTCACTTGGCATGTATGTCATCAATAGAAACTTTCCTTTCTTTCTCATATAAAGTACTAAAAAGTCTGTATGCCCCATTTTATTTTCCTCATGCAAATTTCTGAACATAAATTTAAGGTTTTCAATTTGTACATAATAACGGAAGAAGAGCTAGTGATTACATAGGACCTTAGTTAAAGAGGTATAGAGCCAAGACACTCTGGGAATTTCCAGATTCTGACTATACAAGTTGAGGGAATGATTTTTCATTGTGAATTTGAGTAATGGACTATATTTTGGCTTTCCACAAAAGTAACATTAATAAATGAAAAACCAGACTATGAAGTTATTTTGCATTATGAAAATTTCAGTGGCTGATATATAAATATGAAATACATAAAGTATACATATTTCACATAATTTGAAGAGCTCAAAAATCTCTTCCAAATTTTCTTTTTCTGAAAAACATAATTCTTATCCCACAACTTCATTCTATACAGAGTCTCATGCTACTCAATGCTCTTTGTTTTCTTCTTTTGTTATTTTCTGTTGGCACTATCTATGCCCTACGGCCATAGGGCAGTTAGGTGGTGTAGTGGATAGGAGCACAGGGTCTGAAGACCCATCTTCCTGAGTCAAACTCAGTCTCAGACATTTACTAGCTGTGTAACCCTGGGCAAGACACTTAACCCTCTTTACTTCAGTTTGCTTATTTGTAAAAATGAGCTAGAGAAGGAAAGGGCAAACGACTCCAGTATCTTTGCCAAGAAAACCCCAAATAGGGTCATGAAAAATCAGACACTATTGAAATGACTAAAGAACATATACATATATACACACATGTATATACATATATACATGTATATATACATATATACTTATATGTATATATGTATATATATAACAGGCATATTCATCTTTCATATGTAACTATGCAACAGTCAAGACTAGGGGAAGATTATCTGAATTAAACTTTTGGGAAACTATAAATCTGGTACCATAATAATAGAGAAAAAGCTAGGCTCTATGAAGACCTGGATTTGCTAATGAATGGTGGCTTCAACTAGTTACTGACTTTTGAAAAAAAAAATGCATAACACTGTTGGCTCCTAGAAAGCATGTTGTTGACTAAAATCCCAATGTCTTTTCCATAAAGCTTTGTGGCTCCATCCTGTATTTGTGAATGATTGTTTGAGCCTAAAAACACACTTTACATTTATCACTAATGATGCAAAACAAACTAACAATCTCTGAAGCCTAGATTCTTAATCCCACATGCATCCAGCATGGTGCTGTGTAAAGAATAGAGGTAGAGTTGGAAGTCCTAGATTCAAATCCTTACTGGGTCATTTATTACTTATGTGATCTTAGGCAAGTTGCTTTCCCTTTCCAGGCCACAGGTCCCTCATCTGAGAAGTGAGGGGTATGGGCAAAAACTGCTAAAGAAACAAAGATAAACATTTATTTCATCTTGTGCTTATTGAGCACTTGTTCTGTATTTAGAAATGCAGTACAAACTCTAGTGGACAAAGTTTCAGGGGTGACACCTCCATTTTTAAGTAATTGATTGGGGTGGAGAAGAAAAACATAAAAGGTAAAAGAAAAAGAGTATGATATAGATTAGTCTCAATTTCCCTGGAGGGCACAGGTAAGATTTGAGTGTCTTGGATGAGAAGAAGGTGTGATAACTGAGTATTCAGAACTGGAATGGGCATGAGAGCTTATGTAGCTCACCCTACTACATCTATATAGGAGAAATACAAAATGGAAAAGTCACTCATCTAAGTTCTTATAGCCAGTAAGTGGCAAACCCCTATAGTCCTTGGGGGAGGTTTCAGAAAAGAAACAGTACTTGAAAGAGATCCTAAAGGATGAATAGGACCTGGCCTATAGAGAGGAGGAAAAAAAAAGTCTTTCAAGGGAAAAGATATTAGATAAGAAATTCAAGGGAAAAAAAAAAAGATGTCCCAATGTGTTATGGGATAATTTATGGCAAGGATGTGGCTTTTTCTTATAAAGTTTAAAAAGCATTTATGAAGTCCCTACTATGTGCCAGGTTTGTTGGTCATTGTCCTCCTTTCTCAAAGAAGACCAAAATGACATCACTATGCTAAAGTCCAGTTTCAATGCATTTGACTGTAGCTGATCAGAGCAATAGGAGCTCTACCACAGGTGGAGCACAAATGGTATCTGTGAACACTCGGGGGTGGATTCTCCAAATTTGCACATCCTTCATTTCCTTTGAACTGTTTCAACGCTGCTTTGCTCATAAAGCACAGCACTTTCTCTGATGTGGGCAAAGCATGTTGAACGGTCTTGTGCCAGTGTTTCCCATTTCCAAAGACCTTGAGAGTGTCCTTGTATCGCTTCTTCTGACCACTATGTGAATGCTTGCCCTGTGTGAGTTCTCCATAAAACAGTGTTTTTGGCAAGCCTACATTTTGCATTTCAACATGGTCAGCCCATCGGAGTTGCACTCTCTGAAGCAGAGTTTGAATGCTTGGCAGTTTAGTTCAAGTAAGGACCTCAGTGTCTGGTGCCTTCTCCTGCCAGGTGATCTTCAGAATCTTCCTAAGACAATTCAAAAGGAAGCGATTCAGTTTCCTGGCATGGCACTGGTAGACTGTCCAGGTTTCACAGGCATACAGCAATGAGGTCAGCACAATGGTTCTGTAGATCTTCAGTTTGGTAGTCAGTCTAATATCTCTTCTTTCCTATACTTTCCTTTGGAGGCTCCCAAATACTGAACTACTTCTGGCAATGCATGCGTCAACTTCATGACAAATGTGTACATCCCTGGAAGGTACACTGCCAAGGGAAGTGAAATTATCCACAGCATCCAAAACTTCTCCTTTTGCTGTAACTTGATGGTTCCACATATGGGTGCTGTGGTACTGACTGATGGAGCACCTGTGTTTTCTTGGTGTTAATTGTTAGATCAAAATTAGCACATGAGGCAGAGAATTGATCCATGCTTTATGGCACCTCAGCTTCAGAGGCTGCATTGAGTGCACAATCATTTGCAAACAGAAAACCATGCACCCAACACTACCTCTACTTTGGTCTTGGCTTGTAGCCTTTCCAAATTGAAGAATACTTTGATAAGGAATAGACAGCTGTCTGGCTCAATAAATAGATTGGATAGAGTCAGGAAGACCTGAGTTCAAATCTTACCTCAGTCAATTAACCTCTGCCTAGCTCAGGTTCCGCATCTATAAAATGGGGATAATAATGAGACATCTCTACCACGGATTTTTTTTTTTTTAGATTTTCTTCAAATCTTAAAACGCTACATAAAGGTGCATTATTAGTATTATTGTCATACCTAGACCCAAGTGATAAACAAGAAAAACAAACAAGAAAATCAAAAGAATAATTGATTCATATCGAATCTTCTGTCTTGGACTATAAGCTCCTTGAGGATAGAAACTGTACTTTAAAATATTCTAATGTGTAGAAACTATTGTGTAGTAGTTCTTTAATGAATAATTATGGACTGGTTACGGAATCATACATTTAGAGCAGTGGTTCTCAACCTTCCTAATGCTGTGACCCTTTAATACAGTTCCTCATTTTTTGGTGACCCCCAACCATAAAATTATTTTTGTTGCTACTTCATAAGTGTAATTTTGCTGTTGTTTTGAATCTATCTGATATGCAGGATGTATTTTCATTGTTACAAATTGAACATAACCCACAGGTTGAGAACCACTCTTTTAGGGTTTGATGAGACTTTCAAGTTTCTCTACTTCTCCACCAACTCTTACACCATTTTAGAGATGAGTTAATTAATGCCCAGACAGGGGAAATGATTTTGCTCAAGGTAAGTAACATCAATAGAAAAGTGGCTTAGCTACAACCTTAAATCAGGCCTTTTGATTCCAGTACTCTTTCCTTTATACCAAGAAATTTAGGGAATGAGACACTCCATGGATCTGATGGAGAGAAAGCTTCCTCAAAAGAGAGTATTTCTTTATTTTGGATGCATGGGAAGTATTGAGTATGGTCTTTCCTGCTGTGAATGAGACAGGCATATTATTTCACTTAAATTACACTAAATTTTGTATTTAATTTTACATTTAATGTTATAAAATAATGAAAGCTAAAACCTAAATATCCTAATGTGTTATTGACTCAAGAGTAAATTTTGTATTTATTCATTAGCATTTTCAGGCAGTAATACATACAATTTTCCCACTTATACAGACTTAAACTTTGTAAACAACTACCATATCTCATTCAACAGATAATTCTCTGTAAGATCATTATCTTATTATAAGAAATACCTGGAGCTGGATAAACAGCATTTAAATAAACACTATTCCACATGAGACACTTTTCAGAGGATCTCATAATTGCCATTTTCTCATCAAAATGCCTGGCAATGAAGAAAACTGGGGCTGATGAAAATAATTTGTCCTCAGCAGCCGCCAATCCTATACAGAATTACAAAAGCATCATACCTCAATCAGCTTTACTATCTGGAAAGGCAAGATAAGTCTGAGCCACTGTTTTTACATCAAGCTGCCCACAGCACATGGAGATAAGTCTTCAGTTGAACCTACCATTTGGATATTTATAAATAGAATTAATTTGTCTGGAATATAGTTACATGTGATTTCTTTTTAAGAATGTGAGTTTGATTAGTGGGGATATGGATAGGTCCTAATGGGACATGATAATGGTCCTATGTTGAATTATTTCTCTCGTAGACTTTTGTCTTCTAAAACAGTCTACCTATTTCTACTTTCGCTATACCCTTTATAATCAACCCACTATGAACAGGCCCAATCAATATTTCTAAAACCAATAACCACTTATGTGAGTACCGCAGTCAAAAACACTTTCTTTTTTTTTTTTTAATTTACTCATTTACTTTTAATTTGCAAGATTCAGTTCCACAATCACTTGAGTTTCAGATTTTCTCCCCTCCCTTCCCTCCCCCCCATGGTGGCGTGCAATCATGTATAGGATCTGCAAATACTTTCACACTGT
>CM053592.1:175625046-175640760 GCA_028646515.1 Pseudochirops corinnae
AATGTGAAAGTATTTGCAGATCCTATACATGATTGCACGCCACCATGGGGGAGGGGGGAGGGAGGGGAGAAAATCTGAAACTCAAGTGATTGTGGAACTGAATCTTGTAAATTAAAAGTAAATGAGTAAATAAAAAAAAAAGAATACTTGCATGACTGAAATAAATGGATGATTTAGTCTTACCATCTCTGGGAAAATGAACCTGAGAGATCAGCATACGAGGCCCAAATTCCAGGCAAAAGATGAACATACATTGACCAATGAGTGGAATAATAGTTTTGTTGACAATGTTAGGCAAGGTGGAGGTGTTCAGTCTCTAAGACAAGTGGGTAAAAAAAAAATGAAACACAGAGACAGAGAGAGGCATTTCTTCTCCCAGCACCCCAAGGTTCCCCCTGCCCACGCATTTCCCCTCCAGTTCCTTTGAAGTGCAAGTAAACAATTCCAAAAATTCCTACCTCTCAGGCACCTTCAAGGGGTTGGGAGGAGAATTATATTTATTTGGATCACTCAGTGTACTACCTGAAACGCATGCAACTATTAACATTATCCAAATGAAAATAAAGGAAATGAGAGAGAGACAGAGACAGAGACAGAGAGAGAGAGAGACAGAGACAGAGATACAGAGAGAGACAGAAACACACACACACACACACACACACACACACACACACACACTATCTGGAATAATCACAAAGAGTCCTAGGAGCTTCAGAAACTTATCCAAGGTAAAAAGGTGCTGAAGGCATGCCTCACCTCAGGGTGTTGCTAACGGATTCCTAGGGACCTTATAGGATTATAGATTTAGAGCAAGATTAGAGATTTTTAGACCATAGAAATAACCCAACCTAAAACCTTCATTTTTAAAATAAAAAAATGGAGAACCAGAGAAGTAGCCCTCAATTTACACACAAAGAAAGTGGAATTGCTGAAATTCAAAGTTGGGCCTTCTGATGGGAAGCCTAACAGAGTTCTTGCTGGGTCATGGCACTTTTCTATACATAAAAAAAAAAAAAAACAGAACCTGATTATCTCTGCCCTCTTTCCCCCACACCCTTCATTTTTCACTCTTGGTTTGATTATTAGTTGTACAATACTATGTGTGTGTGTACACACATGAACATGTCATATGTCTATAAGCTTGTATGCATATACATACACACATGTATATACACATACATGCACAAATGCATATATTTGTTTTGTTCTTGTGACTTTCACTGACATACGGGCATACAGGGCATTGGTATTCCTAACTCTGAGGCCAGCTATCCAGCCATCCATTATGGTATGTTACTTCATGTGTGTGTATTCTCTCTCTCTCTCTCTCTCTCTCCCTGCCCCTTCTCTCTCTCTCCCTCTCTCTCTCTCTCTCCCTCTCTCTCTCTCCCCCCCCCCCGGTCTGTCTCTCTCTGTCACTCTGTTTCTGTCTCTTGTCTCTCTCTCTCTCTCTCTCTCTCTCTCACATACACACACACACACACACACACAGAAATGTGTGAGCACATGTACTGTTTTTTGGGCCTTGTGTAGAAAATGGGTAGCTGAGGATGCAGACTCTTCTATTATTTTTTTTTCTTTTATAGCAAGCAGTACTTGGAATATAAATGATGATTTGTACATGGTTTTTGATTGATTGCTTCCTATATCAATGAGGAGAAATAAATGTTGGTAAAATCCTAAGAAAATTGCATTGCTATTGTAAGATAAATTCTCAGAGTCACTCAATGGAAACAGCATCCTTATTCTTGGCTAAGCCATATCAAAATTTGTGGTGATAATAATAACAACAACTATAATTCAATGACCCCCTCAAAATCCCAAACAAAGTGTATTTTATAAAGGGGAGAGTGGAAAGGAGAGGGATGGCAGGCTGAATGATTTCAGACAGAGTCTGATGTGTCCTGAAACTGTTACCATATCTATGAAAGCATAAAAGAAAGCCTGAAACTCTAGTGACCATTCAGTGTGATATCTGCTTTTAAGGGTTAAAAAAAAACAGGCAGTTTGAGATTGAGGGCTGGTCCTATTTAAAATCATTATGATGATCAGTTTGATTTAAGGGGTGGCAGAGCAAGTGTTATTCTTTTGTGCACCATGGTACCATCAGAAGGAAAAGTACCATGGAGTTAATGAGAAGTACCAATTCCTTGGCTAGAAACAATTCAATGTATTTAGAGATGAATGTTAAAAGGTGGAGGTGGTAGAGGAGAGGGAGGAATCAATGCCAAGTCGAAATGAAATAATCTGAAGTTTTTAATGTTTCCATTATGTGGCGATACTAGGGTTGTGGATTCCTAGTAGCATATATTTAGAGATTTAGAACAAAAAAGCACCCTGGAGATGATTTAGTCCAATATTCTCATTTTATGGATGAAGAAAAGAAGGAACAGAGAGCTTAAGAGATTTTCCCAAGGTCACCAAACATTCTGAACTCAACTCAGGTCTTAAGAACTTCAAGCCCACTGATCCAACAACTGCACAACCAAGAAGCCTCTCTGACAAAGTGACAGAACTGGAACAAATTTTACTAAGTTATGGACAAATGTTTCATGTTGCTTACTCATCCAAAAATCATATGACAATGTATTGCTGACCAGTGTAGGCTGATGATGAGAAATCACTTTAACTCTAAACCTAGACTAGATAAGTTGGAATTGCAGAGTTAAGGTAACCTGAATAAACTTCCTGAAAGCCATTAAAAACAACTTCCCCTTAACACAAACTCCAGATATTCTACCCAATAATGAAATGTGACAATAATAACTCCAATTCCTCAATTAGCCCCCAAAAGAGAAGATAAACCTCCTTAAAAGTAAAATTTTGAAAAACTATTTTTGAGTATCAGAGCATGAATCTGACTAGCAGAACAGCTAAACCAAAGAAAACAGTCCATCTCCTCAAACCCTACAAAGACCATGCAAAAAAATACCCCAAAAGAGCTGAAATTTGCTTTTACTTCATGAATGAATGTTGTTTTTTTTTTTCCTACAATATTAGGCAGAAAGCAGAAACAAAAAATCCAGACCTGCACATGACAAGGTTCCAGGGGTTGCCATAATATGAATCATGGGGAAAAAGATGAACTTGTCATGAAATAAGATTAAGGATAAGCATCAAAATTTGCGATAGCAGAAGCAACTTGACAAAGCTATTGGATATTGAAGAAAATGGAGGAGTCCATCAATGTTTAGCTGGCATGACAAAAGAAAATGTGAACACTATACCACCAAAGTAAAGGAATAAACAAAAAATAAACATGTGGAAGGGCTTGAAATATGGTAAGCACTTAATAAATCCTCTTCCATCCTTTTTTTCTTTCTTCCTTCCCTGTTTTTCCTCTTTCTTCTTTCATTTCCTTCTTTCCTCTCCTCTCCTTCCTTTCTTCCTCCTTTCTTTTTTCCTTCCTTCCTCCTTCTTGTTCTTGTCTTTCCTACCTCCCTTCCTTCTTTCCTTCCTTTTTTCCCTCTCACTCTCCTTCCTTCTTTCTTGCCAACTTTCTCTCATTCCTTCCTTCTTTCTTTTCATCCTTCCATCCTCCCTCCCTTCCCTTCCACACTTGTAATAGCTTATCTCCAAGAAAGACATATTGACCGTAAAACTAGCAAATCAAGGAAAAAGCTGTGGCTATGCACATTAAGAGATTTATTGTCATTCAAGGTTCAATGATATGAACACATTTAAAGCAATTAACAGGTACATGATTCCAGTCTAAACTTTTATGCTGATAGCAATAAAGTAAAACATTATAGATTTCGAAATCTTTCTCTAACAAATATTTATACAATATTAATAAAATTCCAAGTCCATTACCTGAAGGTATTTTTGGAATAAAAAACAATACCTCATCATGAAAATGGTGGACGAACACCAATAGACATCTTCCAAACAGAGGACTAAAAGGACAAAATTCTGCAGAAAAACTCCTGGAATAAGCAATCATTTCACAAAGCCCTAGAAAAGACTGACAATGAATAAATGTTCATGGATTTGTTGAATGAAATATTTATGTCTAAATAAGCCACACAAACTGACTAAAACTTCCATGTAGAATCAAAAAGTCATCTCTTGGCGTCATTCACAAACACTTAAACAATGTGTCACCAAAGGGATGGGTATAGAATGGCTGAGTCACTTCCATCTGTTTACAGAAGTGGAGGTGTTTATGATGGCTATTCAGGATCAGGTTCTCACCACCATGAATTACAGCTTATCCTTAAAGACTCTGGCCCCATTGGTCATCACAGATTATGGCAGGAAATGATAGAAACCAAGCCACAAATCACTGAATGGTATGAAAATTTAACACCTACTAAGTTACTAGAAAAAATATGATATGGTAGTTAGGACTATACAGCAGAAGCTATATATATATATATATATATATCTTTCATAAATTAGCATCATACATCCCCAGACTGTTGTTAAATATATACTTTAAGATATACTTGAAAATTGAACAAATGGGGCAGTTAGGTGGTACAGCAATAGAGCACTGGCCCTGGAGTCAGGAGCATCTGAGTTCAAATTTGATCTCAGACACTTGACACTTAGTAATTGTGTGACCTTGGGCAAGTCACTTAACCCCAAGTGTCTTGCCTCCCCAGAATCCAAAAAAAAGAAAAATAAAAAAAAAATAAACTGTTGTGAATAAAACTACAGTGATTACTCAGTGAAAATTCCGGGTAATTAATAATCAATTTACAAATTAGGCTAGCTACTAACAAATAAACTGATGGTCAGTGATTTCTCTTAATAATCAGAGATATCAATGGAGTCTCTGAAACATCTTAAATCAGAAGTGCACTTTCTGACAAGTGAAACTCAATTCTGATTGGTAGACATTTAATGAGGAAGTCTTCAGCTCTTCCTGCTAGGAATGTGGCTAGATCATGAGACTCAGCAGCCTCCAGCAATCTGGACAGAGGAAAGCATTTGGACCTCTCTGGCTACTTTTCTCCTTCATGAGTTGGGTGGCCCTAAGCCCTAATGGAGGGGATCAAGGACAAGGATTCCTTTCCCCAACATAAAAGCTCATTCAGACTGGATTCCATTTAAACATTAAATGGAAATTAAGTTTTGCAGCTGAGTGGGGTCCTGGCAACTCTAGTTAAATTGCATGTGTGTTGGGGACTAGAGGTAATCTTATCACTCAGTTATGCTCTTCGGAGATAACTGACCTTCGTAGGATTTGCTTCTTAACAGAAATAGGAGAAAATTATGGATAATAAATTAATAATTATTAATGTAATAGTAAAATGTTAACTTCTCTCACTGTACTGGAACTGGACCTTTATGACAACCAGAACTGCTGGTCACAATCTTTGAAATGTGATACTAATCCATTTTTTTTTAAAAAGAACAAAGTTTAAATAAATTCTATCATACAAAGTTCTCAAAATCTCCAGGTCATATGGAATTAAAATGTTCCAAAACAAGGAGATCTTATGGAAGAAATCGAAATAATATGAGAACAACATGAGATAGTATCACCCTAGTCATCTTGGCTGCTATTGGGATTGTCTGAAGAAGGCATTTGCTGAGACAACAGAAATATTACATGAGGCTATAGAAAGCTACTAAATTCACCTGCTAAAACATTTATTCAACTACCCAAGTGATCATTGTATCCAATCTACAACAGTCTATATAGAACACTAAATAAAAGAACAGTAGAAGGATAGGAATTTGTCAAAGAACCATTTCTATTTGATCTCTTATTTATTTCCATATATATCTTTTATTTTTGATGTACCACAAAAACAAAAAATTGCAACAGCTGGCATTAATATAGCGTTTAATAGTATTTTTCATATATTATCTCATCTGATGCTCAAATCAGTTCTGAAATGTATGCACAAAAGGTATTAATGTCTCGGTTTAACAGATGAAGAAACTGATAATCAAACAATCCTAGGAACCTTCTCATGGCTACATAGTTTATAAAGGCAGAAATTAAGAGATACTAGAGTGGAATGAACATTGGTTCTTAGGTCAGAGGATCTAGGTTCAAATATCATCCCTGATATTCCTTGACCATGTGACTTTGGGCATATCATTTAACTTTTCATTGTAAAATGAGGAAGTTGGGCTAAAAGACCTTTAAGATTCCTTCCATCTTCCATAGTCCCATGATAATGCAATATTCAGAACCAGGCTTTTCACATTCCAGTGTTGGAAATCTTGAAATTCTCATCATATGTGGAATGTTTGGGGCACAGAAACTAGTTTTATATAGTTTCCAAATGCTAAGACAAATAAACCAAATTTTATAGCTGAGCCTTTCCCATAGAATCTTGAGTGATATTTTGTAGATGTAAAAGAATTGAGGCATCTTCATGATATAATTCTTTTTTTTTCTTTTTGTTTTTTGGAGGGGGGAAGGTAGGGCAATTGGGGTTAAATGAGTTGTTCAAGGTCACACAGCTAGTTTGTGTGTGTGTGTGTGTGTGTGTGTGTGTATACGTGTGTGTGTGTGTGTTAAATGTCTGAGGCTGAATTTGAACTCAGGTCCTCCTAACACCAGGGCCAGTGCTCTATTCACTATGCCACCTAGCCGCCCCCCATGATATTATTCTTTAGCATATAGTCGTCAATTTAAGCATGCCTATAGAAAAGGAAAGCATATTCCTCAATTCAGATTATTTTTGAGTAAAATGTTATGAAATATTCTCATTTAACTGAATTGATGGAATAACTGATGAACTGGAGTTTTCACTTTTCAACCTTATATGACATCATTGCATATCAATAGATTTAGACATACCAGAAACCCAAGTTATTCTAGAATCTTTTAATTCTTTGGCTGAGAATAAAGCAGTGGTCAATTTTTCAAGTGGACTTCAGTGGAAACAAATTATATATACATATATATACATACATACATACATACATACACATATATACATACATATATACACACATACTACCCACCAGCTCTTCCTCTACTTTTCCAATTGAACACACATTAACACTACCCTTCTGAGTGGTTAAAACATACCAAGGAAGCTGTCACAATGATTTAGCAAAAAAGTTGGTTCAATATGCAAGAAAATCCTTTGAACATAGAGTCAATATCAGGTTCTCACTCACAAATAAACAGAAAGAGGAGTCAATCCTTCTTAGAAACAATTCCCCTCACTCAAAGTAAGCCAGAATTACACAACAATCAAAGAATGAATGGCTGAAGATGCCTTCCGCAAAATACACACACCCACACATACACACACACACACGCACAAACACACACACACACCCCATTGTGTCAAGGCTGACTTTGTTGTTTCAGTTCTTATTTAAATGACAAAATAGCAATCCCGAAATCATTTTGTCTAATCCTGATTTGCATCATGGAGTCTAAATGACTGATATCTAGTCATTTGGAGCTCACAGAAAACAATAATCACATTTGATACATGAGAGAGGGTAAGTGATGTGTATCAGCTGTTTGGCCTTCTGAAGTGTTCCTTCTCATCTAGAGGAAATGGGTATAGCTGGAAGCAAATGAAATTTGTTATCAAATTCCTTCCCACTTCTTACTCCCAAGCAATAATACATATTGGTCTATGTTCCAAGGCAGAGGTGCCTGAAGTCTTGAGGTCACCTACGGCCTTCAAGGTCCTCAAGTGCAGCCCTTTGACTGAATCCGCATTTCATATTTATAACACATAAAGGAGTAAAATATAATAACCAGAAAAATGCACACACATGTGTGTATGTATGTCTATATGTGCGCATATGTGTGTATGTATGTGTTCATGTGTGTATGTGTATACACGTATATGTATATATACGTAGTTGCCAAAAAATCAATGAAGTGCACTATCCAATCGTGGCATTGAAAATATGTGGGGGGTGGTGCGGGGCTGGAAGTGGGGATAGATTTGAATTGCATCAATTTTTATTTCAATTCCTTTCTTCTTAACCTTTATCATCACATCATCAGTATATTATTTGGTTTGATAAAACAAATGATGCTAGATTATTAATCACTTATAATCTGGAAGAATATGGTTAAAGAAATAGGATACATGTTTCATAAAGGTAGGAGAGAGTGAATTTCCATACTTAAAATATGCACACACACATGCATGTGCACACATACACATATATCCCAGAGTGCTGGTACAGTTGATGTTTTAATTATCTCATAGGACAGAATAGGAAAAGCAGAGAAAATAACTTGCCCAATATGTGCAATGGGTGACTAAGAGGACCAAAGCAAAACATTGCATTTATAGTCAGAAGGCCCGGATTCAAATCCTGACTCAGGAACTTAAGAGATTTTTTTCCTCTAAGCAAGTTGCTTTAACAATCCTATGATGTTTTCTTATCTGTAAAAATTAGGGCATTTAAATAGATGATCTTTAAAATTACTTTCAGTGGTAAATCTGTGTGTGTTTACATGTGTGTTTGTGTGCATGTTTAATAGAGAGACACGAATAGAGACAGAGATTGAGACTGACAGAGAGACACAGAGAGGGAATCTGAAGGGATACAAGCATGCTATTCACAATTACCTGTTACTATCCACATAGCTTTGTTCCAGGGATTTCATATACAGAACTCAGGCAAATGTATCCTGCTGGGCCACAGCTACTCCACTATTTATGCCTGGACATATGAGAAGCTCTGGGTGGTGCTTTACAAATGAAGTTTCTGGTTTCAGTATTAATTAGAAATCCATTAAGTACATTCAGCCTGATGAGTTTATAAAGTGTGTGAAGGAAACCTCTCCCAATTTTACTTAACAGCATTAAGAATTTAGATGAGAGAAGAGAAGTAATCGTTAGGCTATGGAAAAACAGAACTGTTTTCTGTATTCCTGACCTATAAATATAACTCTACATGTATTCTCTGGCAAATTAATTCAGCACGCGTTGCTTACTAAAAATCTTATTTGAAAATAAGTTTGAAAAACACAAGAGAAAAAAAAATAACCCTAATAGGTATATTAAGGTTTACTAGAAAGAGCAGAATGAAGTATCCATCAGCTTTGGGAACAGTTAGCACTTTTTAAAGTGAGTATATTTCTCAAATTTCAGAATTCAAAGAGAACTCAACAGCAATTTGGTGAGTGAATGAATATATCTTGTATCTGATACCAACTGGTTATGTGATCCTAAGCAAATAAACTACCCTGCCTATATTCTAGACAACTCTCCAGGACTACATGGTGCAGTGAAGGAGCTGACCAATGTTGGTAGATGGAATTTCGTATCTGTCAGTTCCCCATATTAATGAAATCTTAGGTCCAATCCCCATCCTTATGTGCCAAGCCCTGGGGATATACATAAAAATGCAAAAACAATTGTTCCTCATAAGGAATTTATATTATAATGGCAGAAGTGGAACATTAGGAGAAATTCAATAAAATACAACTGTATTTTATCTGTTGTATGGAGAATCTATTTTCAAGGATGCTCCCTGTGGATATTTCTGGATGAAATGTATTCTAATTCATAGAATCATAGATACGTAGTTAGTAGGGATCTATGTGTTCATATAACATAGCCCCAGTCCACACATTTTGCCAATGAAGAAATTATGACACAGAGTAAATTAATTCTTCAACATTGCAAGGTATTAAATGGCAGAGCTAGGATTTGAACCAATATCCTCTTGAAGCAAGGGTTTTTGTTTTTTTTTTTTACCTCTGTACTCAGAGATCCCACATCCCATACTATATGTATTCCCATTTTATGGGATTGGAAACTTTGTGATCCCATTTGGATCTTGGCATTTGTTTGCAAATGTACTAGAGTAGCCACTTATTTAAAGCTGTAATTATGAATTTATTACTATTATTTATATGTAATATATATTATATGCTTATATATAATATTTTTATTTATTATATTATTTAAAATTATTCATAGGTTAAATGACTTGTCCAGGGCCACACAGCTTGGCTGAATTTGAATTCAGGAAGAATTTTCACTTAGTTGTCCTGGAAGATATGGTACTATTATTTTGGGGGGCATCTTTTTCAAAAGGCAATCAGTAAATTCTTTACATTTCTATTTTGCCCTTTGGTTCTAGAATATCAGGGCAATTTTCCTTGAGAATTTCTTGAAGGATTATTTCTAGGTTCTTTTTTTTTTTTTATCATGGCTTTCAGGTAGTCCAAAAATTTTTAATTTATCTTTTCTGGAACTATTTTCCAAGTCAGTAGTTTTTTCCAATGAAATATTTCACATTGCCTTCTATTTTTTTCATTTCTTTGGATCTGTTTTATAGTATCTTGATTTCTCATAAAGCCATTAGCTTCCATTTTCTCCAATTTAATTTTGAAGTGACTTTTTGAAATTTCTTTTTCATCTGGCAAATTCTGCTTTTTAAGGCATTCTTCTCCTCATTGGCTTTTTGGGCCTCTTTTGCCATTTGAGTTAGTCTATTTTTTAAGGTGTTATTTTCTTCTGTATTTTTTCTGGGGGAGAGGTCTCCTTTAGCAGGCTGTTGATTTAGTTTTCATGATTTTCTTGGATATTTCTCGTTTCTCTTCCCAATTTTTCCTCCACTTCTCTTACTTGATTTTCACAATCCTTCTTGAGCCCCTCCATGGCCTGCAACCAATTCATATTTTTCTTGGAAGCTTTTGATGCAAACGTTTTGCCTTTGTTGACTCCTTCTCGTTCCATGTTTTCATCCTTTTTTCCCCCAAAAAAGGGTTCTATGGTCTGAGAGTGCTTCCTCATCTTGCCAGCTAATTACTTGACTTTTAAGCTCTTTGCCATGTTAGCACTCTGCTTGCAGAGTAGAGAGCATTGTCCCCAATCTCTGTGGTTTTTGCTTTTGCCAGATTTATTAGGAGGGTGCCCTCTCTATGGCCATCACAAGCTCTGGCACACTGCCACACAGCCCAGGACCACCACCCAAGATCTTTTTCCAGATCTAAGCAGGTCAAAGCAAAAGCAATTATCCTCTGAATGGTCATTTGGTACCCCTATGACCTGCAGGTTAGGAGCTCTGGAGGCAGCCTTAAGGGGAAAAAGCTGCAGCTGCTGCACCTCCTCTGCTCCTGGGGGCAGAGGATGGACCACAATCTTTCTTCACCCTGATCCAAATGAGTTCCCCACTGATCTTTTACTTTCTCTTTGGTATTTATGGGTTGAGAAGTCTGGAAACTGCCACAGCTGCTGGTGATTCACTCTCTTGAAGTCTGGTCTGGCCAATTTGTGCCATTGGTCGGGGCTGTCCCATGGCTGTAACCCCAGAGCTCAGACGGGACTGTGCTTGGCTCCCAGTGTGGAGGGATAGACCCTTCCTGTGGGCCTGCCAGGCTGTTTTCAGTGGGAGATTTGTTTCTCTCTGTCACTTTGTGGGTTCTGTTGCTCTAAAATTTGTTCAGAGTCATATTTTACAGGTATTGGAGGTGGTTGTGGATGGGAGCTCTTGGAATTTCCTGCTTCTACTCTGCCATCTTGGCTCCACACTTATCCTTCCCCTTCCATCTTTCAAAGAGGATTGTGACTCATACTGGACTGGGTCAGGCTGAGAAATTGCAAACTATGGACAGGGAGGACTATGAAGTTAGTACTGTTTGTTCTAGCACAAGAAACAACGTCTTCAGGCCTCTGTTTATTCATGCATAAGAACAGAAGTCTCGACTACATAATTATAAAAGTCTCTTTCTGTCTCTAAATCTCTGCTCCTATGAGCCGACAGCAACACAACTTACTATTTTCCACAGGTTCCTCTCAATAAGGAGAGGGGAGACGAAGAGAGGAAGAAATGGGGAATTAGCGAGAAAAAAGAGGAGAGGGTGGGGAAAACCAAACAAACAAACAAAAAAGGAACACACCAGGATCATTAATTACAGAGAGTATAACTCAGTGACTTCTATACACTCCTGAAAAATGTAACATAACAAAATTAAAATTACACAATGCTATTCCTTCTTTCTCCCCTCCCTTCCAAACCTCCTATGTAGGGACTAGAGCCCAATTCTGAAATATTCCAGAGTGTTTTCTCAATGAAAGAGCTATAGAAAACATTGATCAGCAGTATTACTATTGTTATTAATATTGCATACTGCTATGAGAGAAATTATTATTCCTCTCTTGTATCAATAATTAATTATTGAATGAGGACTAGGATTTTTTTTTCCAGAAGCCTGTAGGTTGTTCAGTCTCTGAATGACATTATTGATGGATAAGATTGCTCAAAACTCAGGGGTACATGCCTTTCCACCCTTTAGTGGGAGGCCTCCCCCAACTAGAGAACCTTACAAAGAATTTAATCTAATCTGGGTGAAATTAGGATCCACTGTGTTCCAGTTAGATGGGTCTTGGTGATCAAAGTCATCTTCCCCAGTCCCTCAGTGAAATAGGTCTACCTCTCATTATAATATTCCTTCTCGTTCATTACTTGTCAAACAATCAGTGTTATCTGCCACCCTCAGGAACATCGTGTAAAGGTATCCAACATGTAAGGAATATCCCTTAGAGGGGGACATAAATGTTGAGTGGATTCCATGAGGAGTCTTTGACATTCAAGAATGTCACTGACCCCTTTTATTAATTATTGTTAGCAAGATTAATAAAATCATTAATTAAAAAGAAACTATGTTACTCGAATTTTTCATGTCAGCTAAAGGTGAAATTTGATGCCTCATCCTGGTGTTAAGGCAACTATGGCTTCTTGAAGGCTATGCTAAAGGAAAGCAAATTCTCATAGGTACTCCCATGGCAAGATTTTTGGAAACATGGGCTCATTTATTGTTTACTTTTACCATTTACACTCACTCTGAGACATCAGGGCCCAAACAATGACCAAATGAATCTTTAGCTAGGGCCTATTTTTGGCCAATCAACAAGAGCCAGAGTGATTTGGATTTAAGGAATGGTCCTTAAGAAAGAAATTTAGTCCGTAAACCCCAAACTTCTTGTGAAATTTAAGTGATCAAAATTTATATTCCTTTGGATATAGCATCCACAGGTAAGGATATGATACCCAATGTGGACAGCAAGAGAGAAGAGAGGGAGAAAAAGAGGGGGGGAGGGAGGGAGGGAAGAAAAATTGGAAGGAAGGAAGGGAGGAAGGAAGGAAAGGAAGGAAGGAAAGAAGGAACAAAGGAACGATGGAACAAAGGAAGAAAGGAAGGAAGGAAGGAAGGAAGGAAGGAAGGGAGGGAGGGAGGAGTTAGCTGTGTTATCCAACTGGAACTAGCCAGTTGAGTCCCAAGTGAGGCAGCTAAGCCTCATTTCATTATTGTTTGGATTCTGGTGGCTCAGAGTGAGAGTAAACAGTAATTGTTTCTGTTTTGGGCAGAAATCCTGAGGTTCTTCCCCTCCCACATGGATTTTTAAAAACTAAGTAAAAGAGGTAATTCTTTTTCTGATTTCTTATTTGGTCTTAATCACTGAATGACTGTGGCATCAGTCAGAGACCTGGGAAAGACCTTAGCTTAAAAAGGCCAAGGTCCACCACTGCATCCATGGCCATTTGCAGTCATCCTGATCTGTATCTTCCCACTGGACCCAGAAGGCTAAAGAGGAGAGAGTGAGGATGAGGACTTTGCACATCCCTCCCCCACCTAAAACCAATTCACTTCCATGTAATGGCAACACCTTCCTGATGTCATAGTCCTTTTTGAGAATGAAGAACAAATGCCAACAGCAACTGTTATCAGAAAGAATGAGTCTAGATAAGTTCAGACAGGTAAATTACCATGTTAGTGATCAAAGGAAGAAACTGTGTAGCTTCAAAAATTCCTGAAGAATATTTATCAATTTGAAGGACTGTGGGGGTGGAGTCAAGAAGCAGCATAGGAGCAGCAAAATACGGCAACTCCCACACAACCACCTCAAAATACCCATAAAATATGACTCTAAACAAATTCTAGACCTCTAAAATGAACACAAATATACTTTCCGCTGAAGGCAGCTCGGCGAGGAGGGACCATCTCAGTGCTGGGAGCCAAAACCAGCCCAGCCTGAAACGGCACCTTGACCCTAGGGGCGGCCTGACGAGCCAAGTTGAGCTGCAGCTGGAGCATCAGGAGAGCAGATCTGCAGCAGCTGTGGCAGTTTCGAGAATTATCAAGCCATAAGAAAAAAGGACTAAGTGAAAGGTCAGTGGAACTTGGCTAAAACTGGGGGAGAAAATCAGGTCCAGCCAAACTGCCTCCAGGGCAAGGAAGCAGCAGAAGCAGAGGCCCTGCAGCCTCCATGTTGCTGCTTCAGAGCTCCGGGCCTGCAGACTTCAGGGGGCCAAGCAATCATTCAGAGGACAAGTGGTCTTGCATTGAGCAGCCTGGATAGAGATTGTGGTCTTGGGTGGTGGTCCTAGGGTGTGTTTTCAGTGAGCCAAAGCTGATGGGGGCTGCAGCAGCTTCCTAAAAGCACCAGCAGCTGGGAAAACCCCAGAGATTTGGGACAGAGCTTTCCCCTCTGGAAGCAGAGCTCCACACAGCTAAAACAATCATTGACTAGCCAGCCATGAGCCGGCAAAAGAAGTAAAGTAAGAACAGCAACCAAACTCTAGATTCCTTCTTTGGGGAAAAGAAGTATCAAAGCAGGGAAGGGGAGGAAGACAACACAGTTAGAAGTCCTGCACCAAAAGGTACCAAGAAACATGAAGACTGCCTAAAAGCTAGAGATCAGCTTAAGAAGGATTTTGAAAACCAAATGAGAGAAGTGGAGGAAAAATTGGGAAGAGAAATAAGAATGATGCAAGAAAATCATGAAAAGAGAGTCAGCAATGTGACTGAAGAAATTAACACCTTAAAAAATAGATTGACTCAAATGGCAAAAGAGGCCCAAAAAGCCAATGAGGAGAAGAATGCCTTAAAAAGTCGACTTTGTCAGATGGAAAAAAGAATCTCAAAATCCTTCTGAAGAGAATAATTCCTTCAGAATTAGAATGGAGCAAGTGGAAGCCAATGACTTTATGAGAAATCAAGATACTATCAAACAGATCCAAACAAATGAAAAAATCGAAGGCAATGTGAAATATCTCCATGAAAAAACCACTGACCTGGAAAACAGATCCAGGAGAGACAGTTTAAAAATTATTAAGCTACCTGAAAGCCATGATCAAAAAAATAACTTAGAAAGCATCCTTCAAAAATTCTCAAGGAAAATTTCCCTGATATTTTAGAACCAGAGGGTAAAATAGAACTTGAAAGAATTCATCAATCACCTCTTGAAAAAGATCCCCAAGAGAAAATCTGTAACTCAAAGTCTTGTGGAAATGAATGTTGTAAACTAAAATAAATAAAAGTTTAAAAAAAAGAAAAAGAAAAAGATCCCCAAAAGAAAAGTCCTAGAAATATTATAGCTAGGTTCCGGAGGCCCCAGATCAAGGAGAAAATATTACAAGCTGCCAAGAAGAAACAATTTGAATATCGTGGAAACACAATTAGGATAACCCAGCATCTAGCAGCTTCTACATTAAGGGATCGAAAGGCCTGGAATATGATATTCTGGAGATGAAGGGAGCTAGGATTAAAACCAAGAATTACCTACCCAGCAAAATTGAGTAGTTCCAGGGGAAAATATGGTCATTCAGTCAGGTGGAGGACTTTCAAACATTCTTACTGAAAAAACCAGAACTGAAAAGAAAATTTGACACTCCAACACAAGAAGCATGAGAAGGTAAACATGGAAAAGAAATCATAAGGAACTTATCAAAGTTGAACTATTTACATGCCAACATGGAAAAGTGACAATTGTAACTGATGAAACTTTTCTCAGTATGAGGATAGGGGAA
>CM053592.1:175647858-175659523 GCA_028646515.1 Pseudochirops corinnae
CCCCTGAACTAGGTAAATGATATGTTTGATTAAAGTAAGATTGTTAACCCATTTTGAGTTGCTTTCCTTTAGAAAAGCAGATCTAAGAACCTGTGCTAGTAGCCACCCTAGGTATGCTAGGGTGCTTGCTGTTACAGTCAGGCCCTCCCTGTAATGTCACTGACTTAGGAATTTCTAAGGAAAGAAACATCCTCTATCTATGTAGATTTGCAACTATTCTGAAATTTATAGTCTCAAGGAGATTCCTGGGCACACTATGAAATGACTTGCTCCATGACTAATGTGAAAATGTCTTTAAAAGAAATGTATGATTTCAAGCCATCCTGGGGAGAAAAGGTGGAGGGAGGGGAAGAAAATTTCAACCTTATGGAAGTGACTAAAAATAAATAATTTAATTAAATAAAAAGAAATTACTCAGGGACACTCATAATTTTTGTCCAAGTTGGGATTTGAGCCCACCTCATCTTGTCTTTGAGTCTGCTTTTCAATCAATAATCCCTACTCTTCAGTAGCTATCAGTTTAGTGGAAGATACACCATGCATATAGATAAGTACATGAAATATATACACACATATCCATCATGTACATAACAAGTAAATGTGAAGAATTTTGAGGGGAACGGTAAGAATTGTGTGGTGGGGGGATAATCACAGATGGCTTTCTACAGGAAGTTGTGTTTGGTCTGGATCTGAAAAGAAGTTGGGGATTCCCAGAGGATGACTGTAGGAGGATGAGCCTTCTTGCCATGGGAAACCAATCTAAAGAGATGACCAAGGGAGGTAGAAGGGAAGTATGGGAAATAGCTCATGGGCTACCTTGACCTACAAAACAAATAGTGCCTGAGGAGGAATAACATTGATTCAGTCAAGAAAGTTTGGCTGGAGTCAGAATGTGAAGGGTTTTAAATTGTCAACAGAAAACTTTGTATTTTATCCTACAGTTCAGGGATTCTTATCTTGAGATCTATAAATACACACAAATCTCTGTCTCTCACTCTCTGTCTCTCTCTCCCTCTCTGTCTCTCTGTCTCTCTCTCTTCATATCTATATATATATGATCCCAAAACGGTATGGATATATCCATATATATGTATACACATGTATACACGTGTGTATACATATGTGTATATATATGATATGAAAACATATTTGTACACTTATTTTATATCTGCATGCTTATATGAATATACATCAATATAGCTGCATTTCAATGTATTTGGCTTTCTTTATAATTGCATATTTTATTTTATCCTTTTTGAAAATATTATTCTCATTAAGGGTCCATAGGTTTTACCAGATTGTCATAGGCATCCATGACACACAAAAAGGCTAAAAATTCTTACTTCAGTCAATAGGGAGCCTCTTGAGTACAAAAATGACATGGTCAGATTTATGCATAAGGAATATAAGTTTTTACAGCTGTGTAAAAGATATGTTGGAGAGGAGACAGCAACTGGGTGACTAAGGATCTGAGGGTCATTGAACATATGAGTGGGGCAAAGGGAATGGACAAGAGGGAGGCTAGGGAAAGGAGTTTACAGAAACAGCATGTAACTGTAACAACACTTGGAAATGGGAAATGAGCAAAGGGGAGAGAGTTGAAAATGAAGATGAGGTGGCTAGAGTGGGTGACAGAAAAAATGAATAGAAGTAGAAGAGTTAGGAAGAGGAAAGTATTGGGGTGGGACAGAAAGATGAGCTGTTTTGAGTGAGCTGATTTTAGAGTGACTATTGAAGTCACTTTGTGAAGCAGACAGACTGCACAAGAGATAGAATACCGGGTCTGGAGGCAGGAAGATCTGAGTTAAAATCTAGCCTCAGGGGAAAAAAAACACAAAACTGAAAATTGTGCTGGAATTAGAATTAAAGCAGAAAGGTTAGGATCCCAGCTATGACACTTGCAAGGAGAGCATCTCAGAGGAAGTTCCTAAATTTCTCTGCTCCCCAGTGAGTGAATCTGTAAAACAAGTTTCTTGGATTGAATGACTTCAAAGCCCCTTAACAGCTCCAAATCTATGATACTATGCTTTTAGTAAGTAGCCATTTTGGATCAAAACCTGATTCAGTATTGCATGTTATATCCATTCACTAAACATTTATAAAACAGCTATGATGTGCCAGTCAAAGTACTAAGACCTAGGCATACAAAATGAAAGCCAATCATTTTTCTGAATGACTTTATGTTCTATCAAGGCAGAGGAAGTCATGTGTATATGAGTCTAAAAGACACACATAGGAAATATAAAATAATATCTTGGCCAAGGGCCATAATGCCTGCAAAGAACACAAAAGATCTTGACCAGCATGTGGCAATTAATTGATTGATTTAAGAAATTATTGAACTTGAAGTCTAAAAAAAAACCCCCAAAATCAAATCCCACCTTAACTTCTTTCTGTACTGCATTTATTTCATATAGAAAATGAGGAAATTAAAGAGAATCCACAGCAGAAATAGGAAATAAAGGAATTAAACTGCATAATCTGAAGCTCCAATTCAATGTTACTGTGATGTAAACCTACTAATATGAAAACTAGACAATGAAATTGTAGATTTTTATGAGTTTTTTTTTTCTTTTTTAATGCTTGTGCCCTAGTCATCTCATTTATGTACCATCCTTAGCAACTGCCAAACCCGGGCAGGTATATCCGTTTAACAGAAGCAGCAAAGCTCCTAGAGGGAGGGATAGGAGTCAGCATGAACCACAGGGCAGCTAGGTGGTATAGCACATAGAGCATGGATTCTAGAGTCAGGAAACCTGAGTTTAAATCTGGCCTCAGACACTTACTAGATGTGTGACTCTGGGCAAGTTACTTAACCCTGTTTGCCTCAGTTTCCTCATCTATAAAATGAGCTGGAGAAGGAAATGGTGAACCACTCCACTATCTTTGTCCACAAAATGTCAAATGGGATAATGAAGAGTTGGCCATGAGAGGAAAACAACTGAAGGACCACAAGATGAACTAGATAAATCAAATCACCACCATCACCTTGACTTGTCTTATACCTTCAGATCCTGATGAAGATAGCCCAGGACCCTGAACTCAAGGGCCTTGGAAGTGGCATTGCTTCCAGCTCTCTGTTCCTGATTTTCATCTTAGCAGGAAATCCCTGGGTAGATGTAGCCTGGAAACCACTTTCATTTATATATCCAGAAAAGAAAGTTCTTCCCTCCAATGTTCTTGCTATTGTCAAATGGTTCAGTATCACAAACTGATGTGATTTTGTCAATGCAAATGACATTAAAGAAGGGACATTACCATCATCTTGACCGGTTCACCTTAGAGATTAGGTGATCTTTATTTTCAACTAAATCTTCCATGTGGGTTTTGCTTCCCATTAGAATATGAGCTTCTTGAGAGCAAAGATACTTTTACATTTGTATCACCAGTACTTACCACAGTGTTTTGCACACGGTAAACACTAAATAAATGCTTCATTCATTCAACCAGTTCAACCCACTCCTCCTTTTTATATGAAGCTAGAGAAGCTGAAATTTAGTGGTAATTCAAAATTATTGCTTTACTGAGCTAAAGGACGACAAAAAATACCTATCCCCCTAGGTTCCGATTTATTTTCTTTCCTTCGCTTGAAGCTTTGCATTAATAAAGTACAGAAGGAAGAAGAAGAAACTGGAACTAAAGAAAGAGGTTTGAATGCATCCTCTTCCCTATATAAAACCTATAATTTTCTGAAATTTTCAGAAATGTGTTACTTTTTTTTTTCCTTTTGACTGCCCGTTTTGAAATTCACGGAAACCAACAAAAGACATCATGAAGCTTCCAGCATGAATCATTTATTTGGACAAAATAGGGAGGCTATTTAAAAAGGGCAGTAATTCCTTCTTACTGTCAAAAGATAAAGGCTTACAATTTTCTGCTGAAATGTGTACAATACCTTGTAAATTGTGAACATTTAATCATCTTCTGAAAAGGAGGAGAAAAATACCAATTGGCAACACTTTACCATCAAATTGAATGGATTACTGCAAACCATAAATATTTTTTAATTCAAGTCTTCCTTCTAAGAGAAGATGAAGGTCAATTGTTCCTTGCTAGCCAATGGTTAAAACAAACTTTGATAAAGGTATTTTGAATAACAGAAAGTGACCATATAAAAACAGCCTTTCTCCCACCTGAGTCAAGTTGTGTTCCCATTGGATCTTAGAATCACAAAAATCTCAAAATTGGAAAGGACTCAGAGGTTAAATTGTTCAGTTCATAGCCTGAAATGAATCCTTCATATAGTATGAGTGATGTATGGCCAGTTCACATCATCTTGAAGGCCTCCAGTGACAGTGAACTTGCTATAATTCTACTTTTTAGAAAGTTTCTGTCTTCTGTTAGCTCCCCCCTTCCTCCCATCACACCTAGCCTACATGTCCTTCAGAACTTTCACCCATAGTTGCTAATCTTACTATATGGAGTCAAGATCAGTTTTATAATTTCTCTTCTATATGACTACTTTGCAAATTCCATTATACCCTCCCACAATTTGCTTCTCTGTGTAGTATCCTTAGTTAATTCAAATATTCCTATTATTTCAAGATCTCAAGGAGCTTGACAGTCTTGGTTGTTCTCTTACTGTTACCAATGTTTTCAATATTATTGTAAAAATATGGTATCCAGAACAAAATAATGGGATTTAATAAAAAGATAAGATTATCATTGACTTATTTCTAGGAATTATGTGCTCTTTAATGAAAGAAAAGCATGCATCATTCTTCTGAATGACACATTACACTGTTGACTTCTCTTGCATTTGTACCATTAAAACCCCAGGTTTTATTTTTCAAATAAATTCTTGTTGCCACTACTTTGTACTTCAAATTTTTGAAGCTGACTTTTTGGACGTGAGCATTCGACTTTACATTGTGATTACAGAGTTACATCTTGTTGGTTTCAACTCAATATTTTAGTTAGCCAAAATTTATTTGACTTCTGACCCAGTCCATCTAGTATTTTAGCTATTTCTCCCATCTTTGTGTTATATTAAGGTCTATATAGTCACATTAATGTGAGCCCTGCAGTAGTCACAAGAAGGAAGGAGGGAGAAATATGATTCCGTCTGTCTCCCTTATTACTAAGAAAAGCAACTCTTCTTTTCAATAGCATAAACCATACTATAGGGGATAGACCACCAGCCTGAAGTAATTACAAAGAGCAAAATGATGTTTGTACTTGTAAACTGCCATGTTTTTATATGGCTCCCTGTGTGCCCACCAAGGATTTATACCTAACATATGGAGTAAGAAATTGTCTTTGTGCACTGTCACTTGGGGATCATTATCACCCATTAAGCCATGATTATTGGTGTCAGTGGTAGTAGTTTGTGGATACTCAGTGGCCTTTAAAATCTTTCCCTCTTTTCTTGAAAATGTATTCTTCATTCAGTCTGGCAAGATGAGGTATATTTTACTTACAAATGAAATTTAAATTCTCTACATTAAAACTTGTTAGGTGACTTTAAAAGTAAATATACATTTACACACAGTTAGTCATATATATATATATATATATATATATATATATATATACACATATATATATGTATATACACATATTTAGTTAAAGTTTTCAGGTAAAGCTGAACATTCAGTGAAGATCGTCCCTCGATTTCTCTTCTCACCTCCATTTTTAGAACTTTTTCCCTTGACTGGAAATGTGACTTACCCCTAGTCATCTGTTTGTATTTCATCCTCAATTGGAAAGGTACATTTTCTGAAATTTAAGGTCTGTCCTTAGAGGCATCATCTTCTAGTCGAAATGAATAAACCAAGATTTCAAGATTCGGTTTGGCAACATACTGGTTATACAAATCAGTGTAACCTCACCTTTCTCACCAGAAAAAATGTGAACAAGAATACTCACATTGCTAGATATCCAGGGTTGCTACGAGGAAAGAATTTTGTAAAACTTTAGGTGTTGTAATGCCTAGAATGATTTCAATTATTGCTATTATTTCAAGTTAACGGGGAAGTCCAGAAACAGGGCTTCTTAACCACAAGTCTAGAGACCCTTAAAAATCCTGTGAATAGATTTCAGGACGTCCAAAATTATGGATGGGGAAAAAGTCTTTATTTCAATATAATTGGCAATTCTATATATTTAATTTAATTAATTTACAGACATGACTATGAGAAGGTATTGACCAGACTGCTAATGGTGTCTAAGAAATTTAAAAAAAAAAAAAGGTTAAGAACCCTGATCCTAAAGATTGAAAAGTATTTTGACAAATTAAATGGTTTATTAAGAATGACAGAATTATGCAGATTGAATCAAACTACTTGCTCTTTCTCTTTTGTGTTTTTTTTTTGTTTTGTCCCTTCTTTCTCACTGTCCACTCCAGTGGTTATAACCCTTCATTCTAACTTGACTAAAGTTTAACGTGAAGGTATTTGTAGATCCTATATTTGACTGTGTGCCGCCACGGGAGGGGGAGGGGCGAAGAGAGGAAGGGGGACAAAATTTGGATCTCGAGGGATTGTGGAACTGAATGTTGTAAACTACAAATAAATAGATGAAAAGAATAACAGAAGTACAGAACCCTAGAATTTTACCCAAGCTATATCTGAATAAGAATTCTCTTGACAAATAACTAAGCAATATCTTCTTACTTGTTCCACTTTCAGGTAGCTTGAATTGTTAGGAACTTTCCGTCCTTCTATTAAGACTGCGTTTGCTATTTCCCAGCTTCCACGTTAGTGAGCCTCTCACAGACCTGCCCCAAAATAAGTACAGCCCCCCCGTAGCATCCCTGACGATGGCCATCTATTCATTCTCAACATTAAGATTTCAAATGAGAGAAATCCTAGTGCCTCCTGAAGAACCTCACTCCACTTTTAGTTATGTCCACAGCTCTGTGTCACATGTAGGTGAGGGGTGGTCGGTGGGGGGAGGTTAGAGAAGTATGACATGGGTGCCATGTCCTCTTTGGACTTAAAGTCCATTCAGGGAGATAAGAGAGAATCAAAACCGGCCAGTGGAACAAGCATTATTAACTATCTACTATGTTGTAGACACTGCTTTAGAAATATTTTCTCATTTGTGCTTCACAACAAACTTGGGAGGAGGGGTGAGTGCTCTTATTATCCCCATTTTGCAGATGAGGAAACTGAGGATGAGAGTGTGTAAGTGATTTGCTCAAGGTCACACAGCTAGCCAGTGTCTGGAACAGAATTTTAATCTAGATCTTCCTGACTTCAGGTTCAATACTTTATCTACTCTGCCCTATAGCTGAAATATGAAATAATATAGAGAAAATGAAGTGGAAGAAGGAGAAGGAAGAAAAGGAAACACATCTACATAGTACTTCAAGGCTTATAAAATACTCTCTTTACAATAATCCTGCAATATATGTAAATAGGATTATTCTCACTTTACAAATGAGGAAACCAAGGCATAGGGAAATTGGCTCATAGTTTGACAGCTAGTATCACACCCATAACTTGAGAGTGAGGTCTTCTGCCTCCAAGACCAATGATCTTTCTACTATTTCATGCACCTCACTGTGTACTTCAACACAGAAGTTATGGCCACAGGCAACTTTGATAAAGCAAACAAAAATCCAAAGGAGGTGGAGTTCATTTTCTTTTTTTCTCCTCCCTTCCTTTCTGTGCCCCTTTCCTATTGATCTCATGCTATTCTTTTACTCTTCTTAACTCATTCTTGCCAAAAATCTGTAATTCAACATATCTTCCCTTCCCACAATGAACCTACACTCCAAAAGTGCCTACCTTCCTCTTGTTCTCTTTCTTTTCCCAGTCAACTCTATCATTGATATTGCAGAGGAGGATTTTTTTTCTAGGTAAGTGCTAGACTATTTGGGCTCTGAGCCTCAATCCAACTGAGATAATTTGATTTTTCTTTTGTTGTTGTTGTTAAAGAAAAATCAGTTTAAGGTTTAACCTTGCTGTAGGTATGTGCCTTTTAAAGGAAAAAGATTGTTGCACCCAAAGAAATTCCAATGTGACAGAGTTGCAATGGTGGTATGTCAGACTGAGTTACTAAATTAAATCAAGAATGTCAAAGGGGATGAAGAGAGATTTAGGTCCACTGTAAATCATAGTTAGGAGATGCTAATGGAGCCATCAGAGTAGTCCCATATGTGTGCCAGATTGTTAAGGTTTGTGGAGCTCATCTAAGGACCAAGATCTAAGAATCCTGAAGAGATCAAGGGAAAAACTTCATGCTTGTGGGGATGCTTTATCCTGACTCCAAGGTATAGGCAGGATTTGGATAATAAGAGAAAAGCCCTTCTAGCAATAGAGTCAAGATAAGCAAAGGCTCATAGGTGGGAATGAGCTTTTAAATTGCCAGCTCAACTTGCATACATCATTAAATTTAATTCAATGAGCACTGACTAATTGCCTATTCTATTCCAGACATTTTATCAAATGCTGGGAGCTGAAAACCCCAAAATGAAATGTTCTCTATTCTTAAAGACTTCCTATTCTATAGGATGGAGTGCTACCTCCATCCTATAACATGTTTTTACACCACAGTAAAAACCTTCAAGGCCAACAGGCTGACCAGGTTGAGAGTAACCAAGAGGTTTCAAACACATTGTTGAGTTAAATTAGAGAGATGTCTACTCCAAAAACGTGAAGATTTCCTCTGGCCAAGAACAATTTGTTCCAATGACCATGAAGGAAGCTGAAGCAGGCACTGTGGAGTGCTTAGAGTTTGGTCATGCATTGAAGATGCTAAGGTCACCCTCTACATCATGGGTCATTCCCAGTCATCTTGACTTTTGTACTACACTGGACTTTGATGCATCAAGAAAAGAGAGGGTTTGAACTCTCAGGAGCCAAGATGGTGAAGAAAAGCCTAGCTGCTCTAATTCCGCTGGCTGAACCTGAAAACCCAGAGATTATTGCCCCTGTCTAAAATCCTGAGGCAGTGTAATCAGCTGCAGGCTTGGGAGTCCTAGAGGAAGGGTGTGACTAAAGTTGTGCTACGGAGGGCCTGAAATGAAGGGAGGGAGGAGTCCCAACAAGCCTGGGCATGCCTTAACACAATCAAGGGAATCTGCAGACACCAGCGGTAGGCCACCAGCAGCTCAGCCTTCCTGAACTGTAGCCCAGGGGCTCAGAGCCTGAAAACTAAAGTGGCCAGATCATCCCTCTCCTACACCTTACTCTGTGAGCCTCAGGGTAACCCAGGGGAAGCACTGAGAGTCCTGGCCTTAGCCTCAGACTAGACATATAGAGGCTACAGCACACAAAGTCAACAAGCAGGCCCCTAGCTCCCAGCTTGAGAAGCCCTTTGTACCCCAGAAGCAGAAATGAACTTTAAAAGCCAGGAAATATGCAATCACAATGGGCCAGAAGCAACTTGGAAAGGGAAAACCAAAGACGATTGAATCCTATTATTGTGAATGAGAAGAATCACTTTCAGGAGACCCTATCTACTGTATATCCACACCTGAGACCACAGAAGGAAATATGAAGTGCTCTCAAACCCAAAAAGCATTCTTAGAAGAGCTTAAAAAAGATTTTAAAAGCCAAATTAGAGAGGTAGAAGATAAACTGACAAATTCTATTAAAATTACATTGGCAAAAATGGAAAAAAAATCTCACTGAAGAAAACAAATCTTTAAAAAGTAAAATTAGTGAACTGGGACAGGAGATTCAAAATCTAACTGGAGAAAATACCTCCCTAAAAATGAAATCTGAACATATGGAAAAGGAACTTAAAAAACTAACCAAGGAAATAATTCACTAAAAATTAGAAACAGTCAAGTCAAAGCTAATGACTCTATGATGCATCAAGTATCTGTCACAAAAAAAAAAATCCACACACATAAAGATTGAAAAATTAGAAGATAATGTAAAATATCTCATTGGAAAAACAACTGGCCTGGAGAACAGATCCAGGAGAGATAAACTAAGAATTATTGGTCTACCAGAAAGCCATCATGGAAAAACAAAACAAAACAAAACAGACTGGACAACATCCTCCCAGAAACTATCAAAGAGAACTGTCCTGTGGTCCTAGAACAAGAGGGTAAAATAGTTATAGAAAGAATTCACCAGACACCTCCTGAAAGAGATTCCAAATTGAAAACTCCAAGAAATACTGTAACCAAATTCCAGAATTATCAGATGAAGGAGAAAATACTGCAAGCATTCAAAAAGATACAATTCAAATATCATGGAACTACATTCAGGATCACACAGGACCTAGCAGTTTCTACATTAAAAGATTAGAGGGATTGGAATATGATATTTTATAAGGCAAAAGAGCTTGGATTACAACCAAGGATAAACTATTCAGCAAAACTGACCATAATATTTCAGGCAAGGAGATGGTCATTCAATGAAATAAGGGACTTCCAGACTTTCCTGCTGAAAAAGCCAGCTCAATTGAAAATTTGATCTCCAAATACAAGACTCAAGAGAGACATAAAAAAGGTAAACAAGTAAAACACACACACACATACACACACACATGCACACACACAAGCATTTAACTTGTGATTCCATAAAAGTAAACCATTTACATCCCTATATGGGAAGCTGATAAGTGTCAATATTGAGACATGTAATTATTAAAATATTTAAAAGGGATACACATAGATAGAGGGTGTGGGTATAAATTAACTAATCTGATGATAACAATAGCTTACTGAGTTAATAATGAAAGGGTTAATAATGAAAGACAAGGAAAGGAGGAGGAAGAAAAGGGTAAATTATGCCTCAGAAAGAGGCATAAACACATATTATAGTAGAGGGAAAAAAGGGAGGGAGATGAACATCATATGTACTTTAATTGGTTTTGGTTCAAGTAGGGATTAACCTAATCAGTCAAGTTAAGGATTGTAACATGAAAAGACATAAAAACTCATTATAATATGAAATTTGCTCCCATTGGTTTGGGCTCAAGGAGGGAATAACAAACTTCATTAAGTATAAAAATATTTTGTGCCCTACAAGCAGCAGAAAGGGAAAGGGAGAAAAAGGGGGGATTTTTAGAAAGGAGGGAAGGAGTAAGTAAAGAGGAAGGGTAGGGGGGTGAAGCCAAGATGGCGGTGTAGCAGCAGCAACATATCGCAGCTCTCACATAGCCACCCCAAAATACCCATAAAATAGGACTCTAAACCAATCCTAGAACCCCAAACGCACACAAGGATACTTCCCACTAAAGTCAGCTCGGCTACAAGGAACCATATCAGCTCTGCGAACCGAAACCAGCCTGGCCTGAAGCCGCGGCTGTGCCCTGGGGGCGGTTGGGTGGGAGGAGCAGAGGAGCCTCTCTGCTGAGTGGATTAGCGGCAGCTGCGAGTGGGGATTGCGAAAGGGGGAGATAAGCAGTTCGGCCGAAAGGCCTCCAGGGCGGAAAAGCACAAGGCAGAGGTTTTGCACCCCCCTCCGCGTTGTAGCTTCCCGCCCGCGGCCTGCAGACAGCAGGGGGACTGAGCGATTGTTCTGAGGCCAGTGCTCTCACGTTGAGCGGCATGGATCCGGATCGCCGTCTTGGGCCTCGGTCTTGGAGTCTTCATTATCCAGTCAGCCGGAAGTAAGTAGGAAGAGTCGCAGCATCTTCCTGAGAGCTACGGCAGCCAGGAGAACCCCAGTGATTTGGGACAGAGCTTTCCCTTCTGGAAGCAGAGCCCCACAGAGATTTAAAAAAAAAATCACGGTCTGAATAACCATGAGTAAGAATA
>CM053592.1:175660023-175680311 GCA_028646515.1 Pseudochirops corinnae
TATATATATATGCACACACACACATATATATATATATACACATCAACACATGTGTATATATGTATGTATATATGTATATGTATGTATACATACATATATATATCTATATAGGAGGATATATGGGTATATGAATACATATGTGAGTACACAGGTATACATAAACAGAAGGCACAGGATCAATTGAATGGGAAGGGATGATACTTAAAAGGTGAAATTGAGAGATGAGAGAGGAATATAATGAGAGGAGATGGGGAGAGACAGAATGGGGTAAATTATCTCATATAGAAGAGGCAAGGGATAACTGTTACAAGGGAGGGGAAGAACAGGAATGCAAAAGGGAATGGTTCAACCTTATTCTCCTTGAATTTGGCTTAACGAGGGAATGACATACACACTAAATAGCTTATCTTGCCCTATAGGAAAGTAGGGGGGAAGGGGATGAGAGGGGAGATGATGGAGGGTTGAGGGAGAGGACAGTTAGAAGCACACACCTTTGAAAAAGGACAAGGTCAAAGTAGAGAATAGAACAAGTGGGGGGCAGGATAGTATGGAGGAATATATAGTTAGTCTTTCATAATATATCCACTACGGAAATGTTTTGCGTAGGTACCAATGTACAAACTATATTGAATTGCTTATCTTCCCAGTAAGGGTGGGTAACAAAGGAGGAAATTAAAGAATCTTGAATTCAAAGTTTTAAAATCAAATATTTAAAATATATATATATTATTATTATTATTACTACTATTATTTTTACATGTAACTGGAAAATACGATATACAGGCATTGGGGTAAGTAGATTCATCTTGCCCTACCAGAAAGTTGGAGGGGGGTTGGCTGAAGATATTGCAGAGAGCAGATTAGGGAAGGGGGTACACAGTGGGATTGTCCTTTTGGGGTGGTGGGTAGGGGAAAGATGGGGAGAAAATTTGCAACTCAAAATCTTGTAGAAATGAATGATATAAACTAAAAATAAACATAAAATTTAATTTAAAACATAATATATAATTATTAATTAAATATAATGATATTTAATATTTATAATAATTTTAAAACCCAGGACCTATATGAACCCAATTACAAAACATTTTTTCACACAAATAAATTCAGATCCAACTAATTTGAAAAACATCAGTTGCTCATGGCTAGGTTGAGCTAATAAAATGAAAATAATACTTTTACTTAAATTAAATTACATATTTAGTGGCATACCAATCAATCTACCAAAAAATTATTTTATACAGCTAGAAAAAATAGTAACAAAATTCATTTGGAAAAACATAAAGTCCAGAATATCAAGGGAATTAATGAAAAGAAATGCTAGGGAAGGTGACCTAGCTATACCAGATTTTAATCTGCATTATAAAGCACCAGTCATCAAAACTAAATGGTACTCCTTGAGGAATAGAGTGGTGGATCAGTGGAATAGATTAGGTACACAAGACACAGCAGTCAATGACTATAGTAATCCGCTGTTTGATAAACCCAAAGACCCCTGTTTTGGGGATAAGAACCTACTATTTGACAAAAACTGCTGGGAAAACTGGGTATAGTATGGAGAAACTGAAAATAGACCAATATCTTACAGTAAATACCCAAATCAAGTCAAAATGGGCGCATGATCTAAATATAAAGGCTGATACTGTAAGCAATCTGGGAGAGCAAGGAACAATTTACCTGTCAGATTTATAGAAATGGGAAGATATTATGACCAAACAAGAGTTAGAGAGCATTATGAAATTCAAAATAGATAATTTTGATTATATCAAATTGAAAATTTTCTGTACAAATAAAGCCAAATAAATCAAGATAAAGAGGGAAGTAGAAAATTGGGAAAGAATTTTTACAACCACTGTCTCTGATAAAGGATTCATTTCTAAAACATACAGAGAATTGAATCAAATCTCTAACAATACAAATCATTCCCCAGTTGGTAAATTGTCAAAGGATATGAACAGGCAGTTTTGAGAGGAAGAAATTAAAGATATCTATTAGCATATGAAAAAAATGCTCTAAATCACTAATGATTAGAGAAAGGCAAATCAAAACAACTCTGAGGTATCACATCTCACCAGTCAGATTGGCTAAGATGACAAAACAGAAAAATGACAAGTGCTGGAGAGGATGTGGAAAAATTGAAACACTAATGCATTGTTGGTGGAGTTGTGAATTGATACAACCATTCTGGAGAGCAATCTGGAACTATGCCCAAAAGGCTATAAACAGCTGTATACCCTTTGACACAGCAATACCACTTCTAGGGTTGTATCCCAAAGAGATCACAGAAGTGGGAGGAAGGCCTATATGTACAAGAATATTTATAGCAATTCTTTTTGTGGTGGCAAAGAATTGTAAATTAAGGGGATGTCCATCAGTTGGGGAATAGCTAAACAAGTTGTGGCATAAGAATGTAATGGAATACTGTTGTGCTATAAGAAATGATGTATCAGCAAGCACCATAGCATACCCAGGATGGCTGCTAGCCCAGGTTCTTAGATCTGCTTTTATAAAGGAAAACAACTCAAAATGGGTTAACAATTTTACTTTAATCAATCAAACATATATCCATTTACTTAGTTTAGGGGGAAAAGTCAACACCCTGAACTTCAGAGAATGCAAACAGAAGTTACAAGCACAAGTTACAAGCAGACAAAGAAACAGATCAGCAGACTGGATTCTCACCATCAGGCCATTACATCCACACCTAATTAATTATCAGAGAGGGAAGTACCAACATCTGAGTTTTCGTAGCCAGGGGGCTCAATGGCTGCCCAGAGTCCCCTCTAGCCAAATCACAAAACTCTTTCCAAAGTGAGCCCCAAAGCAAAAACTCACAACAGGGTATATAGAGCCTTCTCCCGGATCAGAGAATGTCACAACCCTCTTGACCAACTGCCCAATCACAAAGCAATAAGGTGTGGGCATGCCTGAAAAAAACAAGCTTCTGGCCACAGGCTCCCTGTGACCACATTCAGTCTATTAGGGGGCAGAGTATATTTTCAAATCAGAGAAGGTTCTCAGAGTCACTTAAGCCTATCAAAGGGCCTTGGGGCAGGGAAGATCTTCAGATTCCCTTAACAAATGAGGAGCAGAAGGACTTCATATTTACCTGGGGAGGTTTATATAAACTGATGCTAAGTGAGAAGAGAAGAGCCAGAAGAAATATGTACATAGCTACAGACACAAAGGTATGTGTGATGACCAACTTTGATAGGCTGGGCTCCTCTCAGCAATGCGCAATGCCAAGTTATAAGACAACTCCAAAAGGCTCATGATGGAAAGAGATATCCACAGCCAGAGATAGAACTAGAGAGTCTAAATGCAGATTCAAGCAAACTACTTGCTCTCTCTCTTTTTCTCGTTTTGTTTTGTTTCCTCTTTCTCATTTTTGACCCCATTGGTGAACAACCCCATTTAGTTGTAAAATAAAAATAAATAAAGAAATTTTAAAAAAAAATTTAAAAAAAGAAAAGAAAATGATGCTAACAACTTTTTCTAACTCTCCCTCACTTAAATATAATTCACTTGTAAATCAAGATATCACCCTGTGAAGTCACTCTTAGAAAATAAAGGACAAACAACATTCTTTGGCATGTCATACAAAAAGATTAAAGACATATATTTAAAGTAAATGCACATTCATTTATATTTATTGGGGGAGTGGGATACTAATAATTGGGATGATTGGGGGCAGGAGATAGAGGAGATGACTTTCAGCTAAGTTGTGATAAAAACTAGATGTCAATTGGATAAGACCACAAATGTCAACAAAGGAGGTTTTGTTTTGGTTTTTTTTTACTCTTAGACTACATAAGGAACCCCTGATGACTGTTGAAATGGAAATTGATGTGCTCAGGCATTCTTTAGGATTGTTGACTTTTCAACTTTTCAACTTTTGCATGGAAATGCAAAACCAAAATAAGGACAAGAGGCTTGAGGCTATATGGGCTCAATCAGAAAGTAAAATCGAGAGTTCTGTCTAGAAAAATTACCTAGAGTCAGACTGGGTAACACTTTCAATGGCAATCTAAGGAATCTGATTTTTGTCATAGAGCATATGGTATCTAATAGGGTATATAGCAATGATTCTGGAGATGAAAGATATTTAAATCACTCCTTTGATGTTTATCTGTAAGAACTAGCTAAAGTTGCAGCCACCCTAGTTTGTTCATTTGTATATTGAATGGATCAGAAAACTGCCTTCTGATGTCCTTCCAGATTGAGATCTATGACTTATTATAATAATAGAGATGGACACAACTGAAATGAATGAACAACAACAACAACAACAACAAAGGATAGGGAAGAACTTTGTGTTCCATGCAATACACTCCCCTCTTTGCTCTAAGCAAGTGGGGGCCTACACGTGTGGCATGTTGCAGGTAGAAATCCACATCTTGACAGTGTTTGATTTGCCTAATTGCTACAAGGGAGAACTCAGCAGAAGTGAGGTTAAGACTTGGAAATGATTAAGATGTAAAAACAAAAGGCATCAAGAAAACATTTTAATTGCAAATAAAACACACACATACAAGTCGATTCAGAGCCAAGAGAAGAATTCCCGTATTCCTTCTACTCCACACTGCTTCCCTTTGTGTTTCTATAATTATTCAAGGCAGCCCACTGTTTAAAGTCAAAGGAGATACAGGATACTAGGAACTGAGCTGCCAGGAAAGATGACTCTCCTTATCTAAAATAACACCCTCTTTCATTGGTTAAATGAAAGGATCTTACTAACTTTCAGAAAGGTTCTTTTTCCCATCTAACTTGACTCTAAATGTTATTGGGTGTTTGGTACTATTCTTATGAGGAGGTATTTAAAAAAAAAACAGTCTAGACTCTAGAACCTCTTCCTTTCTTTGAAAAATAAAGAAATAAAACAAGAGGAATATACAGCAATGAAAGAATGCAAATTTAATTTCTTCCCTCCCCCCCAAGAAAAGAGAGGGAGGGAGGGAGGTGGTGGAAGGGTTGGGGGTGGTGTAGAGTAGCTAATAGGAAGGAGGGAGGGAGGGAGAGACAGGGAAGGAGAGATAGGGAGGGAGGGAGGGAGAGAAACAAAGAGAGAGAGAGAGACAGACAGAGAGAGAGAGAGAGAGAGAGAGAGAGAGAGAGAAATATGAACATTCCAGTAGTAAAACTAAGGGAAAAGATCGCTTGGGGTCAGACATCTTATCTATATAAGATTCAGTTTAAAAAGACCTATAAGACTCTTACTTTTCTAACAAAGAAAAAGAAAAGCTCTAGTAACCCAACCAGAAGCTTGCTCAAGGAGACAGAGTAATGGGGCACAAAGTTGCACCGGGAGAACCTGGTGCCCCCTAAAAAATTTGCTAGTGCCAAAATTTCTGTGACTGAAACCTTCCTTCCCCTTCTAATGACAAGAGAAAGTTACCTACTCCCTGGCTATTTGTAACCCCAAGCATTAAGTGCACTTATTTTCTTAGATTATTTTCTGTCTCTCATCCAATCCTCTTTGATTCATTCAATAAACATTTACTAACGGCCTTCTCCATGCTAAATGCTGCTGGGGGTACACACAAGGAGGCAAAGACAGTCCCTGCTCTTAAGGCGTTTCCAGTTCAGTTGTGGTGACAAGGGGAATGCAGAGAAACCCCTGTCAAGAGGCGCATCCTCAGCTGCTGGGGACTAATTGTCAGTGTACTACACTAAGCAGGGTGCTGGTGTTGTCACCCATAGAACCCTGATATTCAAAGGGTCCTTAGAGAGTCGATTATGCCCCCCTGCCACTTTACAAATGGCAGGACTGGGATGCACAGAGGTTAAGTGACGTGTCTAAAGTCAAACAAAATCAATCACTAAATAATTTAATTTAACATCATTAAGGAAGCTTTTCTTAAATCCTGATTTTGAGCCAAGGAAGGGTGGGGAGTGGTGCAGAATAGCTGATAGGAAGCTGGCTACAGAATCAGAAAGATCTGTGTTCTGGTCCTGTTTCTGAAACATAAGTGTTATTGTTTAGGTGTTTTACTCCTGATCAACTCTCCGAGACCCCATTTGGGGTTTTCTTGGTAACGATACTGAAGTGGTTTGCCATTTCCTTCTCCAGATCATTTTACAGATGAGGAAACTGAGGCAAACAGGGTGAAGTGACTTGCCCAGGGTCACACAGCTAAGAAGTATCTGACGTCAAATTTGAACTCAGCAAGAGGTATCTTCTTGACTAGCCATTCTATTCACTTCATCACCTAGCTGCCCCAACACATACTTTCTAGCAAGTCATTCTATATTTCATTGTCTCAGACAGTATGCTAAAACTCTAAGTTTCAGAACCATTCTTCCATTTCTATCAATAACGACAATTTCTGCACCAGAAATTTCCTACTCCAATGAAATTATAGGGCCAGCTACTTGGAGCAGCAGATAAAGCACTGAACCTGGAATTAGGAAGACCTGTATTCAAATCCTTATGCATATTCCTAGTGTACAATTCTAGGCATCATCTACTTTCATTGTGACTCTGTTTCCCCATCTATATACTGAAGATAATAATAATATTTGCCTCTCAGGACTGTTATGAGGATAAAAGGAGATAAAATTTGTCGAGTGCTTTGTAAACCTTAAAGCATCATAGTAATCCTCGTTATTGTTGCTGTTCCATAAAAATATTCCAAAGACTATAATAGGGATACACAGGGAAAAAAAAAATTAACACCCTTGCCCTGAAGGATCATACATTCTACTGAGGCAAAACCAAAACACCAAAGGATCATAGTTTTAGAACTAGAAGGAGTCTTAGAAATCATGATGTCTAAATCCCTTATTTCACAGAGGAAAACAAAGCCCTGAGAAACCAAGTACCTCACCTGAGGCCACGCAGTTCAGATGTGTCTGCCATAGGTTGTGTTAGGGTAAATTCAAGATTCTGGCTATAGGCATGGCAAATATATGTAAAATGGACATGAACTATGGGGAGGATTAATAAGAGGGTCAGTGCAGGAAGATATCAGCTGGATCAGAAATAACTGGAAAGATTAAAGAAGTCCCATGCAGATAAAATACAGTAACATGAATAAAGTACTTTGCAAACCATAAAGTGCTAACAGCTATTACTACTGCTACCTCATAAGTCTGCTCTGAGGAAAGTAAAGCATCATATCAAAGGGAATTATGATTTTCTACTACCATTGCTATGGCTGCTGCTACTGTTACTACTACTACTACTACTGTTGCTGCCGCTGCTCCTGCTACTACTACTACTACTACTAAAACTACTACTACTACTACTACTGCTGCTGCTGCTGCTGCTGCTGCTGCTGCTGCTACTACTACTACTACCTTATAGGTCTGATGCAAGGAAAAGAAAGCATCATATAAATGGTAATTATGATTTTCTACTACTATTGCTGCTGCTGCTGCTACTACTACTAGTACTGTTGCTGTTGCTGCTAATGGTGATGATGGTGATGATGCTGGTGGTAGCGACAGTGGTGATAGAAATGACATTTGAACTGCAATATTTGCTTCTAATGTTGCTCTGTGTGTCCAAATAAAATAATCTCATACCTCTCCAACTTGACCAACACTCGAATAGCCAAAGGCAACAAGCAAGGCACTCCCAATTTGTCTGTTTTTCTTTCTCAGATTAAACATAATACTAATTAGAGCTATCCCAATAATAATTAGGCAGAGGGATGGGTTGATGTGTTGAAAACAGGATTCTTGTTCAGATGTTGGTTGGACTTTCTGGCCTCAATGTTCCTATCCTACTCTGAGAGACTGTTCTATTTTTCTATTTGCCCCGAATCTTTTTTTTTTTTTAATCTTAGCTTTAAAAGTCCCTTCCAGTGCTTACATTTTATATTCCATTATGCTTTCCAGTTTTAATACTCTATGTTTACATATTTTTAAAGCATAAAATTTTTACTTATAAACTTTTAAGCACATAAAAGTCCTAAATATCCTTGTGATCAAGGAAATGAGGTTTTATTTCCATACAAACATTATCTTTCTCTTGTTTTTGTTTATACAAAAAGCTTTTAACAAGGCTTCCACTTCAATATAAATATCTTCTCTACATATTTATAATGTAAAGTTCAGAAATTTTCTTAAAATGATTTTTTTATGTTGCCACACAAAAGTGTTCAGTTATCTAAAACACTAATACATTTTTAATAACAGTAAGCCTCGATTTCTGTTCCAATTTTTTTTTCTTTGGTGGATTTTGTATCAACTGAAGATCTTATTCTAACTGATCTAAAGCAAGCTTTCTTAACATCAATTTATGGCTAAGGATCCAGGAATTAAATGGGATCTTTGTTGCTTAAGATTCCATCTACTCCTGGTGTCACTAGATGGAATCTTCCTCCTCTCCCTTTTCCACCTTTGTTTATGACAACATGGCATGGTATTGCAGAAAGGGTTTATGTCACAAAGAGGGCATTATCACTTCAGAAGAAGGGGATAAACAGCAGGAACTGATGAAATTCAAATCAGTCTAGATCCTGGTGTCATGATAATACATCCATCTGGCTTTGAAATCACATCAGAATTATTTCTATATTGAATGTATTTCAAAGTTATCCTTGCGACCTTTAATACAGTTTGGCATGAATGAAAGCTAATCAGAAGGCTACTTGCTCTTCAGAACACAGTATTAACTCCTGCAGCATCTAAGAAACACCTGTTTGGAGCAGAGGAGGGCTGACCTTAAACTTGGCTCCTAAAAATATACCCAACAAGAGGTCAAAAAGTGTTTGATGACTTAGAGTTGTTGGGGGTAGTCTATTTTACTTACTGACCATTACAATGCTTATGAAGTTTTCCCATATATCGCACCTAAATTTGGTTCTCTACATCTACCTATTTCTTCTAGTTGTGTCCTCCAAACGCAAACAGAACAATTCGAATCAGTCTCCCAAATGATAGACTTTCGAATATTTGAAGACTGCTATTATGTAACCTCTATGTTTTCTCCTCTTTAGGCTATAAAAGCATCCAGTTTTTTGTTTTTTTTTTCCCTCAAATGGTCCACTTATACATTGTGCACTGTCTTCTCACCAACCTGGTTTCATTCCTCTAGCTGTTATCCAGGTTATCGATATCCTTCCCAATGGTGCCACCAATAACTGCATGTAAAACTCCAGCTGGGGGCCTACCAGGGCAGGGGGTCACAGACCTACTACTTCCCTTGATTTGGACACAATAATTTTCTTATTGTGATTTCTTTAGATGTGATAACTGGTATTTATACAGTACTACAAGGTTGGTAAGGAGCATTACACACGCGTGTACATCTGATCTGCACAACCAACCTGAGTGACAGTAATCATAGTAATCATTGACCCAGAAGAGGCAATTCAGGGTTCCGGATAGTGGGCTAACCTTTGAATCAGGCTCTGCTTCTGAGGGGTGAGGATTGTGTGCTCCTGGGTAGAGACATTTCTACTACCCTGTGTTTCATAGAATAACATCATCTTTTTTGCTTAACATTTATCAACTCATATTAAACTTAATGTCCCTAAAAAAATACCATCATCTTTTTGACAGTTAAGTGTTGTGTAGCAACCCCTTCCCAACTCTATACTCTTGGTGCTAGTTTCTGGATCCTGTTTTAGTATATTAATTCCAAATATGCTTTATATTTTGCCCTATTATTCTATCCTCTTGAAAAGGTGTTTTGTTTGTTTATTTTTTTTTGTCCTTTGTTTGGTTTTGGTGGTAACAGTGATGATGTTTTGGTTTGGCTGTTTTTTGTTTTGTTTTGTTTTTGTCTTTGACACTTAGATGATGCAATGTAAAGATCAGTGGACTTGGATTCAAATCCAACCGCAGAAATGTACTGGTTGTGTGACCCTTGGAAAATCACTGAACCTCTCTTAGGCTCATTTTCTTCTTCAGTGAAGTAATAGTAAGAGCATCTACTTCCTTCTTACATTTAGTAAATGTAAAGCACTTTAACAACCTTCAAATGTTATAGAAATAATCACAATTGTTAATTTTTAACTCCTAACATGGCAGAACACAGAGTTAACTATGACTCCATTTTCTTGTAATTTGTAGATTTGATTATTGTTCTTTCTATGACTTCATTCAAGTTATTGATGAAAAAAACACTGAATAGAACAGGACCATGGACACACCTCTGGGTCATGGCACTAATAACCTGCCTCCAATAGAACACAGATGCATTAATGAGCATTTTTTTAGTTTAATCATGAAGTAAGTTCCAATAAGTAGGATCAGGTTCAAGTCTAATTGTAAGAGAGATATCAAGCAAAGTAGGTATGTGAGCAAATTATTTTTATTCATTCATGATGGAGTTTCATTTTTTTCCCCTTTAAATTAATTTCATCCCTGGGTTAAATGTTTTCCTTTTAAGTCATGAATTAAGCAGTGTCCTTTGTCGTAAGAAACCACATTGCTCCAAGGCCAATCACATTTTTTGATTATGTCATGCTAAATTGCAATGAATGAATGATACCCACTAGGACTGCCAAAGAGAGGGAGGTCTAACATTTGGTCTTCATGACAGATCAGACATCCCAAGGCCTCTAAGGAAACTTTAAGTTGTAATACTTTGTCAGCAAGTGTGTCTAATGATCCTTAAAACTGCCCACTCTCCCCTTTCTCACAGAAAGAAATTACAGCTACCTTTTTGATGCTCTAGCAATTGGGCTCTAGAATTGTCTTTGCTACTCAACCAGGATTAGTATTCATTTGCATATATAACCTTTATCTTTAACTAAAATGTCTTTTTCAGACCATTGTGTGTTAAGGATCTTTTGGTGGTAGTGGTATGGTGGTATGGAAATGCATGTATAATTTTGGAGGTAAGTCTCAGACAGTTATCTTGGAGGTCGTTTAGTGAATAGAGTACTGTATTTGAAGTTAGGAAGACATGAGTTCTAATCCTGCCTCAGCCTTATGGCTCAGACCATGCCCTCTTAACATAACTGAGCCTCTCTTTCTTCATCTGTGAAATATGTGGGTTGAACTTGATGGTCCAAAAGGTCACTTCCAGATTTAAATTTGTGACCCCATAATCCTATCAGTTGACCAAGAGATACTTTAAATGGCTTATCCATGAACACAGAACTAATAAGTGTCTGATAAAAGATTTAAACTCAAGTCTTGCTGACTACAGTCTAACATTCAAGCTACACACACCTAAGGTGCCTCTAAGATAGTGAGACAAGACTCATCTCCTAAATTATGGATGGGTTTCCACAACAATAACAAAATAGATTGTTGGCACATTGGTGACTAAGGAAGAGGCTCAAATTAAATACAAAAAACATGCATGCACTTGAATGTTAATTATGGCTAAGGAAATAGGCAGTTCCTAATAACAAAGACAACTATTAAGATTAATTGAGAGAACATCATAAAAGTAGCTATAGTTATCTCTTTGAGGAAAGGTCATAGAGGGCAACTTTTCAACATAGCACCAGTAGAATGTGCCTCAAAAATACAATTTTGTATTATGTATGAATAGAAATGACCTAGAGGCATCATTCCTTCTTCATATGAATAATATATGAATTTGTGGCCATGTTAATAGTAAAAGCATGTTAATAATAATGAATGAATATTTAAATATTTAAAATTTAAGTTTCCTTGACTACATTAATTGATTAGTCAATTAGTTACTAAACATTCAATAAATACCTGTGTTCTTCATTTAACTTAATCCTCCCAACCAAACCGGGAGGTAGATACTGTTAACCATATTTTCCAAATGAGGAAAATAAGATTCCTATTTAGTTAGTTATCTGGGGGACAGCTAGAAAATATCAGAAGCAGGAGTAGAACTAAGGAAAAGAATAGAATCAGGTCTTCTCAACTCTAAGATGTGTTCTCCGTGTGCTACACAAAGTACCCTTTAAGTTGGTAGACACCATTCTTCTTATCTCTTATCAGTAGTATGAGAATGGTAGCAGTGACCACAATCCAAATATAATTTAGCTAAATTCCACAACTATCATGAGTTAAGCTTCTTTTACTATTTTTGGTTTAGAGAATAGTCACTTATTAGCTATACCTTAATAACAGGCATCAGTTACAGGACTTGTTGACTGAGACAGGGTAGGCCTCTCTCTGTGAAATGCAAATGACAAGAACCTAAAAGACATCTTAATATATTGTGTTGCTAACTGTTTTAATCAAGGCAGAACATTTTCATTTAAAATGAATATATAATTAGCCCTTGAAATACAAGTGCAAATGGGACTTAATGAATTTACTGATTATTCATCTTTGTGGCAAAAATTAATAACTGTGACATAAATCACGTGTGTACTTTCACATTTATGATCATGCATCAAATACATAGAATCAGAAGTTCAGATATGGAATGGACCACAGAACTCACCTAATCCAGTCCCCAAATGTATCACAAAGACCCTTTATTATATCTTAGATGAGTGGTCCTCCAGCTGCCATGTGCAGATTCAAAGGTGGGAGAACTCACTACTCCTCAAGGCTTTTCATTACAATTTTGGATATCTATAATTGTCAGAAAGTTTTCCTTTACATCAGAGCAAACTTGTGCTCTCCCTTTCCTCCGAGATCCTAGTTGTTTCCTTTTTAATTGTTTAAAATGAGTATAATCTTTTTTTTTTCCTTCCACATCAGTCTTTCAGATTCTTGAAGGCTACTGACAGCCTCTCTTTCCAATTCACTCCTAATTTTTCTCATCTTTGAGCTAAACTTCACCTGTTCCTTCAGTTAATCTTTATTCTAGGTCTTTTCAATATCCACTGGATATATTCTAGTTTTTCCTTCATTCATTTATTCATTCATTCATTTATTTGTTTGTTCATTAATTAAACACCTTTTATTTATATATCACCTACTGTATCAGTTTTCATAAATTCAAAGACACTCCTATAATGTTCCTTCGTACCTTCCCTGAGAGAACAGCTTCCTGTCATTTCTGAAAATGACATTTTTAAAGCATGCATGATTCCCTTGTAATCCTACGAATATAAAAACAATATTCATAAAAGCGGTCAATAGAATTAAGCAAACTGCCAGATTGGCCATGACACAAAGAAGATTAAACACTCCTGCCCTAGATACAAGTAGATGGATTTTAAGAATTTATAAAAACAACAACAAACAAACAAAAACCCATTGGATTTTGAGTCAGAAGACTTGAATTTAAATCTCAGCTATGCTCCTTACAACCTCTTTGACTATGGGCAACTCACTTCCCCACTTCGGGCTTGTTTCTTCCCGTTAGTGGAGAGACCTCTAAGCTGCCATTCATCAGGGAATGTATGGTCTCATTGCATAGGCTAATGCATTTACATCTAGTGTCTAATCTGGAGACTAACCTTTCTGACTTTAGCTAAGCTGGCCTTCAGAGAACAAAACTTTAATATATTTCTAGGCCTCTCCAGCATGGTAGGACCAAGCTGAGTTTGTGACCCATTGGTGTAGTTTTTGAGTACTCTGTAAGATATCCTTGCATTTTAAGTATTCATAGGAGAAAATTGGTGGAAATGACATACAAGACAAAAAAATCTTGTTCTAGTCAAGGAATTAAGAAAACTGGATAATTTTAAAAATAGTTAAATTGAAATTTCTAAATACACTACAGGCATGTAGAGAGGATTTGCAAATAGTCTCCAATAACAAAATTTAAGAAAAAAAAAGATTTGGATGAATGTTTACACAATTTGAAAACAGTTCTGATCAATCTTACATACTTCAAAATTATTTATTTCTTTATAATCTATTGATATACTAATCATAAATCATTCATTCTTCAATAAGTCAGTTCGCCAAAGCCTTTTCCTGTGCTACATTTTGTTAGCCTAATTCAAGTTACTAGAAATGTATGAAAAAAGGAATTTTTTCCTTGCTCTTTTAAAACATAAACTGACCTTAAGGTTAATGAGTTGATTGAGATTCTTGCATTCCCAAAACGAATTGTTTCCTCTGCAAAATACCCACTTTTAACTTTGATGTCCTTTCTTCCTCATCCTAATGGAAGTTCTAATCTCCCCACTTATCCTCTTAAGTAGTAGTTAACAAGACAGATCTGTTTGCTATGCATGTCTTTACTGGTATGGGAGATTTCTCATAGAAACACAGAATTTCAGAATTGGAAGAGATCTCAGTGGATATTTATTCCAATCCTTTACCTTTAAACCACAAAAAGAAAAAAACCTCTTTAGAACATACTTCTCAAGTGGTCATTTAGCCTTTTCTGGAAGACTTAATATGAGGTCTCCTGCATGTTCTTAGTGTGAGTTCCTTGAGAGCATGGACTGTTTTGTTTTATTCGTTTTAATTTGGATCCTCAATGCTTAGCATATAGTAAGTACTTAATCAATGTGCTTGGATATATTCATCCATTTATTCCAATGAGGAGGGGCCCATTACCACACAAGGTAGCTCACTTCCCTTGTGGACAGTTATGATCATTGGTTTTTTGACCTCTTATATCAAAACTAAATTTGTCCTTTGCAACTTTCATTCATTTTTCCTTGTTCTTTCTTATGAAGTCAAAAAGAAAAAGACTATTTCCTCTTCTATATGATAACTCTTCCAATACTATAGCTGGAAGGGACCTTGAGTCATGTAGTCCATACCCAACTCCCACCTTATTCTACAGAAAAGTAAATTGAGTTCTAGAGAAATAACCTATCCAAGGTCACAAGGGCCTATTTTCTTTCTTTAAATCAGTTCACATTTTGATAAAATGCTGTGAAAATGTGAATGATTAAAGTCTAAATCTAATATCCACATCCACGAACTCACAGATTCTTAAAGTACTAAATTTTAATACCTGGTAGCAAATTAATCTCTCACATAGGTTACCAAGGGATAATGTGTGTGGGTATATGTATGTATGTACAAGATTTTTATTAGTTAACCCCCATGTTTAAGCAGAAAAAGAAATTACTCAATAGCACATGAAACCTGACAAAGTTTCTTGTCATAATTAATATAGTATATAGGTAGCATAATGTAATATATATGCACGTAGTATATTATGTAAGAAATTTAATGTAATATACAGTGGGGATTTCTTTACTTCATCTTTTCTTCCCTGAGAGACCTAGCTCACATGCCATCCATGTGGCTTTTCCTAATCTGACATCTATCCTATTCAGATGACATATTTTATGAAAGCAGAGATTGTCAATTTTTTTCATCATTTTATCATCAGCACTTAGTCTTATGCCTTTTAAAAATAGTACATAATTTAAAGAAGTATTTATTGACTTATAAACTCTACTAATAACTGTTTCCCAAATTTGACACTCAATTTTCTGCATATCTACATTTGTACTCTGCCTACCAAGAATGGAAAACACTTCCTTCTGATTCTCATCTCTCAGAACCCGTGTGTGTGTGTGTGTGTGTCTGTCTGTCTGTCTGTGTGTTCATGTTATGTTCTTCGGAGGCACCATCTTATCTTGGAAGTCTCCTCTTGATTCTTTCTTCTGTTGATTTTGTTCTCTTTCCTCTTTTATCATATTTATTTATATTTGTTCTATTGCCCCAATTGAATATAAACTCATTTGAAGAAGATTTTTTTTTTCATTGTTTTTTGACTCATAGAATTTCTTGAACTTTTTTGAGGGGTCTGAGAAGGGGGAAGATTATCTGGAGCTATGATTTTTATCAACATAAGGAATTTCACATATAGAAACTCCTGCCATTGATGAAGATGAGAACTCTTCTGTAATTTAAAGACATAGAGAATGAATGTTGCTTATCACTGAGGTGTTAAGTGAGTTGCCCAGAGTCACACAGCTAGCATGTGCATGGTAATTAATTTAAATTTGAAGACCCCTTTTTGTTATGTCAAGTAAGCAGGTACTTAGCCCTTAGTAACTAATGAAACCTCTGTGAAAGAAACAGAAGGTATGAACTCTGTCTACTGTTGCTGACATAACAGGAAGGGGTTGGCTGAGAGAGGAAGCCAATGTTGTATGTGTATATAAGAAAAACCCCAGAGACACACAGTTAGAATTTTCTCCTGACAAGATCCTGGTGGAAGAAGCTGTTCTGCTGAGAGATCTTGTGAAGGCTGGAGTTGCTGCGCGGAAGGCTGTTTGGAAGGCCAGAGCTGTTGCTGCCACCTGAAAGGCTGAGATTTCTTCTGGGTCCTCGGGCCAGACAAACTGCTGGAGGACTAAAGAAGCATGACTGGGATGCTAAGACTTTGTTTGTTTGTGGCTTTGTTGATCCTTGAATTCCCAGGAAAAGAAATTGTGAAGGTTTTGAGATGTATTGCACCCTGTGAACTTCAGTGTGGAGCAGAAACTGGCTGGAGCACTGCACTAGGACCTGGGAGTTGTCTGCCCCTGAATCCAGGTGACTCTTTGGTGGATTCAGGTAGGAGCTGGGACAATGGAAAGGGATCCAGGGAATCTGAGAAACCACCTGGAGTCAAGATGAAGCCAAAATATTTCCTTGGATGCTGAATGCTGTGATGATAACATGGTTTACTAGTGACCTAGGGGTGTGTGTGTGTGGTGGGGGTTGTGTATTTTCTAATGATTTTATTTAGCGATTAATGATACTTAGTAGCTGACTGCTAAATAAGTGACTGATTAAGTTAACATAGTTGCCCCATGAATGGAAGACTGACTTGTATTCTGAGATGATTGAATGACTAGGTAAGGGGGAAAACCTCCTTAGGGATACCAGATGATCATTCTTTTGTTCTTTGTCCTAAATTCTGTGACCATTTTGGTGAAAACTATGTGGCCATTTTAATGATAAGCTGTTGTGAACACAATATTATGATTTTCTGTGATAAGATGTAATGTTGTGAATACTGTATCTTGATTTATTGTGAATGTTTTCCTTTGATTTGTTCTTGAACAGAGTGTTCATTATACTGTGTAATCAGAACCTTAAAAGCTGTTCACAGTAGCATTCTTCTGGAAAGCTGCTAGTGCATAGTATTACAGCATGCACCAGAGAAGAGTCCTGAACCTGGGGCTCCTTGACTCCAAGGACGTCTGTGTATCCATCATCTATGTCTATGTGTTTAATGAATGTTAGCTGAAATGACATGAATCAGTATAAACACTCTATGTAATCTTAGGTTAGTTGTTTCAATATGAATCAAACATTACATCTAGATCAAATATTAAATGATTCAAGTTGAAGTTGGATTCTATATACACAGAAGAGATAGTAAGAGACACTATCTATTATAGTCTAAAGTACTTGGGATTCATGTAAATCTTGATAGGAATTCAACCTCGTATACTAGTATATGATGACAGACAAGTCATTTTATCTTTCTGAGGTTCATTTCTCTCATCAAATAAGACAATATATGTGTAATCTGGGGCTCAAATACAGTTGCATAAGATTTTACTCCTTGGTGGAGAATGATTACCACTTTGCAAAACCTAAAGCAATACTTATACTATACAATACAATAAGGCTAGCTAATGATGTATTTTGAAATACTCACATAGATGAAGTCATGGTTCCACTTGAATATGAATCTATAAGGTGCTTGAATTCAAAGGGACTTGAGTATATCACTTCTAAAATGAGGAAGTTGAACTGGATAGTTTCTCAGGTCCTATCCATCCTATGTCTCTAACTTTCTAGGTTGAATACTTCTGCAAAGTGTAGTTTTAACAGCATAAAAAAATCATTTTCAAAAAGTAGCCAAAGGAAAACCAAATGAGTAACATTCATTCTTGCCAATGTAAGCCTCTGATTCTATGAAGAAAAGATGTACCTAGTACCTCAAGAAGGATGCAAATCAGCACCTTACAAATCCATTATTCATTGGCTCTATCCAAAACCCATGTGAAAGACCAGAAAATACAAAGCTCAGGCAGCAGGAAACCTATTTTCTTCCCCCTCCTATGTTTATTTATTTATTTTTTTTTTCTGTCAGGCCCTTTGCCATACTTTCTGAGAATGGTTCTCCATGGCTCTATGAAGTAAAACTAGACATGTAATTGCATTCAAGCAGCATAGAACATAGAACACCTAGCCTGGAGTTAGGAAAAGTCTACCCTACCCATACACACCACCTCTCTCTCACCCTTTTGCTAAAGCCTGAAAAATAAATCTTCAATAGCATCACTGTGTTCGTGACTATTGGGATCAGTAAGGAGAGTCAGGGAGGACAGGAGGGGTATGTTCACTTGTATCAAAGTGTTCACTTTAGAGATCCATGTAACTGTATTGCTTCAAATACTTCACAATATCTAAGCTTTCCTAGAATTGCCTTTTTTCTCTACTGTCACAGTTTACAGGCCTTTCTAGGTCTGGGCTTCTCTTCCTAACACCATTAAAAAAAAAAATCATCCCTGGTGGTTAGCTTTTGGTAATAAGGTTACTGGTCTCTCCACATAGAGCTGGACTGTTCTATAAATGACAAACAAAAATCTCATTGTCAGTCCTTGACAGCAGATTAATTGCATCAGCCAGAGTTGGTCCTCTACTGGCCTAGTTTTCAAGAGCTCAGGATCTCCAGGATCAGAAACTGGAGGAAAACATTAACGGAGAAACCAAAATGTTGACTATTTTCTGAAAATCTGTCAGTGGCTCTTCTTACTTTCAACATTTTCTCATAGCTGTCCTCAACTCTGCTTTTTGAATCCTCGTTGATGTAATTGCTATATTCAGGTAATTTTCTTCCAAGAATCAGACAGCTTCTGGATTCAAGTTGTAATATCCCTTTCATCCAAAGGGCTCTCCCCTTAAAATAACTATAAATCTGATGAGATGAGGGTGAGAGAGAAGTGTATAGAACAGAGGAGACAGAGAAGAAAAGAAAGGATGAATGCTTTAAAGGAGACTTAGAGTTGTACTTTGCAATTGTAGGAAGGATGGATGAACATAGTTGTAGGAATGAGTAAATGAATGGATGAATGGAGGAATGAATGTTCAGAGATCATTGAATACTAGAGATGAAATAATCTGAGACCAATTTACATGTGAAGAATGAATTCCCTCTATGATAGCCCCATCAAGTGGTTTTCATATCTCACCTCACTTCAATCTGTCTTCCACAAAGTGACCAAAGTGATCTTCCTAAAGTGAAGGTTCCAGAATGTCATCATCCCAACTCTATTCACCATAGTTATCCCCTCTGCATTGTAACTTTCCCCAATGTGGTTTCAATATATCATGGATTTTAGATAAGAATTTTTGGAAGTTTTGTGGAAGCCACAGATGATTTGCAAAGGTTAGCAGATGACACAGAAAAATTTTAGAAACTCAGAAATGCATAAAATATATGTATAGTATTACATAATATCAACCCGAATTTTATAATAAGGTAATATAAATATTTCCATAAGAGTAAAAATTTAATAATTTGATTTTTTCCCCTATGGTATGAATAGAGTGCCAAAAAATGTTATGTGGATTTTCCAGATCCCAGGGATACCACACCCTGACCCCCCATGATGTGGTAAGGATCAGTATAAATTTCAGCAACATCTCTATAGTCAAATATGAAATCCTTTAATATTTAAACTCTCCAAAACTTTGCCTCATTCTCTCTTTCCAGATTTATTATACCTTAATAGGCTCTGTTTTCTCTACCAACCAGCCATACAAAACTACTTTTTTTTTTTGCCTTTTTTTTTTGGAGGGCAATCGAGGTTAAGTGACTTGCCCAAGGTCACACAGCTAGTTTTTGTGTTAATTGTCTGAGGCTGAATTTGAACTCAGTTACTCCTGATTCCAGGGCTGGTGCTCTATTCACTGAGCCACCTAGCTGCCCCTATACCAATGTACTTTCTTTTCCTAACATATGATTTTATATTTCCATGTCTTTGCACTAACAACATACAATTCTCTCCCAATGTACCCAAATCCCTTGAAAATCTCCTAACTTTTCAGGCTCAGGTCAACTGTTAGCTGCAGCTTGAGGCCTTTCCTGTTACCCCCATCCCTACCTCAGGACAAGATGTTAGCATCTCCCCCTCAAAGTAAGCCTGGTATTAGGTGTGTAAGTTTTGTGTATTTTTCTATATGTGTATAATGCTAGTATGGGGTGGCTGGACTATATATTCCACACTGTAATCTATTATTCCTCCTATAGAGTTTGACCTAATCACTCACTCGGATGACTCATTCAAGTACAAATCACACTCGTAATGGCAGTTCTAAGTTTCTAGAGAAGGCTGTCACTGTGGTTATAATCAAAACTGTCTCAGCATTCTAGATGTAATAAGATTGTGGACAATGCATTTCCCTTATTCACCAGTCTGTCTCTTGTGCCCCCATTAGCATGCTTCCGTTTACACAAAAGTACCACTTATAGGGATGGTATATTTAGATTTTAAATATAACCATTTACCTAGTAATAAGGG
>CM053592.1:175680811-175735291 GCA_028646515.1 Pseudochirops corinnae
AAAATATATATTATACGAATATTGTGCAACATATTTGATATATAATATTATATAAATATTGTATAATATATAATCTTAATATATTAAACATATTCTCATATTTTATGGAAAATATAGGAAAACACATTCCAGTAAACACATAAACTTACATCATACTCTTATACCAAGTTCAATTCAATACACCAAGGGTGGGGGAAATAGGTGCAATAGAAATCCATGGAGACATGAGGGAAGAAAACTTATGTTCTTTTTCCATCTCAGTAAAATTCCTGATGAATGTAGCTTCTATGTTGAACAGATACTGCCATGGCTAAAATAAAGTGATCCATGATTGTACTTTGATAAAACCATTCAATGTCTGGCACAACTTAAAGTTAGTCAATGTGTTGGATCACTTTTTTCCCCCTACTTTTAAGCTTTTCTTCTTCTGTGATAGACTTACTTCAAAAGCAACTGTTTTTACTGTGTTTCCATCACTTCCAGATTAAAACCTAGATGATTTTATATATATATATATATATATATATATATATATATATATATATATACACACACATATATATATATACACACACACACATATATATATATATATAATTTTATCTCTTTTTATTTTTCTAGGTTCAAACCCTGGGTCTTTTCCATGAATAAACAACTTAGGTTATGATTACTGAACAAATTCTCATCTTCTATTTATGATGAGAGAATGTGCTCACATATATATGTGTTTATATATGTAAAATATACATATACATAAAATATGAATATGTTCACATGTATATATCCTATAATGATAGAAAAGTTCTGGTATTCATATTTTTCCAGTTACTTATTTATTTTTTCCTTCATATATACACTTTTGAAATGTACTATGCCCTCCATTTAGTAAGTATATAATAGCTTGTCACATTCAAAATGTGAGCCACTGCTGTGTCAGAACTCTGGGTCAGAGCAACTACTTCCCTAAGAATTCCTTTAGAAACTATGCACCCAGACAAATAGTCTGTCAAGAAAGATTTAACTTAGCAACTGGTCATCAATATGCTCAGAAACATATATAACCCTAGAGAAGTGAACCACATGTGGTCTTTTCCATTTCAATTTAAGCTCCTTGAAGGAAGGGAGTATTTTTTTTTTCCTGTTAATTTATACTATCAATGCCCAGAGCATAGTGAACATTTATAATAAATGCTTTCTAACTAAAACTGATGCAACTTTTGCTAATGGCATCCAGTAATGGTGAAGCTTTGTAGTTTCAGTAAAAACGATAAGCAGATGGGTATTATTAAGATAAAAGGTAAAGATACTAACTACCTTTATTGTACTTCTTGAGTCATATCTTCACGCTATTAATTAGTCTCCGTGTTATAAATTAACAGAACATAGCAAAGGTTTATTTTAAGTAAAAAAAAAAAAAGCCAACAAAAAACTATCCAAACACAGATTCTGGATAATAAATATATATATATATATATATATAGCTCCTTCTCCACAAGCATAATGCATCGAGTCAAAAACTTAATATATAATGGAAATCCAAATTTTAAGACATATGGAATTTAATTAACTCCTTGAGGAGGTTGGGGATGGCTATTATATAAATCACTTTTTATGTCAGGTTTACGGTAATATTTGTCTCTGGTCCTGCCTTTAACTCTAATTAGCTATGTAGCCTTAAACAAGTGACTTCACCTGTTGGGGACTCATTTTCCTCACCTACAACTTGATGGTTTATTAGTTTTTATAGTTTTATGCATTTGTATGGCTAAATGGATACCGATTTAGGGCCAAATGTGATAACGAGGAGGAGGGCAAATTTTCTTGCCTTTGAAGCATAACTGTTTCAATGACTTCCAATTTCTCCCTAAAACAAAAAGCCATTTAAAAACATTAATTTTCCTTTGGTTTGTCTATATGACTGTGAGGTACAAACTACAGCATCTAAAGAATATACAATAATGTATATCGATGTCTATATAGATATAAATATAGATAGAGGTGAATGCATATTTGTATATGTGTATATATATATATGTATAAATTGATATGGGTATATATGTGAAAATTCTACTTCTATATCTTTCATTCATTTATTCATCTATGGAGGGTACATTAATTTCAATGAGTTCACATATCCATCTGAACAGAGATTGATATTTATAGCTAAAAGGGTCCTTAGAGGTCACCATGTTCAGCCACACCATTTTAGAGATGAAAAATCTGGCAGGGGTAGGGACTCTCTAGTCTTGAGACCACATGTGACCTTCTAAATCTTTAAGTGTGGCCTTTTGACTGAATCCAAATATTACTTGATGCTATAAAATTTGGATTCAGTCAAAAGTCTACATTTAAGGATCCAGAAGGCCAAACGTGGCCTCCAGGTCACAGGTTCCCCACGCCAGGATTTTGTTGTTACTTGCTAAAGATCACATAGGCAGTAAGTAGGAGAAACAGTATATGAATCCAGGGTCCATAATGGTAAATTCATCTCAAAGAGCCTTTGTAGCTCCATGTTTCATATAGTAATTATAAGCTGAATGGTTTTCATGTTGCACAAAATAATTGCCATATTATTTCATGTTTACAATGCATCTTTTGCTTCCCTCATGTTCCCTCACTTCTCCACTAATGATTACACAAGTTATCTATCCATTTATCATAAATAAATACTGTGACAGATGCCAATTAACATTACCAGAAAATTATTGGGTATATACAAATCCCCTCCAGGCTAGATGGCATTATGTTAGATTCTCTGCAAAATACATGTGTGGATTTTGAAATCAAGAGTTTATCTTAATTGATTACACCATGAGGATAGAAATCATAAGCCTGACTGTTTAAAGCCATAGTCAGAAGGCTCCATCTTGGGCTGTCTGACTTCTGTCAATTGTATTAGACTATGCAGCAGGAGCATAATACAATTAGACTCTATAGCTTTGTTTGTTTCCACGTCTCGGTTTTTATAGTAGCCGGATTGAGTATGCACATAGCTCTCTGAGACAGATAAATATTTAGTGATTTGGGACCTCGGAAACCTGCTCTCTCTATGGTAGTTCAGAACAATAATACAATAGGGAAGATGATGATGATACACATATACATGTCACATGGGTCTCCTAAATAGACAGAACTGCAAAATTTCACAGAATCCACAAAAGAATTTGCATCATAACAACCAAAATTAATGGTCATCTAGTCTTTGCTTAAAGGCTCCCTCCCAGAGGTGGGGAACTTGCTCTTTTGTACTATTGTGCATTGTATTTTGTGGATAGCTCTAATTATTAGAAGTCTTTTTTTTTTACACCTAGCCTAAATTTTCCTCTTTGCAATATCTATCCTTTGATCCTGATTCTTCCCTCTGAGATTAAAAATAAAATTAATTCATCTGCCACATGCTGACCTTCCAAATGCTTGAACTATGATATTCTTAATGAGTCAGTTCATCTCCAGGTAAGGGATATTGATTCTTTCATGTGATCCTCACATGTCATGGGCTCAAGGCCCTTTATCATCCTACTTTACTCCCTGTGGACAATCTCCAGCTTATTAATATTTGTGGAACCCAGAACCATACCTAATACTCTTGATTTGGTTTTACCACAGTAAATTGAGAAAATACCCCTCTTATTTCTAGGAATTATGGCTCTCAATACACATTAATTTCTTCTGGCTGCTATATCACACTCCAATTTAGTTTGTAACTCACTAAAACCGTAATGTCATTTTCAAACAAATTGCTAGACTACTACATATGAGATTCTGTTACATCTACTAGATTCCCATCTTGGACAGGGCTTGTCCAGAAGACAATTGATCATCCATTTGTCCCATATCCTAAGAATGTGCAATTATAGGTAGGAGTTGAAGAGAAATAGCTTTTGCCTCTATATGGAAGGAATTAAAGAAAAACTTCCAAAAAAGATTTAGGGGATTCTCCTTCTTTAAAAGTGTTAAAGCAGAGTTTTTGATGACCACTTGTCATGGAGGCTGTGATGGGAATATATCTTCAGGTATTGGTTGAAGTAGATAACTGTTGGGTTATAACCAGGTCTGACAGCCTAAAATAAATATTGACAGAGAGAAAGAAGAGAGAGAGAGAGAGACAGACAGACAGAGACAGAGAGACAGAGACAGAGACAGAGAGATAGACAGAGACAGACAGAGACAGAGACAGAGAGAGACAGAGAGAAAAGAAGGGATGGAAAGATATAGCGAAAATGACTCATTCCAATATGAAGCTATAAAATAGATGTGGAGGTATACCCTTTAAGGGACTTAAACTCCTTTTCTACTTCCCCCCAAAATTCCATTGTCTTAAGGAGTGTGGTTCTTATCATTATTCATTTATTCTGTTGGCTTGAGGAGTTTTAACCTTCTCCCATGAATATCCCCTGTAAAATTGATATCATTATAATAGTGAATGGTCCTTTGTTGAGTACTTGGAGATCTTGAAATTGTACATTGAAATTCCACAAGGCTGAACATGTCTACCCTGATTCCTTTTTTCACCATATTCTCTCTCATGCATGCAAAATGAAGTTAATCAGAATGAGGTCTAGGGTCCATGAAGCCTGAAGTGTCAGGAAAGTTCTGACTGCTTCTCCAGATAGTGATGTGGTCTTCAGGGAACAACAAGATTAACAGGATCAAGTCCTGTTTCCAGAGCATAATCTTATCTTTGAAATTAAAAATTCCACACCAGTCATAACACTCATAATTGTATCCTTTACCTAATGTAGAACAAAGATTAATGAAAGCATTAGGACTGTCAGGGATGAGTCATCTCCTCTTTCCTTATGCCATAAATTAGTCCAGTGAGGCCAACATTTTTTGTCATCATTGTTGTTGTTTAAGGTTAAACACTTTGCAAAATATCCCACTTAAGATCAAATTAGTCATGTTGATGGAATTAAAAGCACTTGCATCAAATGATATCAGCATTTTATTTGCACGTTACCAGTGCAGCAAAGAAGCTTCTTCACTCAAAGGGATGCGGAAATGTGTGTGTGTGTGTGTGTGTGTGTGTGTGTGTGTGTGTGTGTGTGTTGAAATGGCTGGGTGCAGGCATATATCATCTCTTCTCTCCTCTTTCTGCCTGTCTCTGTCTCTGTCTGTCTCTGTCTCTCTCTCCCTATAACTACTCATACCTATACCTATTATCTATAATTTCATCTATCTTATTCTTATTGTCACTTCTATCTGTAACTATACTTATACCTTTATCTATCTCTGTGTCTCTCCTCTTCTTTTTCTCCTCCCTCTTGTTTTCCCCATACCTAAACCTATATCTATCTACCTCTAGGTCTATAACTACATATACACCTATGTTTATATCCATATCTTCTTCACTCTGTGGTGAATTCCACATGAGAATCATTCAAATACTTGAAGAAAATCATAATATCCCCATTGAGTCTTTTCATTTCCAGTCTAAAGCTCATTGCTGTATCTACATTTACACCTATATCTACGTCAATTAATACAACCTATATTTGTGTTGTGACATAAAAGGCATTTTACAAGGTTAATGATACAAGTTAATAGGATAATTTAGGTGTCTCTTCTTTAGTCTAAAGCAGCGGTTATCAACCTATGTGTTATGTTCAATTTGTAACAATGAAAATACCTCCTGCATAGCAGATATTTACATTATGATTCATAACAGTAGCAAAATTACAGTTATGAAGTAGTAATGAAAATAATTTTATGGTTGGGGGTCACCACAACATGAGGAACTGTATTAAAGGATTGAGGCATTAGGAAGGTTGAGAACCACTGCTCTAAAGCATACCGTTGTGCTTTATGGTTAGAAAAGATATTCAGAATTGTAGCTCATACGCTCTTTTCCTGACACTTATCTCTTCATCAAATGAGTTACTCCTAAATATCTAAGATATATTCACTCTATTCTATCAACATTCTTTCCTTTCTTCATTTTTTTATATAAAGCAGATCTCTTTAATGAATGTTTAGGGGGATTATCATTCCTCAGAAAAAGCCATTTATTCATAACTATCCAAAAAACATTGATTTTTTTTAAAAATCAAGTTCAAAATTCTCTCCTTTTCTCCTATCCATTGGGAAGGCCAGCAATATGATATTAATCACACATGTGAAGTCATTCAAAACACATTTCCACATTAGCCATGTTGCAAAATAAAGCAATAAAGGCAAGAAACATAAAGTGAAAAAAAAAGTAAGTTTCAATGTACACTCAGAATTTATCAGTTCTCTTTCCGATGGTAGATAGCATTTTTTTTAACATAGGTCCTTTGGATTTGTCTCAGATCATTGTCTTAATCAGAGTAGCTAAGTCTTTCACAGAGGATCAACCTTACAATATTATTGTTACTGTGTACAATGACGTCCTAGATCTGCTCACTTCACCTTGCATCAGTTTGTATAAGACTTACCAGGTTTTCATTTTTTTCCTGAAAACATCTTACTCATCATTTCTTCTAACATGATAGAATTCCATCACAGTCATACACCATAACATGTTCATCCATTCTCTGATAGTCCCTCAATTTCAATGTTTTACTACTAAAAAGTAGAAATTACAAATATTTTGTAAATATAGATCCTTTTTCTTTTTTCCTTTTCTTTGATCTCTTTGGGATACGAAAGTATTAGTGGTTTTGCTGGGTCATAGGTTTTGTACAATTTTATATTTTTTTGATCATAGTTCCAAATTGTTTTCATAATGGTTGGACCAGGCCATACCTCTACCAACAATACATTAATATGCCTATTTTTTTGCCCCACATCCCCTCTGGCATAGGTCATTTCCTTTTTTCATGTTAGCTAGTCTAATACATAGAGGTAGTAACTCAGAGTTTTTTTAATTGACATTTCTATAATCTATAATGGTTTGGAGTATTTTTCATGTGACTAATTGAAGCTTTGATTTTTCTGAAAAGTTCTTCTTTATATGCTTTGACAATCTATCATTTGGGAAATGACTTTCATTTTTATAAGTCTGACTTGGTTTCCTATATATTTGAGAAATTTGATGTAAATTTGTTTTTCTCCAGTTTTATTTCCTTCCAATTTTGACTGCATTGGTTTTTTTTGTGTATTTGTGTGTGTGTGTGTGTGTGTGTGTGTGTGTGTGTAAGTTTGTATGTATACATTAATTTCATACACTGAAAATTTTTTATTTTGCTTCCTGTGATCCTCTGAATCATTTGTTAGTTTATAAACTCTCCCCTTATCTATAGATTTGACAGGTAAAAATTTACCATACTCATCTAGTTTGCTTATGGTATCTCAATTTATATCTAGATTGTTTATACATTTTTACCTTATCCTGGTATATTTGTCTACTTTTTCAATAATTAAGTTATTGCTATTAAAAGGAAAGAGAAGTTGGTGTCTAAATAGTTCCAAGTCCTCCTTTAGTAAAATATAATAACTTACTGTCTAATTTGCACTCTCCTAACTTCATCATCCATTTTCTCCTTTTGGTCTGATATTTTGTGGTATATTCAAAAATATTATAATTTCACCTTCTCCTTCTGTTGATCCTCACCCAAATCATCTTGACTATATTTTACTTATCATGTTCCCAAATGTCCTCAAATGAATATGTGTCCTTAACATACATTGCAATTTCTTGACCCCTATTATCTAATGGGGTCCTTTTAAATAAGGTATTCAGAGATATGGTTTAAGTCTTAGCCCACTACATTTCACTGATATGCTGGAATATTCAAATGGTTCTGTGATCTCATCAAAACCTTACCAGGTCCAATTTATCTCTTACCTGAAGAGATTTCTAGTAGAACCTGTATTACTCATACTTCATTTGGATGTAGACATTAAAGGTCCTGGATTTTTTTCTTTTCTATCTAGTTTCTTGGCCAGAATTCTCTTCTGTATTGCTTTTCACTTGAACTCATATTCATTTTCCTGCTTTATATCTGATATTCTTAGTGATATCTGGCTTAGCAGTTATAAATGAATTATATTCTTCTTGCCTTCCCTCCATTCTCAGTGTAAAATCCTCTTGAAAAGATTTACAAGTCTCTAGATAAATATATACATATATATATTAATATTATTAATTATATATATGTATATATCTATATGTATGTATTATTGACTTTTGTTAGATAGAGTCAAGCCTTAGCCAAGAACCCATCCTTCCTGTACAGAATTTGTACAGGATTAAACGGAAATTCAAATCTCATTCTAAGACTTTGATCTTCTATTTTCAGTTTTCCCACCCCATATCCTGCTTTACTTTTTGAGATTCCTACTACTACTGAATGGCTAAAACAGTTGGGTTGGAGGAAGATAGGGAACAGTATTTGGGTGATGGAAAAGTGACACTAGCAAAGCAGAAACCAGTAAATCAGAGTTGGGTAGAGGTAACATTGGACAGAGGACAGTATACGTGGGAGTCAGGTAGGAGGAGGGATAAACACAGAATAATAGTCTGACTAGAAATAGTGTAGTAGTGGAACGAGAAATACAAGACATTATGGTTGAGTATCCAATTGATAAAAGAGATGTGTCCCGTAGGGTTTGATCTTTTTTCTGTTGTTTATTACAAGGAGGAAAAATGGAAGGTCTCAAGGGTACCAGTTTCAAATCAATCAATTAATAAACAAGCAAACATCTACTCTGTGCTAGACATTGAGATAGAGGTTAGAGATATAAAGGCAATTGCTAGACATTGCAAAATGGTACATTTTAGTCTTTAGATAAGGTGTTTTTTCATTTGTTCTTTTATTTTTGGGGGGATTTGCTTTTTCATTATGCAAGCTATCCAAAGGTAAAATGGGTTGATTAAAAGAGGGATGGGTTCCTTTCACTTGGAAAATTTTAAACAGAGGTTGGAAAGACACTAGCAGGCAAGGTACGGGGAAATATCTTTTCTGTGTAGTGTGGACTATATGTTTTCTGTGGTTCCCTTCAAGCATTCACATTTTATGATTCTGTAGGAAGAAAAAAATAAATAATCCCTGCTCTCAAAGAACTTACTTTTTTTTGGTGGGAGGAAGGGACAGCATGAGCATATATAAGTCTATGTAACCTCTGTAGAGAGCAAAAGAAAGGCAACTTTGGGCCTGAGGTACTGACAACTAAAGGAAGTCAAAGAAACCTCATGGAGAAGGGAATGCTTGAGTTGGGCTCTAAAGAAAGTTAAAGATTTCAAAGGCAGTTAGGGGACACAACAGATAGAACACTGGGCTTGGAATCAGGAAGACCCATCATCATGAGTTCACATCTAACCTCAAGACACTTACTAGTAAGTATGTGGGCAAGTCACTTAACACTGTTTGCCTTAGTTCCACATCTGTAAAAAGAACTAGAGAAGGAAACAGCCAACCACTCCAATATCTTTGACAAGAAAACCTCAAATTAGGTCACAAAGAGTAGGACATAACTAAAAACAACAGTAATAGCAACAACAGGAATTTTAAAAAGGGTAGCCTGTGTGAAGGCATGGGGATAAGAGACGGAAGGTCCTGTATGAGAAAAATCAAAAAGAATAGTTTAGCAGTAATAAAGTCAATGGGAATGGGCTTGATTTTTTAATAACTTGGCATGGTAGGGTAGAGCCAGATACAGTTTCTGTGACTAAACAAACACTACCCTGCAACCAGCCAAGTGATGGTCCACTCAAAACTTAACAGGGCATATCTTTAAGTAATAAACATATAATTCCTAAAGAAACAGTCAATCATTACAGTGTGAGTGTGAACCACAGAATTACCTCAATTGAATCAATCTTTTCATCAATAAGCATTTATGAAATATCTACTATGTATTAGATACTGTGGAACTCATTGCGGAGCCAGAATTGAAGCTTTTCCCACTCCATAGGACAAGTATAAACTTGCAAGGCACAGCTGTGGCCTTCAAAAATCCATGATCACATCCGTGCCATGAAGAGGCAATGGAAAAAACATTTTAGTGGAGAACATAATAATGACAGCTCACATGTCTGTAATAGCATTTTGTGAAATGCATGGCACTTTACATTCTCTTGTTTCTTCCTAGAAGTCTGCCATCAGGCACGAATTCAAGTCCTAGCCTTCCCTGCCATCAACCTGTCTGGATATACCAAGACTTTTCCTTCACAGGCATAGTCTTTAAGAACTCAAAAACCCAGCACAGTGCCTGGTTCATAGAAAGTGTGTAACATGTGTTTAAAGATTGATTGAAACTAGGGGAACCGCTATGTTACAAAGTCATTACTTTTGTGGAAATACATATATTCACAAATTTAGATCTGGAAGAGAACTGCAAGTTGAGTTCAACTTCCTAATTGCACAAATGAGAAAATGGAGGCATAGATATTTTCAATTTCGTTTTGTTGCTGTTTGTTTTTGTTTTTTTGTTCAGGGTCCTATAGGTAGTAGATGTTGCAGGCAGGTCACTCCAATAAGAATAATGGTGAAAATAAGAATGATAGTGATAATACCTCACACTTATGCAGTGTTTATAACATGAGAGATAGGTAGTACAAAACATTGTCATTTTCATTGCAGATGAGGAAAGTGAAGGTAAACATGCATAAGTGAATCACCAATGGTCATGCATTTGGTTGGTCGGTTGGTTGTTGTCCTTCATTCTTGAAGAGGACCAAAATGGCATCACTATGCTAAAGTCAAGTTTCAATGTGTCTGACTGTAACTGATCAGATCAATATGAGCTTGGAATGCTCCACCACAAGTTGGACACAAATAGTCCATGTGAACATTTGATGTGGATACTCTAAATTTGCACATTGAGGGACCTCTCTGAATCACTTGCTTCTCAATGGGTAGATGACACACAGGATCGTACAATCCCAGATTTAGAGCTGGAAAACATTGTCAGGGGCCATCTTTTCCAGTTCTCTACCTTTTCAGATATGGAAAATTCAGATAGTGAACAAAAAAGGATATTGAAGTCATGAGAGGTTAAGTGGTTTTTCCCCCAGAACAATATCCATAAAGTCAAGATGCCTCCACATTTATACAATCTTCACAATCTGTGAGACAGAGCATGCATAAATGATCATCCTTATATTCCAAATAAGGCTAAGAAAGCAAAACATTCATAGAATCCAGTTCTGAAGATGAATTAGTTCATACAATAAAGAACTAGAGAAGAAAATTATGGAAAAGAAGGATTTCCTCAGCAGCTTCAGGTCTAATTTGTCCTATTTTTTTTTTTCCTACTAATTGAAGTTTATTCCAAGTTTCACAGTAAATCCACCTTAGAGGAGAAGGTAATTGACAAAGATGATAAGGATATTTCACTCCCCAATCATCTACAGGAATTATGATAGTTATGAATGGGAACTTGACCAAAGAATTTCATCTTGGTTGTTTGTTATTTTTTTTGCGGGAGTGATGGTATGGAAGATGGAAAGGGAGTAAAAAATTGATGATTATTCAGAACTATTAAGAAACAGAAGAAAAGTTATGGCAATGGTCTCAAACAATGTTATTTGCAGATTTGACAAACACGCCATCAATGCTTTCTTGTAAGTCATTGATAAAAAGGTTGAACAACCTAAGAACAAATAAAGATTCCTGGGAAACTCTACCAGAGTCTTATAATATAGTTTACATTATACTTTTAACTATGAATCTGGGGGCAGATTCAACCAAATATGATTCCTCTTAATTAACTGCACTATTTATATCTCTCTACCTTGTTCACAAGGCTGCATGAAAGTCTGTCAAATGTTTGATGAATCCAGGTTAATCACGTCTAAAGCATTCCCTTGTCCTAATATTCAAGTAAACTAACTATAAAAGGAAATTATGTTAATTTGTCTTGATCTATTATTTTTAACATTTAATTAACCCATACTGGCACCTTAACCAGGTCTCTTCTTCCTGAACCTGATACTATTATAGTTGTTGTTGATGATCCTTTGTTTTGGAAGAAAAACAACGACATCATAAGGTGGAGTCTTGACTTGAGTGATAATTGGATTTAAGTGAGGTAGAATTGTGCAAAGTTCTCAAGCCACACCCTGTCTTACAGATTCATGGAAGTACAATGGTAAGACTAAAGTCAAGACAATACGAAAACTTGGAATTATTCATCTGTAAATGTACAGCTGATAAACAGGATCATAGGACAGTGGAATTAATATTAGAAAGGACCTCTGAAGCCAAGGGGTCTGGAATTTTCTATTTTACGGATGAGGACATCCAGAGATGGAGAATGTCTTGTAAAATGTCACATGGGTTGTAAGTTCCAAAGGCAGGAGTTGAGCCTAGGTCCCCAGGGCTATTCCATTTTTCAATCTATCAAAAGGCAAATAGTCTGCATTTCTCTGTTGTAGAGGACTTGATGTAATGGATAACTTTAAATGAATTTGCCTCACATTTCCACAAAGCAGCATTTAAAGAACTTGATAAATGAGTATAAGGTTTCTAGTGATCTCAATCTTTGGGATAGCTACCCCCATCTATGAGGTCACAGATCCACAGGAGTTTTTATTGGAGTATTAGCAAATGATAAAACCATAGTGAGTTTATATGGAATTAAACCTGGGAGAGTGACAAAGCAAAGACTGAAGCTCTTTGATCTGGAGGATTTACAATATGCTGTTGGTGAGTGGGAGTCAACAGACAAAAATAAACCGGGCTATTTACATGGAGACTAAGATAAAGGAGTGGGTGGGCAGGGAACATTCTGGGAGTGGGCTAAATTTAGGGGAATATTTCCATAGAGTGGGTGGTGGCTTAAAAAGTAGTTCTTTAGAAATTAGTCCATGCAAGAAAGAGGCTCCTTATGGAATACTGGAGGCAGATTTGTTAAAACTGGGGCTATCATCCCAACATTTGAATCTGAATCTCACTTCCATGTTATTTATGAGCAGTTAATGTAAGGTGGCAGCAGAGTATGATCTGAAGCACAAAACAATAGGGAGAATAATCATACAAGAGCACAATAGTGTTAGTATACTTGGGTCTCAAACACGTCTTTGTGGTTGGAAAAAAAAAAGAGTATGTTACTGCATTTTTTCTTTTGCATGATTAATTTCTTTTCAAAAGAATATGGTGGACTTCTCAAAATCTTATGTTTTTCATTTTTTGCCCACTCCAAAGGCCATCTAGGACTAACGTTACCTAATGTTAACTATAACATGGTGTACCTTGGATTTACAGGTACAGAATGCATGCTTACATCCTAGCTCTGCTAATATAATGTAAGTGTTTTGCTGTTTATTATCTTGAGACCTTGGCCATGTTACTTCACTTCTTTAAACCTCAGTTCCTTCATCTATAAAATGAAGGAAACTGAACTAAAAAATCATTCAAATTGACACCAACTCTTAATCCTATAATATGATCTCTTTTGAACTCAATTTTCCCCCTCTGTAAAATGATGTGGGTAGAGTAGACATTTCTAAGGTCCTTTCCAGAGTATAAAATCATAGATCTTTAACTTAACAGACCTCAGAAGTCTTTTAGTGTGAGGGGTAGCTTGGTGGCACAGTGGATAGAGCACAGATCTTGGAATCAGGAGGACCTGAGTTCAAATATGGCCTCAGGCACATACTAGCTGTGTGACTCTGGGTAAGTGACTTAACCGTGATTACCTCAAAAAAGAAAATATGTAAGGCTAACCCTCTAATTTTACAGTTGAGGCAACTTAGGCATACAGAGAATAAATTATTTGTGCAAGGTCACACTGACACTGTTGAATGTCAGAGGATAGATTTGAACACATGCCCTACAACTTTTAATTCATGTCTCTTTCCCTAAATCATGCTTCTAAAATTCTATAATTTGATAACTCAATGGGTATTAGAAAAGGGAGATGTTAATTTCAAAGGTCAAAATTACCATAAAATCCTTTATTTTGACTGCCCAGATGAGGAATTGGCAATTGTAAATAGCCAATGATTTTAAAGGCATTGGCTGCCTTCTATTTAGTATATAAAGCATGAAAAAAAGAAAAACAAATACATACATGTAATAGTAACTTGATGTCTTTATCTTATACACTATATTCAGTTTTTCTCATCTTTTTCTCATGGATTACAAAGCAGAAACAGAAAAGGTTTGAGAAGGGTAAGACACATAATTACTATAATATAATTTCCTATGCAGAGAGTTTAAGAAGACTTAGGCTATTTAATATGAATAAGAGGAGAAACAGCAGAAGATAATGGAGCCACATTAATCATGAATGGTATACAAAAGAGCAACTGTTTCCATTTGACCTATTTTTAAATATAAACTAGATATACAAGGGTCAACCCCAAAGTACTCTCCCTAATGTTATTAGAATGACTGGTATTTGGTGACTGTATTTTTGAGATGACTCTAATACTCAGTACCTGTAACATATAATAAAGGAATAAAAGACAATTCATGAAAATCAGAATCTTAGCAAGTTGAAAATTGATTAAAGACATCTTCAAAATCTATATACTAAAGGCTAATTAATGTGACCAATTCCCACCCTTGAGCTTTTATGTGGGCAGTACATGACTTATAGGAAATAAAGAAGCAAAAATGAAGTAGGAAACAAAGAATGGAAGAAAGGAAAAGAGAAGGAGGGAAGAAAGACTGGAAGAAGGAAAATGATGGAAGGTAGGATGAGAAAGAAGAAAGAAAACAGAGGTAGAAAGGGAAGAAAAGAGAACTAAGGAAGTTGGAAATAGAGACAGAAAGAGAAAGAGGGAGACTGAGAGATATAGGGGAATGTATCAAAATTTTATAGCTCGCAAATTGATAAGCACTGAGGAAAAAGAAATGCTTCAGAGTTATATTAATAATAATAATAATAGGGGAAGGAGCCACAATGGTGGTGTAGAAGCAGGAAAAGTCCACAGCTCCCCTCATAACCACCTCAAATACCTATGAAATATGACTCTAAACAAATTTTAGAGCTGTAGAACCCACAGAAGTACAGAGAAACAAAGCTCCCACTGAAGGCAACCCAGCAGGTGGGACAGGAAGAGTGCATCCCAGCACTTTGGGAGCCAAAACCAATCTGGCCTCTAGCATGTTGGCCCTGGGGCAGTCAGGACAAGCCACAGCTGGAGCTTTCAGGAGAGTGGATCACCAGCAGCTGTGGCAGTTTCCAAAATTATCAACCCATAAGAAACAAGAACAAAGTGAAAGGTCTATGGAACTCAGCTAAATTTGGGAGAGAAAAGCAGGTACGGCTGTCCAAACCCAGGGCAGGAAAGCAGCATAAGCATGTCCCTGCAACCAGTTGCACATGGCTGCTTCAGAGCTCTCAGCCTTCAGATTGCAGGGGGGCCAAGCGATCATTCAGAGGCTAAGTGCTCTTGCCTTAAGCTGCCTGGATTGGAATCGTGGTCCTGGGTGGTGGTCCTGAGCTACGTGAACAGTGAACCAAAGCTGGTGAGGGCTGCAGAGACAGTGGCCTCCTAATGGTTCCAGCAGCTGCAAAACCCCCAGCAATTTGGGATAAAGCTCTCCCCTCCGGAAGCAGAGTTCCACAGAGCTAAAAAGTCAAGTAAATGACTGGCAACATGAGCAGGCAAAGGAAGCAAAGTAAGAACAGCAATTAAACTTTAGATTCCTTCTTTGGAAACAAAAAGAATTAAAGCATGGAACAGGAGGAAGACAAAACAGTGAGAACTCCTGCACCAAAAGCTTCTAAGAAAAATGTAGACTGGTTACAAGGCAAAAAGGAGCTTAAGAAAGATTATGAAAACCAAATAAGAGAAATGGAGGAAATATTGGGGAGAGAAATGAGAATGATGCAAGAAAATCATGATGAGAGTCAGCAACCTGACTGAAGAAAATAACACCTTAAAAAATAGACTAACTTAAATGGTAAAAGAGGCTCAAAGAGCTAATGAGGAGAAGAATGCCTTTAAAAGTCAAATTTGCCAGATGGAAAAAACATCTCATAAGCTTTCTGAATAGAATAATTCCTTCAGAATTAGAGTGGAGCAAATGGAAGCAAATGACTTTATGAGAAATCAAGATAATATCAAACAGATCCAAACAAATAAAAAAATAGAAGGCATTGTGAAATATCTCCTTGAAAAAAGCACTGACCTGGAAAATAGATTCAGGAGAGATAATTTAAAAATTATTGGACTACCTGAAAGCCATGATCAAAAAAAGAACTTAGAAAGCATCCTTCAAGAAATTCTCAAAGAAAATTGCCCTGATATTTTAGAACAGTGGTTCTCAACCTGTGGGTTTTGTTCAATTTAAATACATCCTGAATATCAGATATTTACATTACAATTCATAACAGTAGCAAAATTACAGTTATAAAGTAGCAACAAAAATAATGTCATGGTTGGGGATCACCACAACATGAGGAACTGGATTAAAGGGTCACGGCATTAGGAAAGTTGAGAACCACTACTTTAGAACCAGAGGGAAAAATAAAACTTGAAAGAATTTACCAATCACCTCTTGAAAAAGATCCCCCCCAAAAAAATTCCTAGGAATGTTATGGCCAGATTCCAGAGTTCCCAGATCAAGGAGAAAATATTACAAGCTGCCAAGAAGAAACAATTTGAATACTGTGGAAACACAATTAGGATAACCCAGGATCTAGCAGCTTCTACATTAAGGGATGAAAGGGCCTGGAATATGATATTACAGAGATCAAGGGAGATAGGATTGAAACCAAGAATCACCTACCCAGCAAAATTGAGTATAATGTTTCAGGGGAAAATGTGGTCATTCAATGAGGTCGAGGACATTCAAGCCTTTTTGCTGAAAAAAAACAGAACTGAATAGAAAATTTCACATTCAAATACAAGAAGCATGGAAAAAGAAACATGGAAAAGAAATCATAAGAAACTTATCAAAGTTGAACTATTTATATGCCAACATGGAAAAACATTAATTGTGATTTATGAAACTTTTCTCAATATGAGGATAGGTGAAGGGAATACAAATGTATATATACATATACATACACATATTTCTATATAGGAGAGTATATATATGTATATATATATATGTATGAATACATATGTGAGTATGTGTATGTATGTGTATATAGAAAGAGGGCACAGGATCAATTGAATAGGAAGGGATGATATTTTAAAAGGTGAAATTGAGAGGTAGGAGAGGAATAGAAGGAGAGGAGACAGGGAGAGAAAGAATGGGGTTAATCATCTCATATAGAAGAGGCAAGGAATAACCATTACAATGGAGGGTAACAATGGGAAGGCAAAAGGGAACGGATCAAACTCACTTTCATTGAATTTGGCTTAGGGAGAGAATGACATACACTGTATATTGGGTATCTTACCCTACAGGAGAATAGAGGGAATGGGGATGAGTGGGGGGATGATCAAAGGGAGGGGAGGGTGAGGTGTGGGGAGAGTTGTTAGAGGCACACACTTCCATAAAGGGACAGGGGCAAAGTAGAGAATAGAATAAGTGGGATAGGATAGGAAGGAAGGAAACATAGTCAATCTTTCACAATATGTCCACTGTGGAGATCTTCTACATAACTACACATGTACAGCCTGTATTGAATTGCTTGTTTTTCCAGTGGGGGTGGGTGATGGGGGAGGTCGGGAAAGAATCTAGAATTCAAAGTTCTAAAATTAAATGTTAAAATATATATGTATCTATATCTATATATATATATATATCAATCTCTATCTATCTATCTATCTATCTATCTATCTATCTATCTATCTATCTATCTATCTATCTTATTATTTACATGTAACTGGGAGTTAAGACATATAAGCACTGGAGTAGGGAGATCCATCTTGCCCTACCAGAGAGTCAGAAGGGTAATGGGGGAGGACATAGGAGAGAACAGATTGGGGGAGGGGTTAGACAGTGGTATCCCTGTTTTGGGGTGATGGGTAGGGGAAAGGTGGGGAGAAAATTTGTAACTCAAAATCTCATGGAAACGAATGATGTAAACCACAAATAAACAAAAGTTAATTTAAAAAATAATAATAATAACCCACGTACATAGAGTAGCAAAGAACTTAACAGCTATTATCTTATTTGATCCTCAAATTGTCATCTCCATTTTTCCAATGTGGAAGTTGAGGCTCAGAGAAGTTAACTTGTCCAAGTACACACAACTCATAAATGTATGAAGGATTCAAACCCAAGTGTTTCTGACTCACAGTCCAGCTCTTGGTCACCTATATCATGTGACCTCTCACAACCCACTCTGTAATATACATTTTTGCATATTAGTATATATTTTGTAATATATTTTATAATTATATACACATATACATATATGTATGTTTTCTATATATACATATATATCTGTTTTCTATATATATACATATGTGTATATGTATTGTGGGTGTGTGTGTGTGTCTGTGTATGCTTGGTCAAAACCCTTCAAAATCATTTTACCTCCTAGTTAAACATGGATGGAATTTCCAGGAAGACTGAATTTGTTATAAAAGACCTCCCTTTGAAAATGATATTCTAGCAACAACGTTTCCCCTTCTGGGGACATCACAGATCTCTAATATAAGGAATTGAATTACGCATTTTCTAAGAATCCTTCCTAGCCCTGAAAATTTATTAAACCCAAAATAGGTTTCTACATTTTGAAATTTAACCAGGGTCTCAAAGTACATTTGTGTACTCTCATTAGTGAAGAACAATTTCTCAATCCCCCAAACCAACATGAGGTGTGCACTTGTCAAGATTTTTGGGGAAAAGAGATCTTAGTCCTTTGGTTTCCAGCTTCAAGAGAAAAGACAGAAGGTTCCAGATTCTCTTCAGAGAGAAATTCCTGAGGGGAGAAAAGATTCCAGGAAGAAGTTGCCACGTCAAAGAGCCAGCACTTATTTTATGTCCCTATCTCCAGCTTACTATTCTAGACCTTTTGGAGAATTTCCCCTTGGGTAATATTCAACTGTTTCTCTTGGTTGAACTGAGATAACCTATTTCTGATAGGGGATATGTAGTTCTGCCTGGGAGCATGAGCGCCAGAATATTCTGAGACTGCAGAAGGACAGTAACACCAAAACACAGAAGTCATGACGATAGTTGTGTCTCTGGGTCAGTGTGTCCTGTTTTATCCTGCATTTCGCGACTCAGATGTTCTGTTGATATGCTCTGTTCCGGGGACATGAGCTCCGCCCTTCCTTTTCGTGTTTACCGGACCCTTGTGGCATCAGTGGTGATTACAGGGGAGGTGGGCTATTTGCCAAGGGGCTCAGTAGGGGGATAAAAGAGGAGAAGCCCCGAGAATAAAATGTGGATGGATATGGATATGGATGAATGAAGAGAACAATAAAGCTGTCTGCATATCCCTAACTCTTCTGGCTCCTGACTCTACTTTGTGCAATGTGCAGGTCGCATCAGGGAGGCGCGCCCTGAAGACCCAGGGAAAAAAGGGTAAGGCTGGCTGCCCTCTGGCGTTAAGCCAGGTCATATTTCCTATGCGAAAACTTATTCACTCTTTGCATAATTTTCATGTTCTCATCTATATATTGTCTATGCTTTCTTTTTACTATCAATGTGGATAAATGCACTATTTTATGCACTATTGTGTAAATCTTTGGATAGCTAGCATTTGGTACTAGTAGGAGGTCAAACTTTGGATATATAGTCTGGAGGCACACTTTCCCCATTAAGGATGGTAACTAGGAGCTCAATTTCGACCTATAAATTATTTTGTCTGGTTCCCTGGATAGAGAGAGAGAATTTTAGCCCAGTACCTTCTCCTTGTGTCACTAATCTGTTTCCACTCTTGGAAGAAATCAATATCCCTTGGAGATGAGTGAGCTGAGTGTGTGTGTGTGTGTGTCTGTGTGTCTGTGTGTGTGTGTCTGTGTGTGTGTGTGTCTGTGTCTGTGTGTCTGTGTCTGTGTGTGTGTGTGTGTGTGTGTGTCTGTGTCTGTGTGTCTGTGTCTGTGCCTGTGTCTGTGTGTATGTACACACACATTTATTCAAGCCATAAGATTCTATGTATTTGAAATGCCATTTATTTTTATTGTTTTTGCTACTATTATTCCCAAGCAGAGGAAAATGTGTGACCAAGGAAAAGATACAAACCCAGTTTTGCCCTTTGGTACTCCTAGAGCATTACTGATTACCAGAAGGAAAAGAAATGAAATGTTAGGTCAAAAGAAGCTTAAAATTTTAGATGCTACATGGGATTTCAAGTAGGATCTGTGATTTCATCAACGTGAAGAACTCCAAATGTACTTCTTCTACCAACATAGATGCAAACCATCTATACTTGTCAAGCCACAAAATTTTTTACAGATGGGAAACTGAGACCAAAAGGAATTTTACCATGGCAAACATAGCTTAAATGACATAGAGTTGGAGGGGAACTGGGAGGCTATTTAGTCCAATTTCTATATGATAAATATAAGAACATGAAATCCAAAGAAGTTGATTGACTTTTTCAGGGGGTTTCAGCCAGTATTTGTCAGCATCAAGGTTTGAGCACAGAATTTCTTCCTAAATCTAAGTTGAACATTTGATCCACTAAAACAGGCAGTGATGAAAATTCTATCATTCTCTTATACCCAACCAGCTCATTGGGCCTTTCTTCCTCAGTCTCCCTGTTACATGATGCTGTCTTGTGACAAGTATATAACTTCAATCTCTAGTGCCTTGGACAACCCTGTCCATATTCAAGAGGATTCCAAGCTCTGGGGAAAACCCTTGCCTTTGGGATATTACATGGCCATCCTAAAGAATGCTGGTTCTTAGAGGTGGCTAGGTGGCACAGTGAATAGAGCACTGGCTGTGGAGGCAGGAGGACCTGAGTCCAAATCTGGCCACAGACACTTAACACTTACTAGCCATGTGACCTTGGGCAAGTCACTTAACCCCAATTGCCCTGCCTTCCACCCTCCAAAAAGAAGAAAAAAAAGAGAATGCTGTTTCTTTTCAGAGCCTACTTCTCTAGCCTTGGAATGTACAGTCAGACTAGCCATGGCTCAACAGACTATAGATAGCTGGGGACAGGAAAGCAAACTGGCAGGCGCTCCACAAGGTAATTAACAAAGCCATCACTTAAGGTTTACAGTGAAATTCAGAAATGCCATTTGCGATTTGAAACAAAGGAACCATCAGCTTAGCGCCCCTGTTACTGCATTATTGATTTGCAATCCCCCACTTTCAGTTAATTTCCCACCTGAAAGCCTACATGCCTAAACATGTATTTTTTTCCCTTCTCCCTCCAAATGGGCATTGCTGATTTTCCTTTCAAAAGACAGCCTCATAAGCCACTTTCTCTCCTCAGCTTCTCAACTGGCTTCATTAATAATGATTTTCATTTGCCTTAATTATATTGTTGGCACCTTTGCTTGCAGACACCTTCTCCAACCCGCCACAATAAAGGTTTTATCAGGTCCTCTGCCTGAAACAGTGGGGGAAAAGCCACTTTTCTCTCCTCACATAACACACACACACACACACACACACACACACGCACACACGCACACGCACACCCCAATCAATGCATATCCCAAAACTAATTGTGGCTTGTGTTTCAGTAGCTTCCACAGTCATTTTAGGACTGACTAAAGCAAAGGGGATTAAGCTGGGGACCATGATCATTTTTTTTCTTTTTTGCTATATTGATAATTTATTCATTTTAATCCACTTCCTTTATAATCCATTTTGAAAATTTTATTTTATACATTGAAAGACATGATGTTGAAGAGTCCCTAGGTATCAACTGATTGCTACATGGGTCCACAATACAGAGATGTACAAATACCTCTTGACTCAAAGGAAACTGAATGTCCTCTCCAAAGACATCACTTCAGATTTCCTCTTGATATCTTGAGTGGGAACAGGCAAAGCAACCTGAAGAAACTCAACTGGATAACAACAAAGCAAGGAAAGCAGAAGCCTTGAATATAACTCAATATATATCACAGGATCTTTGGATTTACTATGGAAAAGCACCTTAGACAGCAGGGAGTCCACTTCCCCCATTTTGAAGAGGAGAAAAATGAAGCCCAGAGAGTGGGAAGACCTTTCCCAATGTCTCATAGCTAATCAGGAGTAGAACCGGAATTCAAGTCCAAGACCTCTGTCTTCAAACCACTTGAGGAAAAGAACAGAGTGGTCAGGACCTCATGCCAAATGAGCGTATGCTATAACAAGAACTAGATGCATTTAATGTAGAGAAGAGAAGACTTGGGAGAAACATGAGGGCTGTCACTCAAATACGGAGCGCTAAAATATGGAAGAGGGAATAGATTTGTTCCATTTCCACCTAGAGGGCAGTACCAAGAAAAATGAGAGGACCTAGCAAAGAGGTGCATGTTGATCTCATGCATGGAAACAAACAGCTTCCTGACAATGGTGTAACACTCCTGGAGTGTCTTTCAACTCTACCCTTCTGTGATCTCTGTTACCTCTGCCGTTAATACAGCACCTCAGTTTTGCCAAGCTAAATGAACAGTATTTCATTTAACTCTCACAATGATCCTATGTGATATGTACTAGAGGTATTATTAGCCCATTTTGAAATGAAGAGAGCAAGGACAAAAGTTGAGATTCTAAGCTTAATTCTAGTTTTATATTAAAAGAAACTATAGTAGACTTTTTCAAATAGTTGGAGAATACTGGAGGAGGTAGAGAGCCTAGGTCAGGAGAAGAGAAGCCAAGGCAGAAAGCCAGGTGACCTTCAATTTCCTTTTCTTTTAAACAAGATGATTTTCTTAAGATGACTTGAAAGGTTCCTTTCAAGGTTAATGTTCTAAGTTCTAAGGTCCATTCCAACACTAAAATTCTCCATTTTAGGGTTCCTTCAATCACCAAAATTTTATATTCTATGTTATAAAGTCCCTTCCATCTCTAATATTCTTGGATTCTCTGATTCTGAACTTTAAAAAAATCATAAAAAATCTTTAAGTCCAAGTATGCCTCTCAATTGACATCACCAAATTAATGCATGCAAACCTAAATGTCTGTCCCTCTGCTAGGGTTATTAAGTAGAACTCAGATGGAACTGATCAACTGTGATACTTAACATCCCTTCCTATCACGGTGGAATCCAAAGCGCCAGTCAGAAATCAAATACAATAACTGCTTTGGGCAAGCAAAACTATTTAATCGATTTCTGCCTCTGAAAACGAGTTTAACCCAAGTGATAGACTGTACAAGAAAGGACATAAATCAATGACCTGTTTCACTCAGTGTATTACTTCTAAAGTAAACACAGTGATAGTGTTAAAATGAAGGAGATTATGAGTAAATGGCATAATATAGGCTTCACCACAACAATACAGAGATATTGATTCAGTATGATCATCCACCAGGCTGCCTGCTAATAATAGTGATTCTTCTTAAAAGAGCACGGAACATTTGGAAAAAAAAAACACACTTTTTACTAAATGCTCGAGCAATGAGCCAAACTTAAAAATCTATTTAGTGCCTGTTTATTTATATATAAAGAAAGTGTAAAGATGTATTCACACTTCGTTGCCTCTTTAGTGAATTTGGAGACATACTTGAATAAAAATTGATGGGATTAGAGGATGTTTAAAGGAACAGAGTACCCCTGTGGCCTTAAAGCAAGAGCTGGAGTCAGATGAATAAGAGTTTTTTCAATGGAACAGATAAGAAGTGACTCAGCTATAGAAAAACAACCCAGTTCTTAAAATGGAATCTCTGTGCCTTCTTTCTTTGCATATCTTTCAGGATGTATCAGGGATGGAGGGAAGGGATTGAAGGATTTCAATTGCTTTCCAAATGGGCGATGGTGTGTCACAAGGTAACAACTAACCCAGAAGATGATGCCCCCTGAATGGGGAGCTAGCCCAGATAAAGCAACTTCTGAGCAGAGATGCCGTGCCTAAGGAAAGAAAAGTCTGGAAGGCCCATAGAACAAACCACTAAGGAAGGACATTATCTGAGGTAGAGAACATTATGAGGACATCATGAGTGGAGAAGACATGTAGAATTTTGTGTTCCCAGGGGTCGGATGTGTCTTGGCCACCTGTGGGCATGCCAGAGAAGCTTTCTACTGATGTACTTTATGTAAATGATCACTTTGATTCTTTTCCACTGAGATTATGCACATTCAGGAGAGTTTATGGGGAAATTATGTTGTAGTTCTTCTTTTTACTGTGGAGTTTCAGTAAATGTCATCAGTGTGAGCTAGCTGGCTAGAAAACTCACTGATTGGGTGGACACATAAAGTGCCTTAAATCTAGTAGATGAAGTCAATCCCATAAACGTGGGTTTTTTTTGGGGGGGTGGGGTGGCATCTCCTAGACGATGCTACACAGAGGTATAAGTATTAGAAGATTAAGCGTATTAATAAAGAAAGGGGAAGGGAAAGAAATAAGCATTTATTTGGCCCTACTATGTGAAAGGTACTTTCCTAAGAGCTTTTTATAAGTATTAATTCATTTGTCCCTCACAATAACCCTGTGAGATAGGTACTATTACTAATCTCATTATTACATATTATATTATGAGTACTATTATTAGTTGAGGAAACCAAGGCAGGTGGAGGTTAAGTGACTTGCCCAGGGTCATATAGTTACTAAGAGTCTGAATTCCAGATTTGAACTCAGTTCTTCCTGACTCCAGGTCCAGAATTCTATCTACTGTATAGACCCATAGAGGAAAAGTAATTTGCCCAAAGTCATACACACAAGAATCATGATTTAAACTCAGGTATTCTGATATCAAAATAGGTATCAGAATTAGGGCAGCTAGGTAACATAGTAAATAGAGTACTTGGAGTACAGTGGAGTTCAAATCTGGCCTCAGAAAGTTACTAGCTGTATGACCCTAGGTAAGTCACTTAACCCTATTTGCCTCAGTTTCCTCATCCATAAAATGAGTTGAAGAAAGAAATCAATCTAGTTTCTTTGTCAAGAACATCCCAAATGGGGTCAAGAAGAGTTGGAAATGATTGAAATAAATGAATAACAACAAAATTCTAATACCAGAAGACATAGAGTTAGAATCCAAGTTTTATTATTCTATTGCTTCTTAAGCAGATATCTCTCTACAGTAAGTAAATCAATCCTCAGTTCTCTGAATTATAGACAAATGATTGCTTTCATGGGAAATCTATATGGGAGATTTGGGCACCAATCTTACAATGACTATACCTGTTCCCAGCTATTCATCTATGTTCTCAGCCCCATCCAACCCTGGGGCCATAAGATGCATTCCAAATGGGATTCCAAGTGCCCTTTCTATATACATTTCATATTATTCCTTTTCATGTAATACTTATTCCAAATAAATGGAATTAGATTAAATTAGGCAGCTTGAAACTCAGCAGTCTACCATCCCCTTGCATTTGGTCAGACTGTCTTCCATGTTTAGAATTTCCTGATCTAGAAGTCTTAGAATCACTGTTTTCCTTTTGAAGTAACATGACATAATGGTTGTGGTAGATGGACTTGGGATCGGAAAGATCTGAGTTCAAATCATATCTCTGACAAATAAGTCTATGATGAGGAGCAAGTGACTTTGTCTCTCTGAGTTTTAGTTGACTCATATATGAAATTGAGATACTAATTCCTGTAGTAGGATTGCTATGATAATCAAATGAAGTAATAGATACAAAAACCCCCAGATTTTATAAATGAAAAGCATGCTACATAAAGTTATTATATTCTCCATTGGGGATCAGAGGAACTTGGTTTAAATTTCAGCTCTCATACATACCACTTGCGAGAATTTGGTCAAATTATTATATTTTTCTGGTCCTAAATTTTCTCATATTCAAATTAAGGGGATTGCATTAGGTTACCTCTGAGGTATCTTTAATCTCTAAATTTATAAGCCTATCATCTAACTCACAGCTTTAATCAGCATATTGTTCCTTATAGGTAGTAACTTTGGGAGATTCTAAGTTTATTTCAATGATCTCACTGCTCTGATAATTTTCAGTGCTTATTTTGGAACTGTTTTAAGACATAGCACATTTTCCTACTAACCTAACTGACACATTTTGGTTCCTGAAGGCTGGATATGAAAATTGGAGACAACCAAACATTGTGAGAGCAAAGAGTTGTGAATATGTTGATAAAACTGAAAAAAACACATTTCAGCGGCTAAAATAAAAATGACGTGGCTACAAGGAGTATATTTGTCCTTTACCCCTGAAGATGACTCTGAAAATGACTCAAAAGAGGTATCTAATTGCGTCTTGCACTATGGCAGTATTCTGGGGACAAGTACATAGAATCCAAAAGTCACAGCTTTGAAGGACAACTCATTTATATATGAAAACCTGATATATGACAAAAGAATCAGAAATAACCAACAAAGGGAAGGCATCAGTCTTAAAGTGGATCAGCAAAAGCTTCTTATAGCAGGTATAGTGAATGAGGGCAGCTAGATAGCACAGTGGATAGAGCACTGGGTTTAGAATGAGAAAGATTCATGTTCATGTGTTCAAATATAGCTTTGGAAATTTCCTGGTTGTATCACCCTGTGTAAGTCACTTAACCCCGTTTGCTTCAGTTTCTCATCTGTAAAAAGAGCTGTAAAAGAAATTGGCAAACTGCTCCAGCATCCTTGCCATGAAAACTCCAAATGTCATTACTAAGAGTCCGTCAAGACTAACACAACTGAACAAAAACAGTCTCTAGTCACAAGGAGCTTATTCAACCTCTCTGGCCCTCAGTTTCCTCAACTGTAACCTGAGGAAGTAGTAATAAATAATTTTTATTTTCCTTTCTAGCTATAAATCTATAATCCTATGGCCTCTTCATTGTATTATTTTGATCTTATCACCTGCCTAGAATGTTCTCAACGATTCCACAATAATGAAGCAGCTTTCAGAGTAGAGATGTGTGGGATCTAATTGCTATGTAGAAACAATAGCAGATCATCCTGCTTTTTTTCCCCCTGAAACTGACAACTTATCACTCACCAATAATAGCCTTTATGATAGTGCCTGTGGGGAGTGTGTGTGTATGTGTGTGTGTGTGTGTGTGTGTGTGTGTGTGTGTGTGTCGAGGGGAGGGCCCAGTTTTCCTTTGGCCCCTAGGTCCATGGAATATTCTACACACCACTTTCTAAGAATGCATTCACTAACTTAAAATTTAGTCCAACTTACTTTCTCATTTGTAACTATTACAAGACTAAAACAAAATTATTTGTGCTTTTATGCTGATTAAAAAATAATCTGTTTGTACAAGATAAGAGATGGAGCCTTAGAGTAGGTAGTGCATGTTCATGATTCACACCAGGAAACCTGCTGCTATTAGGAGAAGACTCGTGAATAACAGGAAATAGAATGTGAATTTCAACACTGTCATCTCTCCTTACTTTCAGCCTATCTGCATCTTCTGAACTTCCAATCTTATAATTCCCAGACACTTTAAGTTGGATCCATCCACCAGAAAGTATTTACCAGTTAATTTAACTTTTGCCTTAAGTGACACCTTTAAAAGGGTATGATTATGGTTCTTAGTGATGCTTCTGAAATGACTTTCTTTTGGTTATGGTTTATAAAGGAAGGATCCTGGGACAGCATATTTGATACTTTCTCTTTTCTCTCACTGGGCAATAATGCATTAAAACATGTGACTTCTATAAACTTTGGAGCAATTTGGAAGTCCAAAATCAAGAAATCAAAAAAATGTCATGGGTGGAGGGGAATTTGGCATGGTAGAATAGAAAGTGTGCTAGATTTGTAGTCCAGGAACCTAAGTTTGAATCTTGCTTCTAATTTTTACTACTCGTGTAGCTCAGTGTTAAACTATTTTGTGCATCAATGGAGGGAACTGGAATAGATAACCTCTGCGGCCCCTTGCAGCTGAGATATGAGAATCTAACATAACCGCTTCATTTTGCAGATAAATGAAAAGAATAATGCTTGCTATATGTTAAGTTCTGTGACCTTTGGGGGATGTAAATACAAAAGGAAATCAAGCCCAGCTCTCAAGGAACTCACACTCTAATTAGTAGAAACAGCCCACGTATAATGTTTCAGTTGCAGGAAGAGATGTTTCTGGTACCAAGGTTTCAACTATAAGACCTGGGAGTTCTTAGGATGCATCAGAATGCCTATCCTAATAGATGAAGTATTTCAATAGATTATTGTGGGTCTGTCTGTCTCAAATGTCTTTACTCCAGTTCAGGGCTCATTGAAAACTTAATCTCCCCTATCAGAATGTCAGCTCTTGAGACTATGGGTGATATATTTGGTTCATATCAACAACCTCAGTGATTAGCACAGTACTATGTAAACACTAGGTAATTAATTAATGCTTCCAATAATGATCCCACTGTTCATATTTATCTAGTGTTTGTAAGTGGTTCCTTCAGAACAATTCTACAGGTAGCATAAGAATGCATAAGATAGTTATGGTTTCCTTAATCTAGATAGCTCCTTCCACTAAGATAGATTACCAAATGCTAGGCATCAGAGTGGAATTCAGAAAGGTTCAGTCCCTCCTTGCCCAATATCATACAACCTGTCAATATCAAGAACTGAATTTGAATCTAGGTCCTTCTGATTCCCAGCCAAGCTGGATGATTATAATATTCAAAGTCATGCAAATATCCTTTAACCTTCTGTGCAGTAGGTAGAGGCTGTGTGTGAGTATGTGTGTGTGTGGGTATGTGTGTGTGTGTGGTTGTGTGTATGTGTGCGTGTGTGTGTGTGTGTGTGTGTGTGTGTGTGTATGGAAGTGTAGGGATCTTCTCCTTGGTATCACTGTATTTGGCAATTAGAGAAAAAATATATTTTATTTTTGTTAGAATGTTTTAGAGTTTAGTACCCTTCATCTAAATGTATGGTATACATGCCTGCAGGAGAGATCCCTCGGTACTCATGCTACAACAAGAAAAATATTAGAAGAGGAATAAGAAAGTCTGATTTACAATGTTGGTTGTGCTACTGACTACCAATATGACCTTGAGGACCTGATCTTATTTGTCTTGGCCTCAGTTTCCATATCTGTCAAATGTGGAGATTAAGGAGTGGAATGAAAAGGGGATAAGGACTTATATAGGACTTACTATGGGCTAGGCACTGTGCTAAGTGCTTTTCAAATAATACCTCATTAAGATAATAAGAAGATTAAGACACAAGATCTCTTAGGTACCTTCTGGCCGTATCTGTATAAAACTATGAATCTATATTTTACTTATATTTATTATTGTCCAGGTCCCCTCCTTAACTGTACATTCTTTAAGTATAGGGACCCTGTCTTATACAAGCTTTGTTTCTCCTACATTACCTAGCATAATCTTCTTTACACAGTAGGTGCTTAATTAATGCTCACTGAATGAATGAATAGATTAGAAGGTTGGAATAGCAGCTTCATGTGCAATTCCATTCACTGGAACAGAGGCACGGCCAGAAGTAACCATCATCCCCTGTCTTTGAATGGTGCCTATTACCATTACCTATTACCATGACCCATACTGAATGACTTTTCTCTCCTTATCCTAACTATCCTAACTATAGTTATTTCAAGTTATTTCAAGACTATGAAAAAATAAGAAATAATGATTCTCTCCAAAAATGTTGGAGGGCCTCCTCTAGCCCATCCCCTTTCCCTAAATACAAAGAAAGCAGGTGCTAATTAAAACTCCCCATTGTTCATATGGTGATGTTGGCCGTCCCATTTTTTCATTCCACAGGAATTTTCTGCAACCAACTAAACTGAACAAGCAGTGTATTTGAGATCAGGGATACTGCCTTGAACTCTCCTAAATCCCAATTTAATCACCTACAAGATGGGCATCACAGAATCACAGGTTTCTAGTTGAAGAGGACTTTATTATCCATTCAGTCCCATTCCCCCATTTTCCAGATGAGAAAAATGAAACCTAGTGCATGGGTTTGACAAAAGAAAGTGAGTAGCAGACCTAGATTCGAACTCACATCCTCAGACAGCTGCTCTGATGCTCACACTTGCTATAGTACATGTTTCAAGGGTTGTTGGAAAGAGAAAAGTAAAAGTAAGCCAGCCTCCAGCTGCTATAGATTTGTTTTTGTTATTATTTAATCATTAATTAAATGGGCTGGGGTAACACATTAGGAAGTTCACAGATTAGCAAGCTTGTTTTCCAAGCAAGTAAAAGACCTTCAATATTCTGCCTCTCATCTTTCCTGCCTGAAAGAAATCCAAGCACTAAAGCTGGAACTGTCAGTCTACTTACAATATTTTGATGAGCAATAAAGTTTCCACCAAAAAAAAAAAATAAAGAGAATGCCCCTGCAGTTTGGCATTATATTAAATTATTTTAATTAAGTAAGACTTAATTTTTGCTTTTCTTGCTGAACTCCCACTGACTGCAAAGCCTGTTTAATTTTCTTTCAATGAGAACTGCACATTCAAAAGCAGAACCTGGCTGCTTACACCATTGGTCTTTTCACCTTTTTCTAGAGGATGATGGAAATCAGTGACCTACTTAATCAGAAAAGGTGGCCAGCCTCAGTGAAACTAATTTTACTTAAAATCAGAGCAAGCTGCAAGCTGCCAAGGCATCTTTTTTCCCTTCCCACCCAGGCTTCTTTCACCTTCCACAAATCTAATCAATCATCCACTCCTAAGAATTCTCTCTTTGCAAAATCTTGTCTGATGGAATTCCTAATGTCACACACCATCTTTTAGACTCTCACAACCTCTCACCTGGCTTACTCACATGGGCTTCTGACAGATCTTACTACCTATCATGTCCCTCCATCCCAATCCACACTTCCAGATTCATTCTTCTGCTAAAAGAGAAACAAAGCAGAAATGACAGAGAGGGCTGATGAATAATAACCCACGCTTGTACCTTTATATGAAGTTGTCAAAGTTTCATCACCCTGTGAGGAAGGTAGTGGCTATATCGTTAACACACCAATAGTACAATGGGCAACCTGAGGTTTTAAGAGGTTGAGATAGCTCATGGTCAGATACCTAAAACGAGTACTTGAAAACACACTTGAACTCAGGTCCCCCATTCCAGGTCCAACATTTTTTTTTTCTGTATTATACCACACTGTTTCAAATTAGACATATTTACTTTGCAACCAAAGGCTTGAATAATCTGATTCCAGGCGAACTTTTAAAAAATTTCCTAAACTTTCATGGCTTTTTTGTATTTCCTTCCACATACCTGGTATATCTTCTTTCCCTTTACACTAATTTTTATTTTTCCCATCCTACAAAGCCTTGTACTGCTATGAAGACTTTTCTGGCCATCATTCCCCTATTTGGAAGTGACTTTTATTTCACTTTCATAGCAAAGCACTTTCTGGGATTATGGGATATTCTACTTACATAAAGGATATATGAATTCATCCACACAGGCAGACACTACACTTACACAGATGGCCGTCCTTTCATATTTTGTCCTATCTATAACAGGGAGCTGACAAACAGCATCTGAAGAGACTTATCAGCAGAAGTTTGGCCACTTGGGTGACAATTTGTCTCAGACACAATGATTTAGGTAGGAGAAAGTCACATAGTCACTCAATAAAGAATTATTAACTGCTTTCTATGTGTCAGATACTGCCAAATGGAGAGGAAACAAAGAGAAAACTCAATCAATCAATCAATCTTTGCCTTCAAGAAATCTACCCTGGAATGTGGGAGACAACATGTAGACACATAGGGATTCTCTTCTATTATAGCTTGCATCACAACAGTGTGACCCCACCAATTCATCCTGAAGGTCAGCTCCCTTCCTTCTGTAAACCCTAAGTGCCTTGTCTACGACCTCCCCAGGAGGCCACCATCTAAGCCCCAATGAGGGCTCACCATTTTGGAAATGAAGTACATTAGTATATCATTGTACCTCCTCAATCACTTCCCCCACCATCATATCTGATTCATCTTGGTATCTTCCCCCGCACCTTGATCATTACCTATGATAAATCCTTCCCGTGCTTGTTAAATGAATTAAATTCATGAATTGTGACTAGCAACTATAATTATAAATTCCATTTATAAAGAGTGCTAGGTAATAAAGGAATAAAAAGCAGCTTTCATTTTGTAATGGCCACATTCGTCATTCCGGTTATGGCAAGGGAAGACTCCAAATCTTAAGTTAGATCCATCTTGCTTTCTCAAGAGCTGACTCTTCTGGGTCCATGTAGAAGATCAGCTGATTAATGGCCACACCCCAATTTGTTATCAATCCTGGTGAGAAGGGCTTAAGAATGCAAATCTCTTCAGGGATAATAATCATAGCTCTGGTTTATATATCTCACCAAGATTTATAAAGTGCTGGGTATGCATTATCTCAGCGGATCCTCACAACATCCCAGGGAGTTAGGAATCAGAAGAATTCTAATCTTCATTTTACAGATGAGGAAACAGGCTAAGACACATTAAGTGACTTGCACAACGTTACCTAACTAGGAAGTATCAGAGCTGAGATCAAAAGTCAGTTCTCTTTGTTACTTTGGGTCCAGTTTTCTTCCTTTTAAACCACTCTGGACATGTCTTTTACCCTGTCTAAAGACACAATTTGCTTCTTACCTGCAGATAGCATCAAAATTTGCAGGAGACCTCTGAGGACATTTACTGTGAAGTCCTTCATTTTAGTGATTAGGAAACTGGAACAGAGTGAAATGACTTGCCCAAGGTATCACATACCTGAGGAAGGATTGGAACTTAGTTTCCTTAACACCAAATCCAATGATCAGAAAAATTATAAATTTGTAATCTTAACTAATATACAGGTTGTCGATTGGGACCTGAGTGAAAATTCAAAGTAATAATTTAATATCAGTACGTCCTTATACATATTTCCATTTATATTTAATAACAAGTTTGATAAATCAATGCCAACAGCTTACACAAGGTTAGTGTTGTACTCTAAACTCCTGGTATATTTCCAAGAGGCACCTTAGCCTTGTCAGCACATGCTTAACACAAGAAAGGCCTCCTCTGAAAATGCTAGTTTTAAAAGTTCGAATTAAAAAAAAAAAACATGCACAGGTAAGATCATTAGTGGTTTCCAATTATGAAAATGGAAAAGACACATGAGCATCATATCTTTAAAAATAACTTTGTCTCCAGTGACAGTCCAGCAATGTCTTATTTTGAGTTTCTCCCCAGGAAGGTGAGTATTTTGCTTAATGTGATTTTATTTCTTAATTTCAGATTCTACCTGGAGTAGAGTGCAATGCACCCTGTGGACATTCAATCAATGTGTGAAAATTATTTCATGATAATGAGCCAACTAAAGCAGATCTTTTTAATATCAGTATTTTCCTGGGGATGCTCTAAGACTGTGGATCATGGTGTCTTATGATTTCTGGGAAATTCTTACTGCAGAAGTCCTAAGAGCTAATGAGATTACTTGTAGAGGGTATGAGCAGGCTGTAATGTATTTCCAATAGTCACCCAAAAGAAAGAAGTGCTAAATTTAAACAAATAAGCAATCATACACCAGAGGCTTTTAGGATTTGAAAAAAGACAGGATCAGTCTCGTAATATGAGTGATGGAAAAAAATATTGCATTGAACCTATTGATATTAGTTACAACTATCAGAAAAAGATCTCCACATGCTAGCTGGCTATTTTTGTACAAGATTTGTGGAGGGGCATGGACAAGAACCATAAAGGCTGAGTAGGAATGAATGGGCTTTGATATTTGTTGGTAGGAGGAGTGTCAATACATAACAAGAATAAGGAATCACTATATGGATTCCAAAGCCCTTTGTGTATATTGTGCAGTGTTGATGAGATCGAGGATTCACTGAAGTATCAATCCAATTCAAATGGAGAAAGCTGAATCATTTGTGAATGGTAGAACTTTTATTGTTTTTGGGTCATTTCAGACATTTCTGATTTTTTTGATATCTCATTTGGTATTTTATTGGCATTGGCATTTCTTGGTTTGTATTTTCTTCTCTAGCCCACTGTACAGATGTGGAACTGAGGCAAATAGGGTTAAGTGACTTGCCTAGTGTCACTTAGTTGATAAATGTCTGCTTGCTGGGTCTGATGTAGTAGGGATTTCTTTCATGTACCGGTTAGACTACATGGCCACTAATGTCCCTTATAATTCTCAAATAAGTCTCTGAAGCTAGATACCAGAGGCCTCACTCAGAGATGTCATTATGCTGGTGTCTGAGCTTCAATTTGGAGACACCAGAGGATCTTAAATGTTTCTTTACTGATCCTAGGGTGAAGTACTAAGCCCTCAACCTGATAGTGATAACCTTCCACCACTTGTCTCCCTTCTCCTTTCTGAAAGGTCTTTGGATTATTCCCATTTGCACTCTCTTTTCTCCAGGAATACTAACTATTCCCAGTATCTTTCATTCCATCCCCTACCTCCATGCTTTTGCAAAGGTCATCCCTCACAACCAGAATTACTTCCCTCTTTAACACCATTTATGTGAATCCCTAACTCCCTTCAAGGTTCATCTTAGGTGCAACTGAATGGATGAGCAAAATTCCCAACTAACTATGTAATTTCTACTTCTGACTCTGTCCTAAATGTATCTTACACTGTCAAGTACATGAGCTTTGCTTTTCTTCTGTACGGGTTGTATTACCTTGGAAAACATCATTCCCATGAGGACAGGTATTATATTATATCATATATTATATATGTTGTCTTTGTATCTCCAGGGACTAATATAGTCCCTAGGTTGTATTATGAGCTAATTAACCAATATTTTATAAGTGCCTAACCTTGTTAAGCAGCAGGGAAAATGAAGCAATGTCTGCCCTCAAGGAGCTTATATTTTATCAAAGGAGACAATATATACTTGTTCCTTGAGGGCAGGTATTTTTTCATTTTTTTTCTCTTTACATCTCTAATGTATAAGAATATACACATTATATGCAAATATAATGCAAGATATTAGGGAGAAAATAAATATTCAAATAATTAAATTTATTTGGACTAGTAAAAGGAGTACACACATCTATGAGGTCAGGGAACTATTGAATTATTGGTCCAGCTCAAAGTTAGTGAAGTTTCTGTTCTATAGACTTTGAGCCTATGTAGTAGGAATGTAATGTTTACAAGCTCTGTTCATAACTTTTAATACTCATAGTGACCAGCTTGTTTTGCTAGATAAGACAAAGTATGGTATTTATCCATCAGAGAAATTCAAAAAGGAGCATCAATGTAAACATCCTGCTTGCTGTCGCTCTTTGCCTCTATATTGTCCATAGTCAACAGAAGCCAGATCATTCTGTGCCTGAATCCTCCTCCAATCCTGCCCCCTAAGCTCCACTGGCAACAGAACTTTCATTTGAATCAGTCCTGTTGGGAAAATGCATTAGTGTTTGTGATCCGTTAATTATAAATAGGCAGACAACGAAAGTCCCCTCTATGATTTCCAAGACATCCTGTGAAAATTAATCCTAATGGATTTTTTTCCTATTGTTTCCCTCCAGTGGTTAATTACAGTTCCAGTGGGTCTAATACCACTGGGCCATTGTCAAAAGAAATGGCAAGGCTGTTTCTGTCAATGTTACTTGGAATCCCAGTCGGCCAAGCGCAGGCGGTGTTCTGGCAAGGGTGTTTACATGCTTTATAGGTAATACCACAAAAGGAGCACTCTCCTGCCCCTCATAGGGAATGATAATGTAAGCTGCTGTGCATTTACTGTTCTTTCCATTGTCTAGGTGAGGGTTCATTAAGGTTTTTAGAAACATTTATATTGGTTGGTGGCTGGGACGGTACATGAGTGAGTACACATAAGTACTTACATAAAATAAAAGAAGCAATATTTAGTTTGTGAGAGTCTTCTGTTTCACTGATAGAGGATTCAGTATAATTATACATATATATATATATATATTCTTTGTTTGTTATACATAATTGCATAAAAACTTTATTTGTTACTGTTCAGTTGTTTCACTCTGGTTTGACTCTTCATGACCCCATGGACATGTGTCCATGGGGTTTTCTTAGCAAAATACTGGAGTAGTTTGCCATTTCCTTCTCCAGTGGCAAAGGTTAAGTGATTTGCCCAAGGTCACACAGCTAAGAAATTATATGTCAAGTTATAGTCAAATACATGATTCCATAGATATAGACCAACTTTCAAATAATAAACCACATTTACATAGTGATTTCAGGTTTAAATGAGCTTTATGAATAGCCTTATATTTGAATTCATGACATCCTTATAAGATAATTACTGTTGACCTGAAAGTTTGATTATAAGAAGCACACAGACTAGGTGTTATGTAAATTCATATTGTTTATTCCCTTAAAATTAGCAGAAGCCAGCCAAATTGTATGTACAAGATTTAGAATGTGAATTCTGACAGTCTGATAAAAGAATGGCAAGATTTTATGTGCTAGAACAATCCCAATTTAGGATCACTATGTCACTCAAATTTATGATTTCCATATATGTTTAACCATATTATGAGAAAGAAATTTTTTTAATTGAATAGGTAGCAAGTAGAATAAGATAAGAGAGTTGACAAAGTGTCCATTGAAATGACAACTCAGGATATCTGTGTTTTCTTTACGACAAATATGCCATAACACACTTCACATTCATAAAATAGTAAGATAAAAAGTCCCATTATTCAAGGTAGCACATGCTCAAGGGTTTCATCCTTAATGTCCATGAACAGAGGAAAAATGCTCTTAAGTCAGCCTCATCTGGCCTTGTTGACATTGGAAGAGGTATTCTCAGGATTTACTCAGAGAACACAGGGATAACTGTTAGGTCAAGGGGCTTCTTCTGATTGATTAGTTCAGGCTCTGGTCCTTATTGAAGTTCAAATGATCTGAAATGATTATCAACACTAATGACACTGCCATCCCCATTTATACAGAAGGAAACTAAAGCTCTGATATGCCAATGACTTGACTATGGTCACAAAGAGAAAATCACAGGTGAAATTCCAACCCTAATATTCCTGAATCCAGGTCTAGAATACTATACAGCTATAGTTGAACATTCAATGATGCTTTTGTCTAATTCTGAATAATAAAAAAATATATATTCTAATAGTGAAATTCAAACACTGGTTTTAATTCTGTTTCCCTCATGCCCCAATAATTTAGGCAGAATAAAGAAGGCATTTGGGACTGAGGAAGTGTCAGTCTCACTTTCCTTGGTGGTGAGTTTTGCTGGGGCTTTCTATTCTGAGTAATCAGTGGAGGAAATGGTATATCTAGTCTGTTATTTTTTTTTTCTCTTGAATTCAAGATGCTAGTCAGCATAAAGTTCCACTGAACAACCTGAATTTCTAACAGAGGAAATCAAGGGAAAAGAAAGAAGTAGTGGATAAGGAGGAGGACAAAAACATAATACCCTAATTGCAAGAATCCTCAACATGGCATACTGGTAAGAACACAGGGATAAGATTCTGTTTTGACTCCAAATTCTTCCACTTATTTGCTTAAGCAAGTCAATTCACCCTTGTTAGATTCAGTTTTCTTATTTGTAAAGTAAAAGAGTTGGATTTTGTGAACTCTAAGGTGCTTTCCAGTTTTAATACTATATAACTTGCTTGGATCTCTATCTTCTTATGAACAATGGGAGAATCGGCCTAGGTACACTCCGAGTGAGCATCAATAAAAATGGAGCAGAGGGAGAGGTTAGGGCTGCCTGTGCATGCAGATGTTGGCTGCTGGTTTGGAGAAAGACATTTTCAAGATGATCAACCATAAACTGTCAGAGTTATAGGGGTGAGCCTTCAGAGGTCAGCCCGATCCTTTTTGGATTACTTTTGTTGTAAGTTGAAATTTTCTTACATCATCCCCAAATTTAATTCTCTACAACTTTTCCCTATTGTTAAAAGATCTGTTCTTGGGGTTAAGAAATCAACTAATGTCTTTTCAATATACCAGACATTCAAGTATTTAAAGTCCAGTGTTATAAGCTCTCTAAATCTTTCCCAGGTTAATCATCTCCAATTTCTTCAAATGATTCCACTGTGCCATCACGGCTCATAGCCTTCTCAACAGTTTAGTTACCCTTCTCTAGAAACAAGACAGCTTTCAGTGGTCTTAAAATATAGTGACTGGAATGGATCTTAATATTCTAGATGTAGAATGGGCAGCAGAACACGAATCTCCTTCATTCTGGAAATTGTCATTCCTAGACCATATTGTCTGAACTCTGATATAATCCTCCCAAATTATCCCACCTATTCCCTCCCTTCCCCCCCAAAATCAAAAAAGGTCTTATGATTAGTTTAAATCTTTTTTAGGTCACAGAATTGCAATATAAGCATATAACTAGCTAAGTCAACAACACAATACAACACAGTCATGAACAGGACCTAGGAACAAGGGAGACTGAAGGGAAAGGGAACTGTTCATGTGTCATTTCTGCTATCCAAATATCAACTGAGTCATGTTGATAGTGGTATCTCAAACCACGATGTTCCCAAATCCAAATTTTCAAACATTTGTCTTTTTTCAGCTTGAATGAGGGTATAATTTGGTTCCTATTGGAAACCTGCTGTGGATGCTTGACTTCTCTCCAGTTCAAAGTGCTGAAAAATCTCATGAATTTTCATTTTGCCAATTTGCTGATCTGTCAATATTTAATGTCTCTGGATTGGTGTCTTTTTTCATAGGAATGATTTTTTATTCCAAAAGCATTTTGATATGCTTTCTAAATGGGCCTGCTGTCCTCAAGAAATCAATAACATCACCCAAAATATTTTAGAGAGGGAAAGCACCAATTTTCCACCAAAAGGCCCTGACAAAATTTGGAGGTACAAAGATTTAAGTTCCGGCCTCATACATTCCTAAACATAAGCTTGTATCTTTCCATGAAGAATGTATGCATTTGATAATATTATCTCATGTACTATTAAGTACTTTCTTTATAACAATTTTATGAGGTTGGCAATGAAGTAGGATTTTCCGTTAAAAATATTTTTATGATGGGTAATCAGGGGCTTAGAATACATATGTGACCTGCCCAAGGCCACACAGCTGGTAAATTTCAAAATTGAGAGGAAAAGTTCAGTTCAATCATTTAAATTCCAGTAGTTTTTCTATAATATGGGGTTTACATTTCTTCTTTTATCTTTAGTTTTAATAATTATAGTATCATTACTTCAAATCATGAGGATATAAATCGCTTAGTATAATAAATAGGAAGTTAGTTTTGGAAGTCAGGAGGATCGGGGCTCAAATTCAACTCCTGGCACTTACCAGATGAGGGATCATGAGCAACTCAATCTCTATTTGCCTCAGTAAGTTCCCCTAGTGCTCATTTACTACAATGTTTATGTTGCAACTTGTCTTAGTGGAGGGAGTTCCCAGACTGAGAGTCCTACACCCTGAGGAAATCAAGGGTTATTCAATATAATTTAATACATTTGGAAAATTTTAACCAATCACCAGCCTTTATACATTACCTCCTTGTGCCAAACTAGAAATTTTCCAATTTTTTCACTGCTAAATAGAGCTGGTAATTATTTATTGATGATACAAGAAATCAAGGGAATGAAAAAAGTTTAAAAGAAAATGTCGAGCCCATTTAATTACCCAGTCCAGGGTTTCTTTAACTTTTTCCACTCACAATCCCTTCTGCTCTTCATAAACTGTGACCCATATGAGGTTACAAGTATAATCTAATTCCTCTCATTTTACAGATAAGCCAATGGAGGCCTAAATAGATTGTGTCTTGATCAAAGTCATACAGATAATAGGTGGTCAAGTTGAGAGTTGAATCTTTAACTTTTGGATCCCAGTTCAGAGATATCTGAGATCACGGATCCATGAAAATATGAAAGATGGCTTCTCATAACATTTCCCTGGTATGGTCAGGCATGGGTATTTGATTACTTTTGTTAGAGGAGAAATAAACAGAATCAGTGTGTTTGTTATTTTTGCCAATATCGCCAATATCTGTTGGTTTTCTTCCCAGTAAGGGACAAAAATTTGAATTTTTAAACATACAAATTTATGATGCTTCCACCACCTTCACCAATCATTTGCAAAGTGAAACTGTGCATTTGATTTCCTGAAGGTTTGCAATATGTACATACAATTTACATTATCTCATGCCTACACACCCACTATTTCAAACTCCTTCCTTGAAAGAAGCTTTTGTCCTTTAAATAAAGGGCTAAAGTGTAGGTTTGTACTTGCAAGATGCTGACTTGCACCACACATCCAGTGAATATCAACTGCAAAAGAATAATGAGTCACTCCTCTTGACCTTGCCAAGAATGCTATACATGCTGGAATCAGGAAGTCTGTGATGCCATATGCCATGGGTCAGCCTTTGACCAGTTATCTCGTCCAGCTGTCATCCTGCAGCTACTATCTTACATGTATAAAATAAAGAAATAAAACTGCCTTACACATCAACCATGAGAGTAGTTTGCCTAATTCCTAAGTTGTTCCAGACACATAAGACTGTGTTTTAGTCTTTAATGTACAACTCATTGAACTAGAAATTACCTTAGGGATAATTTCCTCTAATCTTCTCATTTTACATGTGAAGAAACTGAGGCTTGAGAGGCAAATAGATTTTCCCAAGGTCATACAATTTAAGAATTGAGGCTAGAACCCAATTAGTTCATTCTCACTTCATTGTTTCCTAATAAAATAGAAAGAATAAATTTTTGCTTCATTTTCAGGGATCTTCTTTTAAAATGGTGTAGTAACATAGCAAACACTTCAAATGATATTACAATGGAACTAACATTATATTAAAAAAATGTTATAACTGATATCAGACCCTTGTGGCATGGATTATTCAATTACTCAAATGTCTTCTGCTAGTTTCATCCATTTAAAGATCATCAGTTGTGATAAGGTGAGGGTTAATGGTAGAAACAGAGAGTTAACAATGAGATTGGATACACATGAAGTATGTACATTTATCCATAAATAGTAAAATGAAGCCAGAAGGAGCCTTCTAAGTCATCTAGTCTCAAGGAAATAGCTTCAGAGATGTTATTTCTACTAGGTCACATAGTTAAAACACAGAAGAAGCAGAGCTTGAACCTATGTGCTCTGATTTCAAATCCTATACTCTTCTGCACCATGAAATTGGAACTTCATTATTTACTTACATGAATAATGAGGAAGTCAGTAGCATACCAATACAGTTGTATATTAATCATTAATCATTGATTAATAATAAAAAAATTTAACTCAATATATCAGTAGTGTAAATGCAAGCAGTGTGTGATTTCTGTTGCTTTTCTTTCTGGAGTTCAATTTCCCAGGCTCATGCTAAATTGTAAACATCTGAAGGATCAATCTCCTTTGAAACCTGGTAACTCACAGCTGCCTTGAGTCAAGTAGGTCGTGATGGCTCTGAAACTACTAGTTGAAAACTCTCTCTCTCTCTCTGTGTCTCTCTCTCTGTGTCTCTCTCTCTCTGTCTCTCTCTCTCTGTTCCTCTCTGTCTCTCTCTCTGTCTCTGTCTCTCTCTCTCTCTCTCTCTCTCTCTCTCCCCCCCCCCCATATAGGGAGGTTGGTTTTTTACTTTGGGGCTCACTCATGGGAATAATTTTTGTTTGTGTGTGTATGTGATTTGATCAAACAAGACTATGGGTAACTGTCATTAAGGAGCCCCATGGCTGTGCCTAAACCCAGATGTTGGCACTTCCTGGTCTGGTGATTAGGTGTCTATTACTTTGTTTAGACAGTTGAGCACTGTCTATTGAATCTCTGTGCTAATTTCTCTATGGGGTCACAAACAGGGGAATACAACTGAAAAATGAACAACAATAAAAGCATAAATTATTTATCCTACAAAAATTCAAGGATCCATGATTGTGTCATTGAAAATAGTTCCTGCAGGAATGGAGATTGTGACCCTTCTGCACCTTATCAAATGTTCGTTTGAGAACTGTTGTATCCCAAAGATTGATCATGCTCTACTTCTGATAATGAGCCTTTCTGAACTGAATTGGGTCCTTCTTTGAGGATCTAATCCATTACTAAGTTCATACTAAAACCCTTGAAGCATGGTAAGACCTTCCAGTTCTTGTGTTCTGTTGGTATATCTCTTAAGCAAGAAAAGCATCAATTGACCCCATGAAGAAATGTGGAAGGAATCAATATATAACTCTACATTCTAACTTATGTTATACAGAATAAAGAAAAAAAGTACAATAAACTTGATAAACTGTCTAAACTAATTTAATAATGTTAGATTCAAGTTCCAGGAAGATGTGGGTTCAAATTCAGTCTCTGATGTACACTGACTGCATGATGTTTCACAGTAAATTTCTTAATCTATCAGTGTGTCAGGTAAACTAAGATTATATTACAAAAAGGTACCAATGTACCTTTATACTGGGAATTTCTTCATTTTGACATCCCTAAATGAATTAAATTATAAGTCTACCCCAAAAAGAATGAACATATGCACTAACAATCTGAGATGGAAGTGGACACAAGAGTGAACAATAACAGAAGAAACACAACAACAACACTTTGTATGAAAATATGACTCAGAATTTTTAAAGTGTATAATAATAATAGATAGCATTTAAATAGTGCTTTGAAAAGTGCTCTACATGTGTAAAGTTTGATCCTCATTTGACCCTCACAACAACCATCTGAGGTGAACAGTGCTATTATCACTCCAATTTTACAGATAGGAAAACAAGGCATGCAGAGATTTAGTGACTTTCCCAATGTCACCAAGAAAAAGAGACCAAAACCTCATTGACTATTCAAAAAATTCATATTCTTATCTGAAGGATATTTTAAGGAGAGTCTGAAGGCACTGGATATGGGTAGTACCAAGGAATATCATCTCAACTGAAATTGATTATGTCTTTTATTTTCTAAATTGGGTCTTCAGTTTAATTTGCTGTAGGGAAATTCTATTACGGAAACTCCCTATATTAATATTGAGAGGGAATTCTCTAGGTAAGGATCATAGGGTCATCAGTCTAGAGCTAGAAAATACCCTAGGAATCACATAGTTCAACACCTTTGTTTTCTAGCTAAGAAAAGAGAGTTCCAAGGATGCTAACTGATTTACCCAAAATTAGACAGACACTAAGTGTGACAGACAGGAGATTTGAACTCAGGTCTTCTGACTGCCGTCAATGTTCCTTCTACTACTATACAGAACAGTGTTGGACAGTTGCCTGGGGGTAATGAGATGTTACATAACTTGTCTTTGGTCACACAGCTAGCATGTGTCATAGTACTTAGTTCTAAGTCTTCCTTACTCCATGGGCAGGTAGGTAGTGCAGTGCATACACTGCCTTGCCTGGAGTCAGGAAGACCTGAGCTCAAATCCAAACTCAGGCACTTACTAGACACTTAACCCTGTTTGCTTCAGTTTCCTTATCTATAAAAGGGACTGGAGAAAGAAATAGCAAACTACTTCATTATCTTTGTCAAAAAAATCCCCAAAGGGATTAGGTGGCATCAGACATGTCTAAATAAACAACTCAACAACATCTTGCTTACTCCAAAATAATAAATTGACCCATTTTGCCTCTCATCTTAACAGGCTATCTTAAGGAATTGACTGATGATGAAATGATGTCTATGTCAGCAATTATTCATCTCTATGAGTCTAATTAGACTTACTCCACATCAATAACAAATTAGAAGAAAAGTCAAAGATAAAAAAGAGAATTCCATATGTATTTAGACTATCTCCAAGCTATCATCTTTTAAAAATATTTTCGATTTTTAAAACAAGCAATAAGTAGCTAAAATATATTGACAATCACCATTTTTTAACTGAAGTATATCAGTTACTACAGCAAATGAGTACAAAGATCATAGAACCAACTCAACCAAACACTCTATTTCATGGACAGAGACATAAATACCAAATAAAGATCTATTTAGTCTTCAAGATCACTGTAAGGAGGATGATGGGAAATTATGAGGTGTATTCTGAAAACCAACTACAATAAAAATCATTTGATGAGAAAATATCTAGAGATCTTAGGGGCAGGATACAATTAAATAAGGCAATCCCCAAAGCATTTGTAAATGAAATTGAAAGGTAAGTAGTCAGTCAAATTTATATGCAATACATCCACAGGGATTTCTACAATGAACTTAGTAACATAAGTGAACCTGTTGGGAAGATCATTTCTGGTTCTGGTCTCCTTAGTAACAGTTGAACTACTTAAAGAAGGGGCAACAGAACCTAAGAAGACATAGCAAAAATATCTGGGTCTAACTAAATAAGTACAGAAAATATCGCATCTGATACAATAGAGTTTTAAAATTATTTTGAATGATTAGAATTTTAAAATTATTTTTAATTGATTTTGAAAATATCTCACATATGAAGATATGAGAAGAATGAAAATAAGGGTCAAATATAATTTTTTCACTTCCTATCTGTACTCTTTCCCTCTGCCATGACTAAAAATGCATGGACATGAACTGACCCATTTTTGGAGTAAGAAAGATCTGTATCCAAGTGCCACCTCTGACACATGCATGTGTCATCCTAGAACCAGGATTTACACAAATTGCTAAACTGCATCAATGTGAAGAAGATGCATCCTGAGTTCCCCACACAGATTAAAATAGCCATTCTAAAAACACTTCACCTGATCCTCACAGTAATAATTTTTTTTGCATTTCTATACAATATTCATAGTATTGGTCTATATGTGTGTTAATGATATCCTTGTCAAAAATAAGAAGTTATTAGGTAAACTTTTACAGATAATTTTCTATAAAAGAACTGACACACAAGTGATAGATGTATAAAAATCTTTAGTCAGTTGTTAATTTAGAAAAAAAATTGCCTTGTTTGTATACAATGGAAATCTTGAGTCAAGGTAACTAACATTCTATGCGCTTACTACATGACAAGCATTATAGTTAACACTAGGGATATAAAGAAAGTCAATAACATAATCTGTGCCCTGAAAGAGCTTCTATTGCAATTGACCTTCCTTAAACTGGTTATCTCCTATGGATACGTTAAGATCAATGCGGGAGAGTTTCTACCAGATGTGATCCAAGAGATAAATGTGATCAATGACCTACTGGATTACAAAGAGAGAATACATAAAGTATCAAGAGTAGTGAGAAGTACTCAGGTAAGCTACTCTCAATCACTGTGGGGCAGCGGTTCTCAACATGTGGGTCGCGACCGCTTTGGGGTCAAATGACCCTTTCACAGAGGTCACAGGGGTTGCCTAAGACCATTGGAAAACACATATTTCTGATGGTCTTAGGAACTGAGACACCACTCCTCTATCTGTCTCCAGGCAGGTCTGCCTACATTCAGATACTCCCGCATATGAGTATTAAAGGCTAGAGGCATTAGGAAGATTGAGAACCACTGCTGTGGGGGATACTCTACACAAAGGGCAAATAACATAGGGGTTGCTAATTTCTTTAATATCATCCAACTGCTATTATCATTAGATGATATTACATGGGATTGACTGAGTCTCAGATTATGATAGGACATTCATAATGAAGTCCACATCATTAAAATAGGTCAACCTAGGCATCTTTATTGAAAAGAGAATTGACAAAAGATGGAAAAGTAGAGATTTAATCAAAAGAGAAAAGTAGGAAAACTACACTATACATCGACCATATTAATCAATATTGTTTTAAACTTTTTAAAATAACTAGACAGTACAAGGTTGGAATATTGATATGGTATAGGAAACGATGTGTAGGTAGATTTAGAAAACTGGACTTATGAACATGTTATTAACCCTCAGAGAACCAGCAGACAAATATAGTAGAGTTCTGCATAGATGCATATGAATATATGTGTCTATATGTATGATTATTGCTCTCTAAGTGTATGTATATATGCATGTGTGTGTTTGTGCTTATATAAGGATATATGCATGTATATCTGTGTATATGCACATATGCATGTGTGTATCTGTCCACATATGCATATATGTGTTGTATACATACACTGTATAATAAGTATATGCATTGCCTGTGTTGTGTACATAGACACATATATGTATAGATACACATATGTATATGCACATATATGTGTACACACATACATTTGCCCTTAATTGCAGCCTTTTGTTATAGGGAAGAAGGGGGAAAAGAACAAATTAAAAAGTTCATAGCAGAGAACAAAAGAAAACTTACAAGGAAGCAAAGAAAGCTGAACAGCTCCAAACACAATGTATAGTATTTACTATATAGGTTTTCCTGAAATGGAAATTTATGGCTATATATTTTGAATATAATCTTGCTGTTTTGCTGTCCAAATGGCAATATTTTTTGTTCTTTTCTCATTTTGTATGTGTTTTTGTATTTGAGTTTAAAATTAATTAAGGAGATGGTAAAGTGGATAAAAAGATTTATACAGCTAGATAGAAAGAAGCCAGTGTAAGTAAACATTTATTCAAGGCTTTCTATGTAGACAGATACTCTGCCAGGAATTTACAATATAAATACAGGCAAGCAAAATAGTACCTACCCTCAAGGAACTTGTCTTCTAATGGGAGAGAATAACAAATAAAGTGGAACTAGAAAGGGGAGAGTAGTGGGGGAGGGCTTTCAGGGAGATGGGGTGGACTAATATAGAAAGTGTCATGGAGATCTGGGCTCATGACAGTCCTATCAAGTGGGAGTTACTAAACAACACCCATTTAAACCTGCTTCAAAGATGATCAAACACATGGAGAGGTCAAGGAACTTTCTCAGAGTTATATAGCTAGTACATGTATGAGGCAAAATTTCAGCTCTGTTTTTTCTCACGCCACTCACAGTACTTTACACTGTGCACCTAGAGGCTATCTTTGAATAGCCAGAAACAACAAACACCCAGAAAGCCATGAAAGGGAGGTGATCTGAAGCCTTGAAGTAGACTACCAACTTACATCTCAATGGTGTTGATCTCTTTTCAGCCTATTTTTCATATCCACTAAATCATGTCACAGAATCATAGCTGGAAGGAATGTCAAAGGCCTTTCAGGTTAACCCCCTCCTTTTGGCAGGCAGGAAACAGAAGTCCATGGAGGCTAAATAATGTGTCTAAAATCACTAAGGAGCCTGTAAGTTGCATATGTGTGTGTGTGTATGTGTGTGTGTGTGTGTGTGTGTGTGTGTGTGTGTAGTGTGTGTGTGTATGTGTGTGTTTGCATGTATGTATATATGTGTGTATATATACATGCGTATATGTGTATGTGTATATTATATTTATATATATATATATATTCATGCATGCACACAAACATATACGAAAATAAAAAAGAAATTAGGAAGCCTTTTGGGCAAAGAAACCAGCCTTATTAAGAGAAATAAGGTGGTGTTCTTCAATCTACTCAGTATGGTCTGAGATCCCAACCTATAAGATTCCCAGCTATTTACAGTTGTCTTGATTTTTGTATGGTGCAAGCAGGTCAGTGATGTGAAAATGGTCAGTTCCCTTTTGCTCAAACTGGCCTGTGGCTCAAACAGGCCATGATGTCTCAAGTAGGCACCTCTTATATCATGAGCTCATGACAGATCATTACATTTTCATATAAAAGTGATTAATATCATTATATGCTTAAAATGCACACTTCATAATGACCATAGCTACACTTCCAAGGTTAACTAACACAGGCATTTCCCTGGGAGTACATGATGGTTTCAGTTACGCAGGTTTTCCCAGGGCTACATTTTATCTATAAATCACACAGTACCTTCTTATCCTAACAGGATAATCATAGATGATCAACGATTACAAGGTGAAATACTCAAGGCATTAATTATTGATCTTTCTTATTTCACAAATATGTGTCTACATATATATTATATAAATACAATTACATTCATATTTATATATAAGTGTATTCCCATAAAATTTATTTCCTCTGTAATCTTATGTATTTTATTCTAAACAGTTAAAAACATTATTCTCAGAATGAGGTCATAAGCTCAAAATCTTCATCTTCACTATCCTAAAGTCAATTTACTTGGCATCATACCCTCACCAAAAACTTTCTCATAATTATGGCAGAAGTATTGTCTCCGCTGGCACCCTCTCTCAAAGAGCAAATGGGTAAATGGAGGCTCACAATCATTACTTTAAAGAGAAGACAAATGGCACAGGATTAAGCAGGGATGTCTGGGACATTTGACAAGTGTGGTTTTGTATCACAGCCCAGAATTCTTAAACTTCTCTTCTCATCATATTTCAGGAATCTCATTTGAGATTTTAAGGATCAGACAATTGTTTGCCAGTGTATACTTCATCTTCTGTTATCTGTTGTAAATATACCCCAAAGACACCAGTCATAGGATTCTTCTATAAATCAAATAAATAAATATAATCCTATTTCATAGAGCACTGTTGGGAGGCTGAGTGAAAAAGAAATTGCATTAAAAATGTAGCTTCCCCACATGGGGCAGAATGTAGCACAAATGTCTCATTTATTGCTGGCAGGGCTGGTACAAACTGGACACCCGCCAGGCCATTTTTACTACTACATTCATTTTCCTCTGTGTTTACTGAAATGAAAAATTTCCATACCTGAGTAAAAAAAAAAATAACAGCTTTGCATCTTCTTCCCTCTCTCCCTAGTGACAACTCCAGCTTAGAAAAGCCAACTTGCTCTATTCTAGAGTGCGAGCTGTGCTGACAAAGCCTGGAGAATGGCACTGACTGAAGAGAAGGGTGAATTATCTTTGCTCCAGGAAAATGTGAAACCCCAAACACTCACAGAACAGCTAGGAGTTTTGGTTCCTGGCCAAAATTTACCTAGAACACTGCAGGTACCACAAACCTTCTTTTTAACACCTGTGTTTGGGACATATCACCACCATAGCCACATACCAGGGAGCTCCACTTTGGACTGCTTCCCAGGATGCCCTGTCTACCTTCTAAAGTGTTCTGAAAATGTAACCCCTCAGCTGAAATGTTCAGCAACAAAATCTCTAATTATTCCTCTTCTCCTAGACCCAGTAAACTAGTCTGTATATATGCACGGGCATGCATATACGCACATGTGCCCATACATGCATATATGATCACACATGTATATAAGATACATTGTATATGCATAGTATAAAATTTAAATATGCATATACACTTATATGTATATATATATGTATGTATGTGTGTATATAAATCTATACACACGTATCTCTATGTGTGATATGTGTGTACCTATATGTATATACACATACATCTCCTGCTATCTCTCTTTCAGGGATTTTCTCTATCACTCTGACTACCTACCTCTACACACCAATGAATATAGCCCAATCTTCTGATTTAAAGAGTTCTGGGAATAGAAGATCTGCCAAGACCATTGAACCTGCTTTCAGCATATGCTCTGTAGTCACAATTAATTTTTAAAAATCTGTGGAAAAGAAACTCATCATTTTAAATACCACTAGCACCAACTACTGATCAAATACCACAAATGATCTGTTAAGTCCAAGAACCCTAGGAAAACCAGCATCTTCTCCCCCAAGTTAACAGCCCTTCCTCCTATCTAGCCTTGGCAGCCATCAACTAGAAGAGAAACACTTTTGGAAATGTGATCTGGCAACTGTGTCTGTAGGTGTCATAGACCCTGTTCCATCAGTAGCCCCAGATATTGAAGAACTGGAGAATGAAGTTCTCACCACTTGAGTCTTTGGCACCGTCCAGTAATTTCACATTAGAAACAGATATAGGCTTATCTGTTAATGCAAATGGTATTAGCAAACATGAATTACCTTCCTTGCTATGGCAAACCTAAGGACAACAAGCTTTTCTAAATCTACCTGGGCACATTCAACCAGGTACCATTCAAGATCTCGTAGGTCATAAATATTGGAGTTGGAATTTCAACCTGGGGTTTCTGACTCCAAATGGTGTCCTCCTTTCATTGCAGGAGGCTGATTCTGTTTTATCTCCCTAGTGAAATATAAGCTTCTTGAAGGCAGGTACTTTCATTCGTGTATCTCTACCCTTAATTCCTAAGTTTAAAACAAATTTGCTACTTAATAAATGTTTGTAAGACCAACGTCTGTATCATTAAAACTCTTTTTACATATTTATATAAAAATGGAGGTCCAATATGCTATTGAATGATCATTTATTAAAGATCCAATATGTATAAATTTTCTCAAAAGCTAGACACAAATACACTAGGATGATAATAAGCTAGAGGCTATTCAGAAGAAGGCGTCTAGGGTGGAGAGGATGCTTAAGGTCATAATCCTGTTTGAAAGGACCTTATGTTTATAATATTTAAAGGTTGTATGCTGGCCAATATTTAACAACCAGATTTCTGATAAAGAATTATCTCTATGCCATACTTTTAAGTTTGATTTTCATTATTAAACATTTATCCATAATTTCTTTTAGTATAGAAATAATAATGAAAAACCCCTATAAATCAAGGCCTGATTTCTAGTTTTTGCTAAAAAATATTTGCTTGAAAATATTTAACCATAGATTCTGGAGCTAGAATAACCCTGGCTATATATCATGTTGTCAATGCAACAACATTGTTTCCTTTATTGTCCCTTTACTTGAAGTCAAATATTCATGAAGAAATGGAAAGGGTGTGTGGGGAGATTACCATACCCAAAATTAGGTAATTGCAAGATAGCAACAGTATGACAATAGGGTAAATATGGTTTGGGAGCTATACTGGTGGACGCAGATTGATGCCAAAAAGATCATAGAAGTATTTAATTCAACTAGATGCTGAATCAAAGTCACAAAGGTGGAAAGTTTCACAAAGGCCCTGGCTCAAATAATAAGCAAAAAACAGACAAAAAAAACCACAAAAGAATACAATAACAACAAAAACAAAACTCCACAACATGCCCGACAATTGACCACCCAGCCTTCTTTTGAAGATCTCTGATGAAACAAAATCCCAGGCTAGCTCATTCCAATTTTAGGTAGCTGTGATGGGTTAAGAACTTGTTTTCCCCGCTTTGTTGTCATTCAGTCATGTCTAACCCTTCATGACTTCATTTGGCCAGAGTCTGATTCATTTTTGTCTTTGTAATGCCAACATCTGACACGATACCTGGCACATAGCATTTTTGTTCTCCAGTCATTTCAGTTGTGTTAAACTCTCTGTAATCCCATTTGAGGTTTTCCTGGCAAAGATACAGGAGTGGTTTGCCATTTCCTTCTCCAGTTCATTTTACAGATAAGGAAACTGAGACAAACAGGGTAAGTCACTTGTCCAATATCATATAGCTAGTAAGTTATCTGAGGGTGGATTTGATCTCAGGAAGATGATCCTTCTTGATTCCTGGCACAATGTTCTATCCACTGCACTATCTAGCCTCCACCCCCATCCTCACCCCTTACTTTAAGCTTTAATTTGTATCTCGGTCATTTTCATCCCATTTTAGCTAGTTCATCCCTCTCAGACCAAGCATAAATCTAATCCTTCTTAGATACAAGCACTTTTTCAATATCTGAAGACAGAAATCATGACAATGCCTATGGGTTCCGCATCTTCTTGTCTACAGGTTTAATAACCTTTATTTATTCAAGTGATTCTCATATGACATGATCTTAAACGCCTTCACCAACCTAGCTGCCCTCCTTTAAATGGTCTCTAGGTTTTCAAAATCCTTCCTAAAAAGAGTTATTCACAACTGAAGCTAAAACTATAGATACGGTCACACTAAGACAGAGTTCAGGGAAACCCCAGTGACTTCTTACTCTAGAATCTAGGTAAGAACTGAAGTTGAGACCTGAGAAAGACCTGGCTTCTAAAGTTCAAGGTCTCCTACTGCATCCAGGCCCATCATCAGTCTTCCTGGCCTATGTCTTGCCACTGGTCTCTGATGACTCTCAAGGAGAATGCCAGACTGACCACTTTGCTGAGCTCTACCTTACTTAAATCCAATTCACTTGTAATTCAAGACATCATCTCCTTGATGTCATTGGTGCTCTTTGAGAATGAAGGAGTAACAACAATTCTAGAATCAGACACTTTCTTAATACAGCCTCTTCAATAACTGATAATGAAGAACCAACTATATGCAGGGAATGTGCTAGGCACTAGGGGTACAATATCAATAATGAAAGAGTCTCTGTCTTCAAGGAACTGATGTAGAGTAATCTATATAAGTTTACATGTATATCTACCCAGAAATATGTGTGTGTGTGTGTGTGTGTGTATTTGTGAGGTTTACTGATTTCCAAGGTGTAAATGCTCACACTGGAAATTAAAGAATTATCTCTTGAACCAGCAATTCAGTTTCCTAGGTTTTATCTTATTAAGTATTTGCATCTTATCTCAGAAAGAGAGTCCATCTCTTTCAGAGAGAAATTGTAAAAAGTTGCTTCAAATTAGTCATTATCTTTCAAAGATTTTTTTTAAAGAGTTCTTTTAGTTGTAGCTATCTTAATCATTGAAGGTGTTAAGCAACTGATTCCATTTCCTTGAGTGTTAAAGTGAGGAGAGCTTACATTTCTCCCAAGTGCCTCTAAAGGAAAAAAAAAAACTGTTTAGGAGATAAGGACCCTGTATCTACAAGGCAGCCTTTTGGCAGAGTTCAGACATCTGAGAATCTGAAATTTAGAAGGAAGTTTAAAGGTGACCTAGTCTAACTATCCTCATCTTTGAAATACCTCCAGCCAATCTAATTTTACAAATGAAGAAACTAAGGCCCTAGAAGGTAAATACTCATATCTCAATCTTATCTAACTCTGTAGCAGAAGAGCCAGACCCCCCATTATTTTTCTTTCCAGTTCTACTATATAATTTTTCTTCTCATATTATGTGATCTCCTTTGGAAACTTCTAGATATGAAAGAATGAGAGATAAAATGAAATCTCAACTTGTCTCCTCAGCTGCTGAAGATGAACTGAAGGAAGAATGTGGTTCAGTGGAAAGAACGTTGGATTTGAAACATGAATGTGAGGGTCTAAAATGTTGTGTTAGGATTTTTGTAATCTTGGGTAAGTTATCTCGACTCTGAATTTCAGAATCTTTATGAGTCAAATGAAGGGGTTGAAGGTGATGACCCTTCCCAGATCTACATCTATGATTGATTATTCTATGAACTTCATGTATAGAAGACAGAAATGAAGAAAGATTTTTTTAAAAATAACGATACATTCAATAGGAATGAAGGTTGTAGGAAAGGACAGAGGTAAAGAAGGAAGAAGGGAAGAAAGGAAAGGAGGGAGGGAGGGGAGGAAGGAAATATTTATAAAGTACCTAACATTCTAGGATTGTGCTAAATGCTTTATAAAAATTATCAGCCACAGGTTCTATAAACATCAGGCATAATTTCAAAAAACAAGTGAATGTTTATGCACCTGTGATTAAAGGAATGTTAGGTGTCCAGGCAATTTAGCCTTTCCATGGACATGGTGGAACTTAAAGCTGTAAGAGACCCTGACCATTACCTAGGAAACAAAATCACTAACCATACAGAAATCAGATTCATTACCCTATAGTCATATCACATATAAAGCTTATATTTCTCAAGTGAAGCATCTGTATCAGCAGCGTTTACTCTGAATATGAAGAACAAGGCAACATAATGAGTATTGATATCTCCATTAGTAGAAGATAATGAATACTCTTCTTTGGTGTGCCTGAAGATCAGCAGGGTCAAGTGAGACAGAGACTCACAGACACAACTAAAATGTCAAAGTATAGAGGGACTTGCTATCCTCACCAAGAAGTAGCCCTCTGTGACCTCACTCTAGGAAAAAATCCTCATTTATCTTATGCTACCTCCTGTTCCATCTCTGATAATGGTATTGCAATCCCCTTCAGAACTAAGGGTAACACCATTCATTATTCTAGTTCAAACTTTTTGCATATAAAGAGCTTTTATAGGTATTTCACATTTTTTTAAATGTCAAAATTGAATAAAAATAATGTTGAATACTTTTAAGTAGTCAGCTAGGTGGTCCATTGCATAGAATGTTGGGTGAGGAATCAGGCAGACTTGAGATTGAATCCTGCCTTTGACACCACCTAGATAATCCTGGGCAAATCACTTAACCTTTCTCAGAATCATTTTTCCTCATCTGTAAAATGTGGATGACAAAAGCACTTGCTTTCTAGAGATTTTTTTGAAAATAGCAAAAGAGATAACATATGTAAAGTGCTTTGCAAAACTTAAAGTATGACACAAATGTTAATTGTTAATCAAAACTTAGTTTCTCATAAAAAGCTACATATTAACATTATCTGTGTTCAAGTGTATTTTCATTGATTTTGTTAAATATTTCCCTATACTGTTGTCAATGCATTGGGCCATGTGTTTGACAGCTCTGATATAGATCTTGCTTTTATTTTTAAGCATATAATAAATTTGACACATAACTTTCAAAAAAAAAACTTAGTTTCTCTTTTTGTTGTACAAATGTTCTTTTTCTTCTCTAATCTGCCTCCTTTTTTTTTTATTCCTTTTATTTTTCTCTATTTTTGGAAGGGGGAAGGCAGGGAAGTTGGGGTTAAGTGATATGCCCAAGGTTACACAGCTAGTAAGTGTTAAGTGTCTGAGGCCAGATTTGAACTCAGGTCCTCCTGACTCCAGGGCTGTGCTCTATTCACTGTGCCACCTAGCTGTCCCTACCTCCACCTTTTCAAAAAAGCATCACCCTTTTCATGAACTAGTTATGAATAGTATCTTCTAAAAATAAAAAAAAAGTAAGAAAAAAAAAATTCCCTGGGCCCTAATTGTTAACTGAGCCCTGAATTTTAAACCAGAATTAAATTCAATTTAACAAATGTTTATTAAGTCCTTGTACATGGTGTGCCTTGGCAATTAAGTGGCATAGTGGATA
>CM053592.1:175735791-175757315 GCA_028646515.1 Pseudochirops corinnae
AAAAAAAAAAGAAAAAAAGAGAACTCCAAATGGGGTCATGGTGAGTTGAATACAACTGAAATCACTGAACAGCAACAAAACATGCACCACGTGCTATGCCAGGTGTTGGCATTGCAAAGACAAAAACTCATCAGTACCAGGTCTCAAGAATCTTATATTTTATCATGGGAAACAACACGTACACATGAAGTAGACATTTGGTACAGTCAAAGCACCACAAAGAAAATTAAAGTGGAGGGAAGTACATACACCTGGAAGAATTAGGATGAGAATTTATGTAAGAGATAATGTCTGCGACTTGCTTAAAGGAGAGCATCCTGGATTGAAATACTGGTTCCAGAACATGCGGCTAGAGAAGAAATGCCAAACCATTTTATCTCTTTAAGAGTGATTTGTAAACCCTGGCTACTAATACTACTTATCCAAGAGAATATCCATGAGGAAACTGTTTCACAAGCTATAAAGTAACAATTACACAGCCATATATCTTAGTACAGCAACCAGTTGTTATGCATTATTTTCCTAACATCTGTCAACAAATAAAACCATTAGAATATAAGCCCTTCTAGGCTTACATTTGTTTCCCTTGAATCCGGCACAGTGCTATAGACAGAGAAGATACGAATATTCTCATTCTCATTCTCTCTCTCTCTGTCTCTCTGTCTCTGTCTCTCTGCTCTCTCTCTCTCTGTCTCTCTCTTTCTCTTTCTCTCTCTCTCCTATCCTTGAGCTGGAGGAGATTTTAGTTATCATCTAGCCCAATCTTCTTAATTAATAGACAAAGCAACGAAATTGGTGAATGGTTAGGTAACTTGACCCAGAGTCTCTGAGTAGAAAACAAACCTAGGATTTGAAATCTGGTCTTCTCGCTTAAAATTCAATAATTTTCCCACTGTTTACCTCAGTCTCCTCATTTGAAGAAATGAGCTGGATAAGGAAACAACTCATGAATGTTTGCCAAGAAAACCCCAAATTGGATCAGGAAGAGTTGGACATGACTGAAACAAACCAACAACGCCCTCCAAAAAATTAACCTTGCATTATATTTTTCAATTGTTTTGGTCAATGATTAGTACTTTATGTGTGACCCTAAGTATAGCCTTTCTTTTCATTCAACCTTAGTTTCTTCTTGTGCACAACGAGGGGCTTCGACTAGATCTCCAAGGACAGTCAAATCAGTCAACAAGCATTTATTAAGCATTTTCCATGTGGCATGCCTTGTGGGCAGCTTTGTGGATAAAAACCAAAAACCAGAACCAAACACAACACAACACACATACACAAGTACTTGTCTCACAGGCTTACAAGTGAGTGGGGATACACTACATACAAAAAGTATGCAATATATAGAGTGAAAATGAAAGGGCATCTGAGAGGGAAGGAGCTTATGAAGTGGCAATACTTGGAAAGGATACCTTTTAATTCCGATATTCACTGATTCTGCTTATATTCATTATAGAAAAAAAAAAGTTAAATTTCATTCCCCTCTTTTAGATGGACCTTTTAGGAATAGGTTATGTTGCTTGAGAAGCATATTTCCAAGGGGTTCAGAGCACTGCTTTCCTTTTTCTTTTTCTAATGACCCACTATTTCCTAAACACTTTTTTCCCTTCATAAGAGGCATACCACCTGCTTTGAATCATTTCCCTTCTAGCCAGAACCTGGATATTTTTAATGTCAACTCAGAATGGCACATAAGTCACTTCGTTAATAAGCATTCTCAACAGTGCATTAGAAATGGAAAGAAATGCTCTCGTTACCCTTCTGCTATGTAGTGTGGTCCCTGAAGTATGCATTATTATTACTCTTATTACCCAGTTGCACTGAGCTAATTTTCACTTTGGTAATTTTCAAGGCAAGATTCTCAAATCTCTCCCCCGCGCCCCCCCCCCCCCACAGTTTTGCCTTACTTCTCTTGGCAATACATAGATGTATGTGAATGTGTGCACACATATATAGACATACCTACATGCAGATGTATGAACACACCTATTGATACATCCATCTACCTATCAACATATACACATGTTTGTGTGGAGAGAGGCAAGAGATTGTGGGTAAGATAGAGAGGAGATAGCAGAGAAAAAAATAGAAATTTCCAAAAACACCAAGAGAGCTCTTAAGGACTTTAAATCAGCTTATTTTTTGCAGAAGCCATAAAAGCATATTAATTCTTATGCAAAGAAATGTTTCCGCAAATAATTGCCACTCAACTATACTTGTCACAATAAATATTCTGAATTCTACTCACTTGCCCGAGTAGAGAATTACTTTATTGATGGTAATGGTCTCTCTTCACGCCCAGGTTTACTGATGCAGCAGGGCAAAGACATATCCTTCAGGTGCAAATTGGAAAACTCACAATAAAATGGGAGGAGATTCCAGACCATCAATGGCATCAGACAGTCCTTCATTGACAAATTTGATATTGTACCTCCCGATCTCCAGATGGGAGCTCTTGGATTGAAACTCTCACTCTGGATCCAGACTTCCCACTCTCAGCTAAGCCTCTTGGACTTGACATTCCTGAAAAATGCTAGATCCCAACCCATCCTTACCTCTGCTTAAGGATTAAGTCTTGGACTCAGTTTAACACAGGTCATGGTTCCCCTTCATACCCACAGAATGGCCTAATCACCATCCAAATGGTCTGCCACTAAGCTTTGTAACCCCTGTTCAAAAAAATCCCAGTTCTTAAGTGGCTTTCAGAGATTCAGAGGATATTTTTAGAATAGGTAGAGTAAGTAGCTGGCTGCAAGGGCTCCATATTGAAATTGGTTTGCTTGACTATAACCATTCCCTGAAAAACTATAAATGTCCATATTAATAGATGGGTTATGGCCACGAGTCTTAGAGAGGGAGACATTCTTTCCCTACCCAAGCACTAAAAGAATATTTTACCCCAGGTTTTTGTGAATATTTATGATGACTTGTGGACCTGAACATCAAGGACAATCAGGTACAAAAAAAAAAAATCATGATAAAATTTGGATCATTCTTAGGACCATTCTTATTATCTATTAGATTGTGCTTAAATTTTACTTTGATGATTGTCTTGTTTATAGAGGCATGGCCATGATGTTCCTTCTTTTCATAAAGCAATTTATGATATTGTTTTTATCTTTGGGTTCTACCAAAAGTTCTACCCCACACCTTGATGTGACATGGAGACAGCTGTGAGTTCTTGAAGTCCATGCAAGTATAAGCTCTGGTAGCTTCCATCTACTCAGCTAGAAAGGTTTTAGAGCCAGACACAGGCTTTTTCTACAGTGTGAGCTCAGCCTAGTTAAGGGCAGAGAATATCGTCAGTAGTAGGCTGGCTACTGACTGATGCGCTCGTTGGCTTCAGTAAGTCATGTAATAGAAATTTTTTTTTTAAATGTCCATTCCCCTGTGACCTTCCCCTGTCTATAATGATGGTGAATGTATGGTAAATGAGTTACAGAAAAGGGAGGGGGTTTTAAAATTATGAAACTGTAAGTATTAATTAAATGTTTAGTGCTCTAAACATAAGCACATTATACAATTAAAGATTTGATGCAGTATTGAAGAAACTAAACCCCACAGATGCTTCCATTTTCACTATAAATAAAATCCAAAGGTAGAAAAGTTGCAGTTAAATTGAAAAATGACTCACAGGCACTCCTTGGGAGGCAAAGAAAGGTGTTTCATTGTGGATCCAAAGGTAAAAAAAGACCTGGGAATTTATAAACCATTGAGTCTTCCCTTGCACTGATCAGGGAGGATACATACATAAAGATAACAGTGAAAGTAATTTTGGTTCTCATATCAACATCTGATGCAAAAAGATGAAGGAGTAGAGGCATTTTATGGAGAATTTGACAGGACCCTGCTAACCAAGTCAACAGATGCCATCATACTCAGAGAAAATATAAAAGATACCTAAAGGCATTCAGATGTTTCAGAAACTGAACACTTGTATAATATAAATAATTTCTTCAAGAAGAAAGACTGAAAATGTTCGACATTTTGAGCACTGAAGAGTATATGAAAATAGAAACTAATCTAACTCCAGATGGTATATAACCATTTACTGATGGGGGAGTCATTTCAGAATCAGCTGTCCTTGTTCAGTCAGATTATCAACTAGTAGATCAAAGGTCAAAATCTGCATCAAAGAAGACAATACAATAAAGTGGGATGGCGAGGTGACTGGCAAATGACTCTAGTTCCAATCCATCTCTTTTAAACAAGCTGTTGACTCTGACAAATGGGAAATGGATACAAGTCATTTTTTTTTTTTTACCATAATTCTTATTGTTAAAGCCCTTCAGAACCATAGAGGTGAAGTCAGAAGGAACTTGAATTTATCTGAGTCATGTTGTGGCATATATTTGTTCAGTCCTTTCATCATGTCTGACTCTGTGTGACCCCATTTGGGGTTTTCTTGACAAAGATATAGGAGTAATTTGCCATTTTCTTCTCTAGCTCATTTTACAGATGAGTAAAACAAGGTTAAATGACTTACTCGGGGTCACAAAGATCGTAAGTTTCTAACACAAGATTTGAACTTGTGTCTTCCTGTCTCTAGGCCAGCGCTCTATCCACTACATCACATCACATAGATGGCATACACAGTGCTAGATAAACTATACAGAATACACCTGTGCACATGCACAGCTGAAGTTCAAATCCTCTTATGGATTCAAGTCCTTTTTATACAAATAAAAGCTTCCCACAATTATTTGACTTTTTGAGGGAGTGAAGGGAACTAGGTGTCTCTATCTCTTCCAGTTTGGAAAGGAGACTGATGGCAGTGTTACTTGGCATAGGAGCTTTGACTCATTCTGTTTCTGAACTGGCTGATTTATTCCTTCTTAGGTAGCTTAGTGCCCCTCTCTGCCCCAGTCCAGTTTGCTCAAAGTACTAAGACCAAGCTTAGTACAAATACTTGATCAGATGTAGTGCACTGCTGTTCAGAATGCCCAAGCTCAAGGCTCCCACCAGTCTCAGCCTTCCCCAGGAACAGGAGATTATAGGTGTTAGGCATACATTCTGCAATTAATGATGGAAAGAGGAGACAAGAAACTCACAGCAGGAGAGTCTGGGCTGCATTGTGACCAGGATTGGTGAAAGGAGTATCCACATTGATGGCATCATAGTTCTATCAAAGTAAAAGTCACTGAGCTCTTATTTATTCGCATTGATACAAACAAGAAAATGGGGCAATAGGTTCATGGATTTAGAGGCATAAGGTCCTCACAAATCCTCCTTAACAGAGGAAGAAACTGATATTATGAGAAGCTACATGATTTCCTTAAGCTCATATACATAATAAGTAGAAGACTTCTCTGACCCGCACTCAGGACCTTTGGCTACAGAACTCTTTCCAAAAGATGACATAGAGATGACTTTTTCCTAATTTCTTAAAATAGAAACAAGAATACTTCTTTCCTAGAAGTCTGCTATGACATTTACAGATATACCTCATTTTACTGCAATCGACTTTATTGCACTTCACAAATGTAGTGGATTTTGTTTTGCTGTTTCTATTTTTTTGTTTTAGAAATTGAATGTTTGTGGCAATCCTGCATGGAGCAAGTCTGTCAGCACCATTTTGCCAACATCATGTGCTCATGTCATCTCTCTGTTTCACATTGTGGTAATTCTCATAACATTTCAAACTTTTCATTATTAGTATATCTGTTATGGTGATCTGTGATCAGGGTTCTTTGATGCTACTGTTATAATTGTCTTGGAGTTCCATGAACCATGCCCAAATAAGACTGCAAACTTAGTTGATAAATGTGTATTTTCTGACTGCTCCACAAATCAGCTGTTCCTCATCTCTCTCCCTGTCCTTGGGCATCCTTATTCCCTAAGAAGCAACCATATTGAAATTAAGCCAATTAATATACCTACAATGGCCCCTAAGTGTTCAAATGAAAGAAAGAGTCAATCAAGATGGCAAACTCCATTGTCTCATTTTAAGAAATTGCCACAGATACCCCAGACTTCAGCAAGCACCACCTGATTAGTCAGCAGTCATCAACATCTAGGCAAGACCCTCCACCATTAAAAAAAAAAAATATGACTTCAAGGCTCATATGATGGTTGGTCCTTTTTTTTTTTTTTTTTTTTTTTAGCAATACAGTACTTTAGTTAAGGTATCTACATTGTTCTTTAGAAACAATAACATTGAGTACTTATTAGACAACAGTATAGTGTAAACATAACTTTTATATGTACTGGGAAATCAAAAATTTATGTGATTCACTTTATTGTGGTAGTGTAGTGCTCTGGAACAAAACCTGCAATATACATACATATACACACACACACACACACATATATACCTGTGTATTTTATTTGATCGAGTATTAAAATGTATTTCTATTAAAACAGCACAGAACAACAGAAAATGAAGAATGAAGGAGAACTTAGAAATACAATGGGTTCATGGACAGTTCATCTTGGACTGAAAAATTACTGCAGAAACTTCAAACCATGGACGGTCAAGAATTGATAATATGTTTGATTTTTATCTTTGAGAAAAAAAAATAAAGTCTGCCAATTCTTTGAGGAGTTCATAGGATCAAAGATTTAGAGCTGGAAGAGAGCCGAGAAGCCACTGAGGCTTAGAAAGGCTGTCACTTGCCCAGGCTTATCCTGCTATTAAGTGTCTGAGGAAGGATTTTGAAGTCAGATATTCTTGATTACAAATCCAATATGCTATCCAGCTGCTTGGATTCATATGCAATTATTTGAATGACTCAAAGTTGTTTTTTTTTTCCCTTTAAGAAAACTTCATAGCATCATAGCTCCAGACCTAGAAGTGACCTCAAATGTTATCACATCCAAACCTCCAATTTCACACACAAAGAAACTGAACTGAGAGCTTGTTACTTGACCAAAGTAACACAAATAAGTGGCAGAGCCAGGAATGGGATTCATATCTTATATTTCATCTCTACTGCTTTTTCCACTAACCCATACTACCTTTAGTTTCACAATCCTGATATCAAGGGACCTGGAATAAGGACCATTTAGTCCTTTTTTTTTCTTCTCCTCTCCAACAAAAACTCCCCTGCTGGGTCTGGGAAGAATAACACCATGATCCAAATTACATTTTTAACTAAAACGCAGCATATTATTCAGGGAAAAAATAATAATAGGAGAGGGCAGTGAAGTATCCTCCTGGCTCATTGAAATGTCTTCACCCAGGCTGGTCTGCCCACCCCACTGAACAGACACAATCAGGTCTGGAGCAGTATACACATGATGCAATTTCAAAGACTGATAGAGACATATTTCTACAGGTCCTTTAAACAGTGAGTCATTTCAATTTCACACTGCAGGCTTCTGGTGTGACTTCACATGTGACTGACTCTGCCAGAAGATGAATTTACTCCTAGGTTGTTATCAGCATCCCAAATTCTATGTGATGAAGACTTGGTAAAGACAACAGGGCACAGACTCATGGAGGAAGTTGATAATGTCTTCATTTCCCTTTTTGGTGCTTCCTCCTCTCAGTATTGATGGGGTTTTCTCTGGAAGATAACTCCACCATTGACCTTGTTGTCCAACAAACAAATAAGTTGTATATTCCCAAGCTTGAGCTGACAGCATTGGAGCCTTGAAGATGGCAACTTCCCAAGCAGTACAATTAAACTCTCATTCTCAGAAGAGAAAACAGAGCTGTCTGCTGAAAGTAGTAAATACTGCCAGACTCCTAAATTCTGCAAGTCTTTGCCCTATGTTTTATTTCTTCTCAGGAAGCTTGACTTTTCAGATACTGCTCCACACACACGGTAACTCAGCACTCAACTTCCAAATTCAGGAATCTAGTACGTTACTAGAAACAGAAACTTGTATTCTGATCTTATGGGGTCTTCAAGGAAACTGCATTTCACATCTTATCATTCTACTGCTTGTCACAGGCCAAGACACATGGAGAATGCTTCCTTCCCTTTTGGCCAAAGGGTAGGAAGCTTCTGACTTTATTCCCTACATCATTAATTTGGATTACTTTGAAGAAGCTTGTTGACCAAGAGCCTACCCAGAGTCATAGAATTGAAGGGTGGTCATTTCAGGAGGGGTAGCAAAGTGGCACAGTGGGTAGAGTGATAGATTCAGAGTCAATAAGATTGAAGAGATCTTCATGAATTCAAATCTGGCCTCAGAAATAAAATTTTAAAAAAAATATGGCCTCAGATACAGAGTAGTTATGGGACATTGGACAAGTCACTTAACCCTGTTTGCCTCAGTTTACTCATTAGTAAAATGAGCTGGAGACAAACTACTCCATAATCTTTGCCAAGAAAACCCTAAGTGGGGTCACAAAGAGTCAGACACAAATTAAAACAGTAGCAAATTTCAAGAGACTTTGGAAGTTACAAGGGCAACGGAAAGAACAAGTGATCCTGGATTCAAATTCCCCCGTCACTTAATTACTTACTTATGACATTGGGCAAATCACTCAACGTCTCTTAATCTCAGTGCCCTCATGTATATCACAAGGGGGAAGTTAGACTACATAGTTTCTAAGGTGACTTCTAGCTCTAAAAAGCTGATCCTTCCCTAATTTTATAGAGGATGAATCTGGGGCCAAGAACAAAGAAGTGGTATAGAATATTGTAACATAATCCCATCCTTGCCAATACTTTGCTTTGATTGAACCACAAGTATTTGCTAAACACTTCTGTGCCTGAGATTGTGCTAGCCATTGGAAACATAAAGACACAAGGATTTTATATTTTCCATTCTATAAAGGCATTATAACATTTTTACAGTTAAGAATACACCAAAAACATATAAATATAAATGTATTACACATATGTAGATGTATACATACATATATACTTGTATACATACACATGAGTGAATGTGTATGGTATGTTCATATATACATATATTATATCAGTATGTATGTATATATTGCATATATATTACACAGTGATTTGTGATGGAGAATTAACAACTAGGAAAATCAAGAAAGATCTCATGAAGTAGGGATCTGGATTTCTAGTCTCAGTCCTTTTCTCAGAGTAAACTTCCAGTCTTAGGAACACAAAGACAAACAATCAAGGACTGCCTCATGGTATGCACTCTTTCCCTGATACTTAATAAATGCATGTCCCACTTCTCTTCCTTAAATGCAATCATTACCCAATGTAAAGAGAAGCTGAGTATATCCAGGTGGCAAATTAGATAGAGTGCTGGGTCTGGAGTCAGGAAGACTCATCTTCAAGCATTCAAATCCAGCCTCAGACACTATCTGTGTGACCTTGAGCAAGTCACTCAAACCTGTGTTTCAGTTATTCATCTGTAAAATGACTTGGAGAAAGAAATGGCAAACCACTCCTGTATCTTTGCCTAGGAAAGCCCAAAGGGATCATGAAGAGTCAGATATGATTAAAATGACTGAACAACAGCAATGACAAAGAGAAGCTGTCCAACACTGTGGGTACTTCAAACCAGTTATCTCCAGTAGACTTGGAAAAAGAACAGAACAGGTATTCCAGGCACCATCAATGGTTGATTTCAAATACCCAGGCCCGATAAGGTGCTGATAATACTTGTGAACAGAAGGACTCCAGTTAAAGTAACAGATACCATGTAATGCTTCTCTCCCAGATACAAAATAAAAAAGGAATTACATAAATACTTACACTATACAGACAAACATATGTAGGCAATGCCATATTATGTATAAAGAATAAGACGCCAATGGCAAACATCCCAGCACACAATTTAATTTTCACTCGTCACAAAAGCAGTTTCTGTAGATAATGGGAACCTGTAATTGCCAGCATTAGAATAATCAAAGATTAAGGCACCAAACAGGGAACAGGAGCTTTCAATGACCAATGTGTTTGGCAACATATCTATGGATCTTGCTCTCTGGAAAAATTCAAGATTAAAAAAAAAAAAAAACCTTCTAAAAGGGGAAAGGGGAGAAAACAGTAGGAGAGAGGTCTACGGACAGTGAAAGAGGAAATATATTCCCTTGGAGTCAAGCTGTTAGCAAATGCTTCGTTTCAATTGCAAATTCACATGATTTCCCATTGAGCTTTTCAATCAGGACCCTCCAATAGGCCACAAGTGGCCAAAAGACTTTCAGACACCCCTTGCTTGCTTCAGATGCACTGAATGCAAGGAAGGCTATGACTTAAGGAGACATATATTATTACCCTTTGAGAACTAAAGAGACTTTTAGAATTGACAGTCTCCCAGCCCTTAAGAGAAACATGGCTTCCCCTTAAATTCCATTTCTCTACTAATCTTTATCTTAGCACAGTGCTTGGCATATGATGCTTAATAAATGCATTTGTTCATCCATTCATTTATCCATTCATCTTTACATTCCAAAGCTGTTTAGGAGGGGGGACACAATGATGCTTGAGTTAACCTCATTTTGCCCATTGCCTGCCATTCCTGAGAGTCTTTGATTGCTCTCAGCAGGCAGTCACCTTATTTCATCAGTCAGTCTCGTTTTATTTCATTGGTCTATTCCTTTATGTCTCTGCTTCCTTGCTCTGTTAATTTATGGACCATGTCATTCCCAGGGAGCACCAGTCACATTAAAATTGACTCCTATTGCTTCAGTTCTATCAACTTTAGTGGGAATATCATTGTCACAGTTCACTTGCTGACCCACACCTACCTTTCACTCTTGCTCAACCAACAGTCAGATAAACATAAAGAAAAGAGACTTATTAAATACAAAGGAAAGATTTTTGTGCATGATAGATTGTATGTTGTGTTTTTTTTTTTTCCTTCCATTTTGTTTTTGGAAAGGCAGTGGGGTTAAGTGACTTGCCCAGGGTCATACAACTAGTAAGTGTCAAGTCTCTGAGGCCGGATTTGAACTCAGTTTCTTCTGACTCCAGGTCAGTGCTCTATCTACCACACCATCTTGCTGCCCCTAATTATGTGCTAATAGAGAAATGACATACATTTCCACTTACCAAAAGTCAATGGCACTCATTAAATTCTTCCCTTTAATAAAATCTGTTTTTTCCCCAAATAGTTATAATTGTTTAATACAGTTCAATATGTGTGAAAATGGTGCCTCTGAGAAACTAAGAGATCCCTATTGTATTCTTTTCTCCTTTTCATTTCAAAGGAGAAAGAGAGTTCTCCACATGTCCTGGAAAGTGGATTTGGTACAATTTGAAAAAAATAAAACAAAACAACAAAAGAGCCAAAAGGTAGACTGGATAATGCTCAAAGAGAGAACAATGACAACACTTTAAAAGTTTCAGATCAGACTTATGGATACGAAACCAAAATGGTGTGAGAAGGCACTCAGTTGAGCCCTCCCAACATTTCCTTTCTAACAGCTTAAAAATAATGTCTAAAATCTAATTCTGGAGTGGCAGACACTTCCCCCCACCCCAAAAAAAAATCAGGGAAAACATTCTTTTAGGCAAAGACAATTTATGAGTTCAGAAAGTAAGATCTATAACATGAGGATGGAGGCTGACTCCACATGGATAAAACACCAGTGGTGGGACTAGGTGGTAGCTACAGCAGTTTGGGGAGCTTCCAAGGCAGAGATGGTAAGGGGAACTGACAACCAGCCAGAAAAAAACTACAGGGGACCCCTGTGCTAACACTAAATGCAAGACTAGATGATGTTTGTCAACTGCATTGCCTATTTCCACTTCCAGGAAAAGTATAAGCATAATTGACCAAGTCAATGACAACAACAAAAACAAACTAAAATAATATCATTATATCAATAAATGCAGAAAAGATTTAAAAAAAAAAACCTTTGACAAACTACAACCCATTTCTATTAAAACACTGGAAAGTATAGGAATCAATTGAGTTTTTAAAAATATTTAGTATTTTATTTTTCCCCAGGAACATAAAAACAATTTTTAACATTCATTTTTAAAACTCTGAATTCCAAATTCTCTCCCTTGCCTCTACCCATCATTGAGAAGATAACCAATTCAATATCGGTTAGAGATGTGTAGTCATGTAAAAGATCTCCATATTAGTCAACTTGTAAAAGAAAACAGACACCCCCATACACACATACACACAAGAAAAACTCCAGAATTTTGTTTAAAAAAGCAAAAAAAAAAGTATGCTTCAATTTGTATTCAGATATCATCAGTTCTTTGTCTTAGGATGGATAGCATTTTTTGTCATAAGTCTTTCAGAGTTGTCTTGGATCACTGTATTGCTGAGAATTGATAAGTCATTCGCAGCTGATCAACTTATAATATTGCTATTACTTTGTACACAGTACATTTCATTTTTCATCAGCTCATGTAAGTCTTTCCTGTATTTTCTGAGAGAATCCTGCTCATAATTTCATATAGCACAATGATATTCCACCATAATCATATACTTAATTTGTTCAGTCATTCCCCAATTGATGGTCATCCCCCCAATCTCCAATTCTTTGCCACCAGAAAATAGGTGCTATAATTATTTTTGTGCATATAGGTACTTTTCCTTTTTTTTAAAAAAAAATCTCTTTTTGGAATACAGAGAGAGTATTGCTACGTCAATGGGTATGCATGGATTTATTTCCCTTTGGACATAGCTCAAAATCATTCTACGGATAGATTGAATCAGTTCACAATTCCACCAACAATGCAATGATATCTCATTATTCCCACATCTCACCCAAAATGTCATTTTCCTTTTCTGTCCCATTAGCTAATTTCATAGGCATGGGGTAGTAACTCAGAATTGTTTTAATTCGCATTTCTCCAATTAATAGTGAGTTAAAACATTTTTTCACATGGCTATAGATAGCTTTGATTACTTCATCTGAAAACTGTTCATATTTCTTGATCATTTATCAGTTGAGGAAAGGTGCTTATTTTAATATATTTGATTCAGTTCTCTATATGCTTGAGAAATGAGGCCCGTAACAAAGAAATTGCCCTCTAGAATATAATATTCCAAGTCCTCCAATCCTTTAATGTAGATGTTGATAACTCTTGTGCTATCCTGACTGTGACTCCATAATATCTGAATTATTTCTATCTGGCTGCTTGCAATATTTTCTCCTTGATCTAGGAGCTTGGGAATTTGGCTATAATATTCCTGGGAGCATTCTTTTGGGGATCTCTTTCAGGAGGTGATTGGTGAATTATTTCAATTCCTAAGTTACCTTCTCATGATAGAATATCCAGGCAGTTGCCCTTGGTAATTTCATGAAAGGTTATGTTTAGGCTTTTTTTTTTTTTTTGATCACAACTTGTGAGTAGTCGAGTAATTCTTAGGTTATCTCTCTTAGATCTTTTTTCCAAGTCAGTTGTTTTTCCAGTAAGGTATTTCACATTGACTTCTAATTTTCATTCTTTTGGTCTTTCTTTATTTTCTCTTGATTTCTCATAAAGTCATTAAGTTCCATTTGCTCAATTTTAATTTTTAAATAATTATTTTCTTCATGGAGTTTTGTGGCTCCTTTTCAATTTGGCCAATTTTACTTTTATTTCTTTACAATTTATTTATTTACTTTTAGTTTTCAACATTCATTTCCACAAGATTTTGAGTTACAAATATTTCTCCCCATCTTTCCCTCACCCCCATCCCAAAATACTGAGCCTACTGAAACCCCTTTCTCCAATTTTTTCTCTTTTATATCCTACCTCACCCCACTCCCCCTTCACCCCTAACTTTCTAGTAGGGCAAGATGGATTTCTATATCCCAGTGCCTATATATCTTATTCCCCAGTTACTAGGTCTTGTGTTATCTTGATTGTGTTTCCACAATACTCAAATTGTTTCTTCCTGACTGCTTGCAGTATTTTCTCCTTGACCTGGGAACTCTAGAATTTGGCTATAATATTCCTAGAAGCTTTCTTTTTGGGATTTTTTTCAAGAGGTGGTTGGTGAATTCTTTCAATGTCTATTTTGACCTCTGGTTCTAGAATATCAGGGCAATTTTGCTTGATAATTTCTTGAAAGATGGTGTCTAGGCTCTTTTTTTTTTGATCATGGTTTTCAGGTAGTCTAATAATTTCTAAATTATCTTTCCTGGATCTATTTTCCAGGTCAGTGGTTTTTCCAATGAGATATTTCATGTGGCTTTCTATTTTTTTCATTTGTTTTATAGTATCTTGATTTCCCATAAAGTTATTAGCTTCTGATTGCTTTGATCTAATTTTGAAGGAACTATTCTCTTCAGTGAGTTTTTGAAATTTCTTTTCCATTTGGCAAATTCAGCTTTTTAAGACATTCTTCTCCTCATTGGCTTTTTTGGGTATCTTTTGCCATTTGAGTTAGTCTATTTTTTAAGGTATTATTTTCTTCAGTATTTTTGGGTCTCCTTTATCAGGCTGTTGATTGCTTTTCATGATTTTCTTGCATCATTCTCATTTTTCTTCCCAATTTTCCTTCACTTCTCTTACCTGATTTTCAAAATCCTTCTTGAGCTCCTCCATGGCCTGTAACCAATTCATATTTTTATTGAAAGCCCTTGATGCAGGAGTTCAGACTTCTCTCTATTCCTCCTGCTTCATGCCTTGATCATTTTTGTCCCCATAAAAGTATTCTATGGTCTGACAATGCTTCTTCTGCTTACTCATCTTGTCAGTAAATTACTTGACCTTTGAGCTCTTTGCCATGATAGAACTCTGCTTCCAGAACGTCCCAAATCATTGGGGTTTTTGCAGTTGCTGGAGCTATTAGGAAGGCACTTTCTCTACAGCCCCACAAACTCTGGCACACTGGCCACACACCCCGGGACCACCATCCAGATCCAAGCAGGGCAAAGCAAGAGCAATTACCCTCTGAATGGTCGCTTTGTCCCCCTATGATCTGAAGGCCAGGAGCTCTGGAGGCAGCCACATGGCAGCAACTGCAGCTACCATGCCTTTGCCTCCTCTTGTCCCAGGGGCAAGGGCCAGACTGCACTCTTCCTTTACCCTGTTCCAACAGATTTCCTCACTGAACTTCTACTTTCTCTGTGGCGTTTATGGATTAAAAAGTCTGGAAATGATCACAGCTGCTGGTGATTCACTCTCCTGAATTCTGCTCTGGCTGGTCTGGGCTGCAGGTCTGGGTTGCTAGTGCTTTTGGTGATGCTCATGAAGGACTGCACTTAGCTTCCAGGCCAGTGTGACAGACCCTTCTTGTTGGGCTGCTGGGCTGCCTTCAGGAGGAGATTTGTTTTTCTCTGTCACTTTGTGGGTTTTGTGGCTTTAAAATTTGCTTAGAGTCATTTTTTACAGGTATTTGAAGTAGTTGGAGCCAGAGCCCATGCCAAGTCTGCGCTTTTACTCTGCCATATTGGCTCTCCCTCCCACCCCCAATTTTACTTTTTAAGGAGTTTTTTGTTTTGTTGGCTTTAAAAAAATAAATTCAGGGAATTTTTGTGCCTCTTTTTTTTTCCATTTAGTCAATTCTGCTTTTTAAGGCACTTTATTCATTTTTGGCTTTTTGGAACTCTTTTTACCATTTTGCCTAGTCTGTTATTTAAGGTGTTATTTTCTTCAGTGTTTTTTTGTGTGTCTCCTTTACCAACATGTTGACTCAATTTTTTCAGGATTTTCTTGCGTCATTCTCACTTTCATTCCTAGCTAATATAATACAAATGACATTTCTACCTGCATTAGTCTATTTATTCAGTGCTTTAGCCATCAAACTACCAAAGAATTATTTTATAGAGCTAGAAAAACAGTAACAAAATTCATCCAGAAAAGCAAAAGTTCAAGAATATCAAGGTGATCTATGAAAAAGAAATTACATAAAGGAAGATGACCTAGTAGGTTCAGACTTCAAACAATATTGCAAAATCAAAATAATCTGATACTTGCTAAGACATATACTGGTGGATTAGTGGAATGGATTAGGTACACAATACACAGTAGAAAAGACCATAGTAATCTAGTGCTTGAGAAACCCCCAAATCTACATTTTTGGGGTAAGAATTCACCATTTGACCAAAATTTCTTGGAAAATTGGAAAGCAGTTTGTCTAGGCAAAGAACAACATCTCATACCATATACCAAGGCAAGGTCAAAATGGATAAATGATTTAGACATAAAGGTTGATCTCATAAGTAAATTGGGAGAGCATAGGAAAAATGTTCCTGTCAGGTTTTGGTTTTTGTTTTTTTTGAAAAAGGAAGAGTTCGTGACCAAACAAGGGATAGGCTTATGGGAAATAAAACTGATAATTTTGATTGCATGAAATTATAAAGCTTTTGCACAAACAAAATAATGCAACCAAAATTATAAGTAAAACTAGAAACTAGGGGAAAACATTGCAACAAATTTGTCTGATAAAGGCCTCATTTCTTAAATATATTTGGAATTGAGCCAAATTTATAAAAATAAGAGCCATTTTCCAGTTGATAAATGGTCAAATGATATAAACAGGCAGTTTTCAGAAAAAGAAATCCCACTATCAATAGTCACATAAAAGATTCTCTAAATCACTATGGATTCGAGTAATGCAAATTAAACAAACTTTAAATTACCACCTCACATCTATCAGATTGACTAACACTTTACAAAAGGAAAATGAAAAATGCTGGAAGGGAAGTTGAAACACTAAGACGCTAATTCTCTGTTGGTGGAGTTGTGAACTAGTTCAAGTATTCTGGAGAACAATTTGGAGCCGTGCTCAAATGGATATATAACTGTGAATGTCCTTTGACCTAGAAATACCACTACTAAGTCTGTATCCCAAAGCAATCATAAAAAAGGGAAAATGACCTATTTATACAAATATATTTATAGAAACTCTTTTTATGGTGGCAAAGAATTGGAAATCAATGGGATGCCCATCAATTGAGGAGTATTTGAACAAGTTGTGATATAGTGTGGTGATGGAATATTATTGAACTGCAAGAAATGATGATCAGGATGGTGTCAGAAAAAAAATCCTGGAACAGGTATATGAACTCATGCAAAATGAAGTGAGCAGATCCACAAAGTAACACCAATATTGTATGGACAACAAGCTGTGAAAGACTTAGTTAATCTTATTAAGACAATAATCCAAGACAATCCCAAAAGACTTGTGAATGAAAAATGCTATCCACCTCCAGAGAAATAATTGATGAACTCTGAATGCAGAGAGAAGCATACTTTTTTTAAACTTTATTTTTATTATTTTATTTTATATTTTCTTTTGCAACATGAAAAATATGGAAATATATTTTGAATGATTGTATTTGCATAAGTGATATAAAATTCTACCATGACAGGTGGCAGAAGAGGATCTGCAAAGGTAGCTTATAGGCAGCTTATAGATGGTTTTAAATACCAAACAAGAATTTGTATGTAATCCACTGGGTTTTTGTTATATGTTTTAAGTTTTAATTATTTCCTTGCTCTGCTTTCTTGAGCAAGTCAAAGAGCAGGGATGGTAGAATGGAGGGAAAGAATTGGGAACTCAATTTTTTAAAATGACTGTTTGACATTTTGTTTTTTGTTTTGCATGTCATTGGAAAATATTTAATGAAATTTCTAAAATAATTATTTAAAAAGTTCCACAACCAAACATTGACTACAGCTCAAAATGGAAAGGTCTGTGCCAATCTATGCCACCCAGGGGAGAAAGAAACAGAGTCCAAGTCATTCTTCATCTGTGTAACACCAGATTGCCCAGAATCTACCCCTGGTTTTCTTCCAACTGGAATGGCCGAAAACAGACTGCATACTACCCATAGGGGAAGAAGAGGTAGAGAATTAGCAAACTCCATTTCAAATTCAAAGCAATCTTTGGGAGGCTGGATGCACAGATTCACCTAGGGTTCATGGGAGATGGATGAGAACCAATAGGATGGTTTGCCTCTGTCATAATCATAAAAGTACTTGTTTGGAGCACTACATAATCTTTCATATTAGATCAGTGATTCTCAACCTTCCTAATACTGTAGCTCCTTAATACTCATATGTGGGTGTATCTGCATGTGGGTAGACCTGCCTGGAGATGGATAGAGGAGCAGTGTCTCAATTCCTAAGACCATCGGAAATATGTGTTTTCCCATGGTCTTAGGCGACCCCTGTGAAAGGGTCGTTCAACCCCCAAAGAGGTCATGACCCACAGGTTGAGAACCACTGTATTAGATCAACCCTATAAAATAAGACATATCTAGTTTTCCATTTCTCAGTCCTTATAACCTATAGCTACGTGCCCAGAGCCTCTTCTCCACTAGGCCAACTTTAGATATATAAACAAACAGAAACAAAGCAACATCACAAAACATTTGTTCAATAGGTTCTATGGTCAATTCCCATGTAACACAATTATAAAATTAAGCCTAGATACTCAAGTCTTATTACACAGCACCTTTAATCAAACAGGAAGATCACAGTTGAGTTTTAGAGATGGACTCTATTGGACCAAGAAAAACTGAATATGAAGAAATTCAATATTCTGACCTAAGAACATTGTACTATCCCTTTGTTGAGATAACAAACACAATAACAAAAATAAACAAACAACAAAAACTCAATGGATTATATACAAATTCTACCTTTCCAGCTCCCCTTCTGCCACCTTTCCAGGTAGCCAAACTGATCTTCTTTCACCTCCTCAATTACAGCATTTCATCTCCTACCTCCATATAGGTATAGGCTATTCCCACATGCTTGGTCTGTACTTCTTCCTCAAAACCTCTCATATACCCCTGCTTTCCTTCCCATCTCAGCTTGTCATAATCTACATGAAAGCTTCCCTGCCCCTCCCCCTATTCCTTTGTTTTCATTTATTATAGGTTTATATATGTTTTATTCCTGTATCTATACTTCTATCTTCTATCTATGCTTATATCTGCTACTGTTTCCACCAATAAACCACACAAGACTTTAAAGGAGGAACTGTTTCACCTTTATCTTTGTATCACAAATAATACCTGGAAGAGATTAGGTGTTTAATCGGTGTTACTTGATCATATGTTCCTGTGGATATCCAGATCTTTAAAGATGCCTGCCTGCAAATATATAGACATAAAGGTATTCTTTCAATGAGCTCAGTTGTCTCATTTGGACCCTCATTGACTTTTAAACTAAGCCCAGATATCTATCTTTCCTTTACTTGAATCTAAGGAAAACACAGGTTTGAAACTTTGATGTATATTTTTAATTATTTAAAGGAATATGTAAAAAGAGGAGGTCAGGAATCAGGAGGATAGAGAGTCTCTCTCTCTCCCTCCCTCCTTCTCTCTCTCTCTCTCTCTCTCTCTCTCTCTCTCTCTCTCTCTCTCTTTCTCTCTCTTTTGCAAAACTTCTTATCAACCAAAATCCCAGTGTTCCTCTTCTACTTTCTAAATACAAGGAAATGGTTACCAGATAATGGGATTTAGAAGTAGACGGAACAATAAAGAGATCTTCAGATCTAACTCCTTAATGTTACAGTGGAGGAAAAGAGGAGCTAAAGGGACTTGCTCAAGAAAGCAGAGCTAGGAAATAATTAAAAATTAGGTGTTTCAGTTCTTAACCCAAGGTTGTTATTTTTTCCTACTACAACATGATGCCCCTTAGTCTATCTACTAAAACGATAATTAATAATAATAATAATAATAATAATAATACAAATGTCCTAAACTGCACAAAAGCTCCTCCAATTTGAAATCTTTATCATTCCCAGTGTTGACCCCACTGTGTTATTATCATTGTTTACATCAATTTGAAGAATGTTTGAGGTCACTTGGAACAGTCTCCTCAGTCAAATACCTATTCAATGGTAGCAAGTTAAGATGCCTTCTCCATTATTACTGATTTGTTTTTTCCAGACCTAAGATAACATGTGTGTAGGAATCTCTAGCCAGGAGTGCAGAGCAACAATTCTTCTTAAAGATGTCCCTAGGGAATGGAGGGCTCATGTGACCTCATTTTCTTCCTCATAAGAATACAAGTAATCTCCTTGAGAGCCAAGATTTTTTTCATTGTTTTTGTGTCCCTAGCATCTAGGACCAAGCTTGGCATTTAGGGAGGATAGAGGCTGCACCTGTGATTTATTTGGACTAGGGAACTCCCAGGTGACGAAACTCTCTCTTATTAAGCAGACCAGCATATTCTCTGCAATATTCTAGTCCTAGGAAATTGCTAGAGAGCATTGAGATGTTAAATGACTTTTCCAGGGTCCCTGTGGCCAGTATTCTGCCTGTCACTTGGTGGGTATTTAATAAATGCTTTCTGACAAACAGGTGATGAAAATCCTATGATAGGATTTGAATTTGCTCTATGTTCCTATACAGATTGATGATGATTGCAGTAAAAAACCATCTGAGGAAGTTTGCTGTAGTGGAAATAGGAGTGGATTTGGAGTCAGAAACCTTAAATGAGACTTCCAGCTTTGCTACTACTTTCCCCTGATCACTCAGTGATGGCTGTGGGAGCAGAGGAATGTGAGAGAGATTGTAGTGAGGCTAGCCACAGGTAAGTGACTTCATTTATAAGCCTCAGTTTTCTTTTCAGAAAAGCTATGGTTGTATAATAGATCTGTTCAGAACCTTCTTCCCCTGCCCCACCCCAAGCTGGAAGCAGCAAAACTCTCAGGGATCATCAGAGAGTGTGGCCTTCCACACAAGGTAAGTCTTCCTGGGATTCATTCCAAGGCAGCTCATCACTGGAGATGCCGCAAACTGGTTGAACTACCTTGAGGCACAGCACAGTCCCACAGCCTGGGTGTTCAGGAAAGGAAGACTGTGGGGGCCGAGGAGAGCTTTCTGGTGTTCTCATCAAAGAGTCTATGATGCCAAAAGAGATTGCCCACCTTCTCTTTCAGAGTCAGCTCTAGAGCTGGCGACTGTCCAGCCTGGAGGGCTGCCCAATCTCTCTGTCAAACTGAAGGCAGCCATCTCTTAGGGCTATGTAAACTCACCCTTCCTGCTCTGAAACAGAGGAGCTCACTCACTTACCGCCACTACTTCAAAACCTCTTGGCTATAAAAGTAAAGAAAATGCACTTTAAATAATCAAGTACCAGCCAGTGCAGTATGTAATCATCTTAAAGTGCATAAAAGCTGAAGCATATGTAGGGATCCTTGGAGAGCTTCAGCCCAGTCCTTCATTTACACCTTTTGCACCTCCTCCCCTTCTATTTCTTTCAGAGAATAGCAAAGTAACTCAGCCACTGTTTTCCCTTCCTCTCCTAACAAAAGAGGCTTCAGGTCCCGGTTATGGGGCCTGCCAAGGTCCACTTAGTGCTTGACACATCTCAAATAGATGCCAGAGAGGCAGAAACCGATTACAGAATTTTTGGAATGGAAGGGGCCATTCCACAGTAAGATTTTTTTTTTTTGTACATGCAGAAAAAAAAAAAAGTTAATAGATACACACTACACATCAAAAACTGAATCTCTCACTCCTGTCTTAGTCTGCTTCTCTGTCTCTGTCTTTCTGTCTGTCTGTCTCCCCTTTCCCATCTCCGTCCCTCCCTCATGCTATTTCTCTCTCTCTCTCTCTCTCTCTCTCTCTCTCTCTCTCTCTCTCTCTCTCTCTCTCTCTCTCCTCTCTCTCTCCTTCTCTCTCTCTCTTTCTCTCTCTCTCCCCCCCTTGCTCCCCCCCAAGCTCCCCCTCCCTCCCTCCCTCCCCCGCTCACTCCCTCTTTCCCTCTCTCCCTTCCAGGAATGCG